>OX451410.1:10423386-11023386 GCA_949629135.1 Eremobia ochroleuca
AGGGAACAGCTGATTTTTTTTTCGCGATTTCCGGTTTGGTCCCATAGTAAAAGTTGTTCATAATGATGAGTACAATGACCCCTTAAGAGGTTGTGCGTTATTTAAGTTACACCTTGTATTTAGATTGCCATCGACACGTTAAGAAGAACCCTTTTCAAATACGTACCACTGTCCATTCCTTTACTGTTATTGAAGAGTCTCTGGTCGAACATGGCCTCGCCGCCCTGCGTCGTCTTGGCGGGCATCCCGAGCGCGATCTGCTCCGAGATGTCACGCTCGCGGTCCTTGACTAGCTTCGATCTGAAAAATAAAAGATTATGATAATAGGAAAGGCATCAAAAATCTCTACCTAGCCTTTTCCCAACTAAGTTGAATTCGGATTCCTAGTACTTTTGAATTGTCAGTTGGTTAGTTAGTCAGAAAGTTGAAGCTAGTTGTTTTCCAAAACATAGATCTCAGAAGATGCAGCTGAATACCAGTATTTTTACATGGACCAACTGCCTATCTGCCGTCCACAACACAGTTACTGAGTAACACAACACCCCTTAGTAAGACTGGTAATCATACTTTTGGGTTTCAGAGTACACGTAACGACTGTCAAAGATCTAAGATTAACGTGCTTTCCCGGCAAGGAGGGGTGTCAATGTGTAATGGATGCAGGGCTCTGAACCGGTTTAAAAAGAGCGGTTAATTTCGATGAAATACCGGTAAATATATCGTTCCCTCATTAACCGGTTAAACAAGTGAACTGTTCATATGTAACCCAAATGACAAAGGTTACCGGTTACATAAGCACTAACGGTTTTGACACCCAAATTAACCGGTTAATTCCGTAAGTCGTAAATATTTTTCGTCTACTTTTTTAACACTTCCAACAAGTTATAGTGACATTAGTACATTTAGTACCACAGAAAACATTAGGAAAAAAAATGTTTGATCTGAGGGCGTCAAATACAACCGGAGAACTTAAATGGTGCGGTTAGATTCATGTTGCGACTTGCTTAGTTAGGGGGCGGGGGGTGTTTAACCGGTTAATTTTCACTTTCAAAACTAAAATTCATGAAAAACCGGTTTCCCGCAAAAACCGGTAAAAACCGGTAAAGTGCAAACCTTAACCTAAATCGATTTCGGTTTGGGGTCAATGACCGTAACCGGTTAAGAATTTCAACCGGTTTCCGAGCCCTGAATGGATGTCACCCATCCCCGACCGCGGAAAGCGTAGCTTAACTTTCGATCGACCCGTGCGGGTGTTATGATTTCGTCATTGTAGCAGGCATTGTAAATATGACTACAATATAAATAAGTAACAGTAGAACTTTTTTTTTTTTTGGGTGGGAAATTACCAAATAACTTGTCCCGCTCTGGGCGCGGAGCGGGAGGGTGTGTCAGACTTTAACGGACCCTTGACTTGAACTGTTCCTTCAGTTGCCTGTGCCAAGGGCCACGGTAACTCTTTCGAACAATCCGCCACCCTGGCAGAACAGTACAGATCTTTTTCAAAGAATTCGGGCCAACAACGCACGCAGCAGCGGAATAGGCCGGTTTATTGGTTTGTAGGTCGTAGGTTCGAACCTGGGCAGGCACTTTACTTTGATAGAAATTTTTCATCCCCATCGCTCTCAAAACGGCGAAGTAAAATAAGAAAAATTTAGAAGTTGAAGAATTTAGGATGTAAGAGCAAGCGAAGCGAGCTCAAAAATTTTGCGTGCAAAATGCACCTCACCTAGGAAAGGTTACGTTTTCTTTCGACCATTCATATAGAAATATGACATACTAGTAAGTAGACGTATATCGAAAATTTTGGAGGACGTTAAGACGAATATAGGAAGTTAGTGTGAGCGAAGCGAGATCGAAATTTGTTGAAAACTCTGTTCGGATACGCAAAATTTTCTATTGAACATTTAAATAGAAACAAGTTTGTCGACATATGCAGGAAAGTTTGAGAACGAAGAGAATGAATGATGCAAAAGCGAGCGGAGCGAGCTGGAAATTTTTAGTATGCTCCTCCAACTACGAACCGCCTTTTACTTACTAAACATATTTTGCCCATGTTTGGAATTTGATTTTGAAGTAATTCTCGAGGTTTGGGCCCCATTGGCCCAGGGCACCGGGACGGCCTGGCCCAATTTCGTCAGTTCACCAGTGCGTGTCCCAGCAGAGGGAACAATACAGGTTAGTTATGCTAAAGGCGGCGACACGGCAGTCCGGCGACTACTTACCTACATAAAAACATAAGTATAATATTATTCTTATTACCTCTTATCGGGGGCAGCTCTGGCCAGGTTCCTGTCTCTCTGTCTCTCTTTATGTCTGTCAGCCCTCAGCTTGTCTCTCTCTGCAGCTGTTAGACCGCTCTCATCTACTTCATTTGTCTCCAGGTCATCATCAGGGGCTCGAATACCTGCAGTGAAAGATCTGATTGAGATCTTGAAGATATGAGGTTGTATTATTATAGCCTTTGAAAACGATTAGAGTTCCCGGCTTTAGGTTTTGACGACTGTTTAAAATAGGATCTTTCAATTGACATTGGTCGTATCTTTGGGCCCACTCTAATATATTGGGCCAATAAAGTTCATCATATTTTCAAACACCAAAATTTTCACCCAAATCTAAGAATAGGAAATAACCTCCTAAAAACATCAACTCACCCGCTCTACTGTCTCTTGCTCTCTGCGCCAACACTCTCAAATGCTCCTCCTTTTTCTCCTTCTCTCTCTGCGCCAATCTCCTCTCAAGCTGGGCTCTCGCTTCCACCGCTTCACGCGCTTTCCTGTCAGCGATGTACAGCGCTTCGGCGAGTTTAGAGAAGTTCTCGTTGATGTGCACTTGTTGGAGGCCGCGGCCGTCTGCCGCTAGACGTTTGTCGAGAGGGATTGTGTAACCTGGGAGGAAAAAGTTTTTGGTTAATAATGTGTTAAATTGGTGGAACAGTGGTCTTGCGGTCATCGTGGTTGGGTGCGGTGGAGTGATCCAGCTTTGGACTAGATTATTTATTAGATAACGGACTTTAAAAACCATAATTGACAACATTTCAAACCTGACCTTAAAACAAAAATACCATTTCTTTATTTTCGTCTCGTGAGTTCAAATATATTTATTTTTTATTTTTTTATTTCTTCATTTCTGAGAAAAAAAATTATAAACAAAAAACATGTGATGACGTCACATAAATGGTGGAATGAGGTAGTTACCATTGCGCATTCCAATATCTTCGATGAAAACATTACATGTCAAACAAGACATGTCAAATATGTCAATGTCACCAAAAAAAAAAAATATATTGAATTGAACAATTTTTTTTTCTTATCAACTCGACACGCTATAATATGATCAGTTTTTGTTGATGTCAATGAAATGGATCCAAATGAAAAATATACGCCAATGAAGGAACCAAAATATTGTTTTGTACCAGTCTGCAAAAACAATTCTAAAAATACTCAAAAAGTATTTTTTGCGGTGCCCAGCTCAGCAAAAAAAGAGCGGTGCAATGCTGTGGGTATATCATGTTCTAAACGCGTTATATATGTATGCGAAGACCATCTCAATGTAAGTAACTAAATAACAATGATTTTTAACTTCTGAGACAAGTGATATTATGACAGTGACATTTAACAGTTTTTTTGACGGGTCACAGTAAAGCAAAGGTTTTATCGCCATTCCACCGTAAGTATGACGTCATTTGGCGCTTACGACTTTTTAGGATACACCGAATTTCAAAGTTGAAATTATGAATGAAAAGTACATAATTTCGAAAAACGGAAAAATACGGGTGCCTTAGATTTCTATTTACTTTTATATAACGTAATAATGCATGCAGGTTAAAAATATGAAATGTTGTCAATTGCCTAATTTAAGGGGAAAGCGCTAAGGTAGCCAGCGTTCTTTCAGTGACTGACACAAGGCGGCACCTTCCAGTCCCGCTGCTGCTTCACGGACACGCGGCGCGGCGGGGAGTGCAGTACGTGCTATACTTGTTAGTATTACCTTTCGCGTTCTTCCAGTGACTGACACAAGGCGGCACCTTCCAGTCCCGCTGCTGCTTCACAGACACGCGGCGCGGCGGGGAGTGCAGTACGTGCTATACTTGTTAGTATTACCTTTCGCGTTCTTCCAGTGACTGACACAAGGCGGCACCTTCCAGTCCCGCTGCTGCTTCACGGACACGCGGCGCGGCGGGGAGTGCAGTACGTGCTATACTTGTTAGTATTACCTTTCGCGTTCTTCCAGTGACTGACACAAGGCGGCACCTTCCAGTCCCGCTGCTGCTTCACAGACACGCGGCGCGGCGGGGAGTGCAGTACGTGCTATACTTGTTAGTATTACCTTTCGCGTTCTTCCAGTGACTGACACAAGGCGGCACCTTCCAGTCCCGCTGCTGCTTCACGGACACGCGGCGCGGCGGGGAGTGCAGTACGTGCTATACTTGTTAGTATTACCTTTCGCGTTCTTCCAGTGACTGACACAAGGCGGCACCTTCCAGTCCCGCTGCTGCTTCACGGACACGCGGCGCGGCGGGGAGTGCAGTACGGGCGCTGGGGGGGAGGGGGCCGCGCGTGGTATCTTCTTATTTATTTGGAAGCGCGGAGGCTCCATGGGGTCCGATTGGGCGTCTACCATTCTGTGGAAGACGTGAAAAACTGTTTTAAAAAAATCTATTTAGAGATTAACATTATTTCATTTTATCATCGTGGTTCTTAGTTCGGACGGAACGAAGTTCTTTAACGCGGTTTTTTTTTGGTAGGCGTAAGCCCACGTACGTACTTACGGACGTAAAATAATAATAATAATAATATTCCACAACTTTCACACAACGCCATCTAGCCCCAAATTAAGCAGAGCTTCTAAATACATACATATTATAAAAAAAACCGGCGGCAGGATTTTATCGCGCACTGGATTTTCAACGCTCGGTTCAACACCGACAGTTGAAAAAACACACTCTTGGATTTTCAACTATCGGCGCTAAACAGTGCGATGAAAATCCAGTACGCGAAAAATAATCGACGAAGGGAAAAACGCGCCCGCGCGAACTTGGGCTAAACTGGTGGAAATCGTCACGTACCGAAAAAGCTTCTAAAAACTTATACTAGATGGCTCTCTTTCTCTCTCTCTCTTTACTCCTTTTTTAATATGGTGGGACTTTTAATTAGCTGCAGTAAAATGACATTTCTTACTGTCATTTCGATAAGAAATGATACCGCGTTATCTCTACTAGTGATGTGATTAAAACGCTATGAAACATCGTTTCAGACCATGATATTTACCAATTTTAAATTAACTGTAAACAAACAAAATATTCTTTGTATTGATCGGATTAAAATATGTTATGTTTCATTCGCAGTCTTGATTATTTATGGTTCAAAACATGATATTTACAACTTTCCTCGATAATAAAAATTAAAAAAAAAAAAATTGCGAAGACAGTCTGATTTTCATCGTTTTTACTAGAAAAACTACAAAATCTGATCTGGATGGGGTGTGTTGTGGTGTATGATATTGGAGGTCGCATATTGTATGCCACTGGCTTGTGTATAATCCTATTTACACATGTCTGTCTGATTTTAAATATTCATAGTTACGAGTTGTTTATGTTTTATACTTGTCACTTGCACATAAAAATATGGACCACGAATATATGTTCAACTATCTGACCACTGCTGCTGTTCTTATTATAATCAATTTTCAATAGGTTATGGGCCCAGAATAAAAGGTTAATAAGTTATTGCCCTTTTGCATGCTCTGATAGTGCTAGAGCATAATAAGTTGAGTGGTTTTAATATTAATTGAGTACGATAAGTGTGAAATTTACGAAATTTCAATTATGTCTGCTGAAGGTGGCATAAGTGGAATAAAGAAGCTGAAAGGATCGTCCGACTACCCAAACTGGAAATTCTTGGTGCGAAATTACTTGGAGAATAAAAACTGGTGGGGAGTAATTTCTACAGATGTAGTAAATGCTGACGTAGACCGGCAGGCACGAACGACAATATGCTTGTTGTTAGAACCAGAGTGCTTTACCCACGTCTACAATGCGAAGACTGCGA
Source organism: Eremobia ochroleuca (assembly GCA_949629135.1). NCBI lineage: Eukaryota > Metazoa > Arthropoda > Insecta > Lepidoptera > Noctuidae > Eremobia > Eremobia ochroleuca. The sequence continues at coordinate 10,429,431 of OX451410.1, forward strand.
AAGAAGCCTGGAACAGCTTACAGAAAGCGTATGAAGACAAAGGTTGGGGAAGACGCATACATATTCAGCGAGAGCTTTTCAACTGTAAGTTACAGAATTTCGATTCTATGGAAAGCTTTATATCCAAAATTACATTCCTGACACAACAATTGTCCGATATTGATGCTCAAATCCCTGATGATTGGATCATATCGATTTTGCTGGGTGGGTTGACTGCTGATTACAGCCCTCTTATAATGGCTGTAGATAATAGTGGAAAAGAGATCACGTTAGAGCAAATTAAAATGAAATTGTTACAAGAAGGAAGTAGACAAAGTAAGTTGAACACAGAGTACGAACAAGCCTTAGTTACACGTAAAGTACAGAACGATGCAAGATCTAATATTAAAACTAACGATCGTAAGCAGAAGTTTGTCTACAAGTGTTATAAGTGCCACAAGCAAGGCCACAAGGCGTCCGAATGCAAGGAGCGGATCAAAACCGCGAATATCTGCCTGAATACAAAGGAGGCGATAAACAAAGACAAGTGGTATTTAGACAGTGGGTGCTCAAATCATATGACCCACGATAAAAACAAATTGTTGTCTTATACACCTGAAAAAGGTAACATGAAGATTGCAGTAGCAAACGGCGAGAAATTGTTGGTTAAAGGACGAGGAAATGCTGAGCCACAAGTCAGCGAAAACGAAAAATTAATTTTAGAAAACGTTTTACATGTTCCTGATTTATCCATGAACCTAATTTCGGTGAGCGATTTGACCAAGAAAAAATATTCCATGAATTTTGACAAAGGAGGTTGCATCATTCAAAATAAGAATCGAATGGTTGCAACATGTGAAGAGGTCGACGGAATTTATGAATTGACAGAAAAGAAAAATAACGTCGTGAATGTGACATTGTCAAAACAAAATGAAAATATTTCGAACATTTGGCATAAAAGATTAGCTCATTTATCGCGTAATTATATGAATAAAATGAAAGTTTTAGTAAGTGGTATGGAATTCAAGAGTACTGATTTATGCGAGCCGTGTATTCCATGTGTTGAAGGAAAGACATGCAAAAGTCCTTTTAAAAACCAAGGTACGAGAGCAAACGAGGTCTTACAGTTGGTTTTTAGCGATGTTTGTGGACCAATCGAGGAGCCGTCGTTCAGTGGTTCGAGGTATGTTCTTCTATTTATCGACGATTATACTCGGAAGACGCATGTTTATTTTTTGAAGAACAAAAGCGAAACTTTTGAGAAGTTCCGTGAATACAAGGCGGAAGTCGAGAATGAGACTAGTAAATCTATTAAATGTCTGAGATCTGACAACGGCGCAGAGTACTGTAATGGTAAATTTAAATCATTTTTGAAGTCTGCAGGTATAAAACACCAGACGACTGTACCGTACACGCCGGAACAAAATTCTGTTGCAGAAAGAGCGAATCGGACTATAATAGAAAAGGCCAGAACATTACTGTCAGAATCGAACTTGAGCAAGAAGTATTGGGCCGAGGCTGTTAATACTGTTGTTTACTTAAAAAACAGAAGCCCCACGAAAGCATTGAATAATGCAGTACCAGAGAAGGTTTGGACTGGAAAAGATGTGGATGTAAGTCATCTGAAAATCTTTGGTTGTTTGGCGTATAGATTGATACCAAAACAAAAGAGACGTAAACTGGATATGAAGACGGAACCGATGATTTTTATTGGATATCCAGATAATCAGAAGGGTTATCGTCTGATGAATCCTAAGACAGGTGAAGTGACAACTGCAAGAGATGTCAAATTTCTGGAAAACGTTTTTCTTCAGAAAGAAAACGTGAAAGAGTCGGAAGTGATCATAAACCTGAATACAGATTCTGTTCCTTCCAGTTTAACAAACAGATCAACAAACAGATCAGAACTCTTGGAGACTCACGATGATGCGTACCGTGATGCTGTAGAAGAGAACATAGAAGTATCGGAGGAGATAGGACCTGAACCAGTACTAACAGAGCAAGTACCTGACGACGTATTGACTGAAGAGGAAGTGATAATACCTGAATCAGAAAGAAGGTATCCTTTAAGAGAACGCAGACAAGTTGATCGGTACGGATGCAATGTTATGTATGCCAAGGAGAGCACTCTTGATGGTGATCCATTGAATATTAATGAAGCGTTGGCGAGACCCGATAGTGACTTATGGCAAAAAGCGATAGATGATGAACTTATGTCACTAAGAGAGAACCAAACTTGGACGTTGGTGGATCTTCCAGCTGATAAGAAGCCTATCCAGTGCAAATGGGTGTTCAAAATCAAAAGAGATAGCGATGGCAAGGTAACGAAGTACAAGGCTAGACTAGTAGCGAAAGGGTTCACACAGGTATGTGGTGTAGACTATACTGAGACTTATTCTCCTGTAGTTAGAAGCTCCACGCTACGATTATTGTTCTCGCTAGCTGTTGAATACGGTTGGTTTATTGACCAGTGGGACATCACGACCGCGTTTTTATATGGTAAGATTAAAGAGGATATTTACATGCTCCAACCGAAAGGAGCAGTAGTCAAAGGTCAAGAAACCAGAGTATGTAAGCTGCAGCGTTCTTTGTATGGATTGAAACAAGCTTCGAATGCTTGGTTCAAGGAATTAGACAAAGAAATGTTGAATTTAGGTTTTGTGCAATCAAAAATAGAACCGTGTTTGTATCAAAAGCAGCTTAAAAACAATAAGAAGTTAATTGTCGTTATTTACGTAGATGACCTTTTTATTTTTGGAAATTGTGAACAAGAAAAGCAAAAATTAAAAACCGATTTGCTTGACAAGTTTAAAGTGAAAGATTTAGGCGCGGCTAGGCATGTTTTAGGCATGAGGCTGAGAAGAGATAAAGATGTAATTTGTCTAGATCAGCAACAGTTCATTTTAGATATTTTGAATGACTTCAACATGACAGACGCCAAACCAGTTTCGACCCCAATGGAAGTCGGTATGAAATTAGAAAGATCGACAAATTCCCATAGCAATCTGCCATATCAAAGCTTAATAGGGTGTCTAAACTATTTAGCCTGTAATACGCGACCAGACATAGCACATGCGGTAAGTGTGCTTTCACAATTTAATTCGTGTTATGACGAAATACACTTTAAATGTGCGAAACGGATCTTAAGGTATTTGAAGGGTACGTCTAACCTTTGTCTTACTTTTAGGAAGTCAGGAGATTTAGACTTACGAGGCTACGTTGATGCAGATTGGGGAGGGGCACTTGATAGGAAGTCTTTTACGGGGTTAATTTTCAGACTAGGTAAAAATATTGTGTCATGGGAGAGTAGGAAGCAAGCGACAGTATCCTTGTCCTCCACAGAGGCAGAGTACATAGGATTGAGTCAAGCTTCGAAGGAAGCTCTTTATTTACGTAGTTTACTGAGCAGTTTGACAGCTGTGGATAGTAAAGCGGTAGTAATTTATAATGACAATCAGTCGGCGCATAAAATTGCAGCTAACAAAATGATGCATAATAGAACAAAGCACATAGACATCAAGTATCATTTTATTCGTGAGTGTGTACTGGATAACAAAGTTGAAATAAGGTACATGTCAACTGATAAGATGATAGCGGACATTTTAACTAAAAGTGTTCACAGCCCGAAGCTTAGAGAATTTTTAAAGGATTTATCCATGTCAAATTATTCTATTAAGAGGGCGAATGACTAGTTAGATGTTTTGATGTGTTATGTTTTTTTAATAGTGTTTTGTGTAATAGATAATTTTTTTCTAAATTTTATTTCGTTATGCATGCCTTATTTTGTTAGATTTCTTCTGTTTTTGTACTCTACTTTTGGGTACAGCGTAGTACAGACGGACACAGAAGTGTTAGTAATTTAATTAGTTTTATGTACCGAGTACTGACAAGTACAGATGGGATCATACGCATGTGTAATAGATTAAGGGGGCGTATTGGAGGTCGCATATTGTATGCCACTGGCTTGTGTATAATCCTATTTACACATGTCTGTCTGATTTTAAATATTCATAGTTACGAGTTGTTTATGTTTTATACTTGTCACTTGCACATAAAAATATGGACCACGAATATATGTTCAACTATCTGACCACTGCTGCTGTTCTTATTATAATCAATTTTCAATATATGAGAGGGGAGGGGGTGTTTTGTGGGGGTGTGTGTAGTCGTGTAAGGTGTGTTCGTGTGATGTTGCATGTGTTTCTGTATCCGTTTTTGTAGTACCTTATAAGTAAGGACCTTATTAAATACACGTCTTTTTAATAAAATCAATTTAACATTGATCGATTTTGAACTGAATCATAATTGAATTAATCGATTCTTCCGTCACATCACTATTTAAATTTCGTTAAAAAGTGGTAAGATACCACTTTTTGTGATGTGAAGAAGTTACTGCAGCTAATTAAAAGTTCAACTACATCGTGTGCGTGCGAGTATAGCGTAAAGAACTTCGATTCTGATGTCGGTCCCCCAACCGCACACGTTTTTATTTTTGACGTGATAACGTCTTATAAATCGATGAACGCCGGCTGCACGCACGAAAAAGCATGACTATTGTCACGTTCCGCCTGAGCCGAGCGTGCAAGCGAGAGCGCGAAACAAGCGATAGAGAGGCACGATCGGCCTAAGCGTTCGGCTTGTGACGCGTCTATCTCTCTCCCACTCCATCGTTATCACGTAAAATTATCGTCCGTAAACCGACTTTACAGACAACCAATATTTTTATTTTTAATGAGTTCGAAGCGGTAACAGAATACTTGAATATTCGTCAGAACTAGACATTTTGACTAAATTCTACTTGGCTCCTGAGTAGAATGTCTGTTCGCTACATTTTGCAAGTAAACCACAAAACCTGCATTGATATTTTTTGGAAATATACAGATGTATTAAATACTACAAAATCCTAGGCTTTTCAAGAAACTCCCATATAATTTCAAGTCAGTAAACAATACAGCTTGGACAGACAGCTTCTTGTCATTTTAGCTTGCAAAATGGCCAACAAACGAAGCAGAAAGCTTTTCTTGTGACAATTTATTTATTATCAACATTAATAAATATTCCCAGATTCATTATCAGAAATGTATTTCGATTTGATTCAAAGCGTTTTTAGCAAACACTAAATCGGAAGCAGCTTCAAAATTATGTAGTTTAGTATTAGTCGTTCAGCAGTGAGCAGCAGCGTAGTATTACTATAATGTGAGTTTTTTTTTCTATGTGTATTATGTTACTAAGTGAATTTACTTTGTTATAAGAACTCTGAAATAAAGTTTTATTTATTTATAAGGTATGATGGGGTTGACATATCCTTATTGGACAAAAACCCCTTTTAAAATAAAAAAATTAAAATTAAAAAAAAAAAAAAAAAACAGAAAGAAATGTATTTCAACATTATTGGTACAGTTATTAGCAATTGTAAATAATAAAAGTAAAAAATATCACAAACCTGATAACTCTCTGCTTAGCCCCCGAGTTGAACTGCCCGCCTTGCTGCGCCGGAGTGTATCTGATGTATTGCGCCGGAGCCTGCGGGAGAAAGGTACTATCAGCGCGATTGATAAGGATGTGTTCTTCTCTTTGAGTTGAGAAGATTGGTTGTGAAATGCGGGATTTGATGAATGTAGAAATAATTAAGTTTACAGTTGCCTTTAGAACATAGTTTTTTTTTTGTTTTGGATGCTAGCTGCCGCTGGTATATTAAGGAGATTAATCAGGGGTAGAAAAGTACTTAAGTTTTATATTGCAGTCCACAACAAAATTGATTTAGTGAGAATTTATAAGACACATAAGCATCTCCTAAGTAATAATATTCCACAACTTCCATACAACGCCATCTAGTCCCAAACTAAGCAGAGCTTGTGCTATGAGTACTAGACAACTGATAAACATACATATATATTTCTAAATACATACATATTATAGATAAATTACACCCAGACAAAGAACAAATGATCGTGCTCATCACACAAACATTTGTCCTAGGTGGGAATCGAACCCACGACCTTTGCGCATAGCAGTCAGGGCCACTGACCACTAGACCAACAGGCCTGCCTGAAGTTTATGGAAATATTAATAAAAGGTTGACCTTTTATTAATATTTCCAACTACAAATTAGATTAACTTGCAGGAAGTCTTGCTACAAATCAGCCAGTGACGTCTTAACTCACTTGCTGGTCCAGATTGCTTTCTACTGCTTACCAGAGACTAATGGCAAAATTCATAAGGTATACTTTTAAAAGTAGACCCTATGATTTTTTTAATATTCCTCCTCTTGTTTATAACTTGAGAAACTAGACTGAAAGTTACAATCCACAACCAAATAACTTCAACTCACAGCTTTAGGGGCAGCTTTCACAGGCAAAGCAGCAGAAATCTTGGCATTGGTCAGTTTTTCCAGTGCCTGTCTGGTTTTCTCTGTGATATCCTGAATGTCTTCATCGTCTGGTTTCTGAAGAGTTGGGTCATCTTCTGCCAGGACTTCTGATGGCAATAGGTCTGTGAGCTTCGAGTATATTATCTGGAATAAGAAGAAATAAACAATTTATGTGGGTGAGGAGTAATTAATATGCTATCTATAACATTGGTTCTTTCTTGTAATCATCTTCTGCCTAACCTATTTCCCAACTATGTTGGGGTCGGCTTTCAATCTAACCGGATACAGCTGAATACCAGTATTTTACACGGAGTGACTGCCTATCTGACCTCCACAACCCAGTTACTGGGAAATACGATACCCCTTGGTAAGACTGGTTGTCTGACTTTCGGGCTACTGACGACCCGTAACGACTGTCAAAGATCCACGAATGGCGGCAGGGACCAACGGCTTAACGTGCTTTCCGAGACATGGAGGGATCTTGTTATGGCAAGATGGTCACCCATCCACGGCCCAACCGCGGCCAGCGTAGCTTAGCCTGATCGATCGACCCGCGTAGCTTAGCCTGATCGATCGACCCGCGCGGCTGTTATTAACCTTTTGAACGCCAATCACTTGTGTAATACGAACTTGTATGCAAGTGATTGGTGTTCAAAAGGTTATTTAGCCACAAGCCCCTCATTCTTTCTTTCTGCTTCTTTCCTTTAATTTATCAACACTAATAATAAAGCAGAAGAGTTTTTTTGTTTGAATGTGCTAATCTCTGAAACTACCGGTCGGATTTGAATAATTGTTTTTGCATTTGTTAACCCAATTTTTGAGGAAGGTTATAAGGTACTTAACATCACGCTACAACCCTTAACCCGGCGTCATTGTGGTAGGAAATAGTTACATGGACGTTGAGGTGGGTCAATAATACCCATATATTTAATACATGGTATTTCCATAATTTTTAATTAAATTCGTAAACTGTGTTATTATTTCAGTATAAAGGTATTCTGGTTTTGATAACAAAACAGAAAAATAATAATTCAGAAATGTTTAATTGCGTTTAATCAACTTTTAAAATAACTCAAAAATTAAAAATCTCTACTCTCTGGCTCCAGCTACTGCACAGAACGGGAACAACGTCACGTATGTACGTTCAAACGATTTCAAAAATATTCTAAACGCCGGGTTAAGAGCCAAGCAAAACGAAAAAAAAAAGTCAGAATGAACGCTAAGCAAAAACGAAGTAAGGGCGCTTTCAATTTAGACGGTTGGTGCCGGACTGCTGCAGTCCGGGTATCATACTGCGCACTGGTGGTTATGATTTTTATCTCTCGCACCACCTATGCGTCGAGACATTTTGTATGAAAAATCATAACCGCCCGTGCGCAGTACGATACCTGGACTGCAGCAGTCCGGCATCAACCATCTAAATTGAAAGCGCCCTAATAGCGCAGTTGGACGATGCGATGCGACGGGGTGGGAGGGGGAACATAGGCATAATATTATCAGAATTACCTTATCAGCACTATGTCCCTGTCTCGCGATAGCAGAGTATTTGACTCGTCCTGACTCGTCTAGTTGGACTGCTAAGGCATTGGATGTGCTCTCCTTGCCTCTAGCCCCCATACCCAGTGGGTACTGAGCCACATGGATCTCTGGGAAGGCACCTCCATCTGGAAACATAGATGAATGATTATTTATTTGGATTTTAAAAGCTTGTTTCTTCAAAGTAAAAATTAAGGGTAAGCCTATAATGTTCCTACTCCTGGAATACAGGCCTCCTCTCTGCGAGAGGGACTGGGCTGTAATCTACCATATTGGCCCAGTGCAGGTTAGTAGATGTCACATGTCTTGAATTTATGGTTCAAGGACATGCCAGTTTACTCACAATGTTTTTCTCCACTGTTTAAAGAGCAGTGGTGACGAAATGACCTAAATAACTGATTATTTCAACTGAAATATTCAAGGAGGCCTATCATGGAAGAGTTGGGTAAGACATGTAGACAGTGTAGAAATAGTTCTGTTGTAAGATTTTGCAAGTTGTAACAAATGGGCAAAAGTAGCCTTTCTTTTGTTATTGTTGTTGTTATTTTAGACAGCTCTCTACATGAAACATTGGGGTTTATGATAGACTCCTCTTTGTAATTTTAACCAGATTTAATTCCAGAATAATCTAAGAACACTGCAATATATGTATATAACGATTATTGATAACATCTGACCTCCAAAATCCTCTTCAGCTCGTGGGATCCATCCCTTCCTCTGTCCATAAGGTGGGACGCTGGTTTGTGATACCACCAAGGCACTTCCGACGCGTTTCGCTTTTCTCTCATCATCCCGGTCCCACACCTGCTGTGTGGGCGCAGGCAAAAGGCTGACAACAAAATAGACGCAATTATAAATGCGACTTTGCTAACACTTTCGTACTTACGTAAAACTAGTTGAGAAAGTTTTGGACTGTATTAAAAGTATTGTAAAAAATTATTAACTTGAATTAGTTCGGTGATAGTACGTAATTTTGATTTGCCATGCACATTATTACCGTAAACAAGGACAACAAATTTTATAACACGTTTGTGTTTTGATAGGTGCTGCGTAACTCGTGGAAAATTTTAGATAAAATGTTGTTGATAGTTTTCAATTAAATTGTGATTTTACGTTTATTTTGGGGCTGGCATTAGGAAACTAAAAATAAACAGAAATCAGCACATCTCACCTCGACAACGACGCCATTTTCTATGATGACTTTTGAACGATTTCGTTCAGAAATGAATCAGATGACTGATGATTAACAAAAGATGCAATCGTCAATTTTTTGATGCAATTCAAATAACAATTTTAAAATTGACTTGCTTAAAATTCTATATTCCGAGCAAAATAAAACAAATGTAATATAATAAAACTTTAACAGATAGCCAAACAAATTGATTTCAAAACGAAAAGTTAAAAGTTTTAAAAATAATTAACAAACATGGCCAAGTTTAAACTATTCAGCCTAATTAATTATTTTTGTGCAAATATCTTGAATCCCAACGGCTATTTATTAAATTAAACTAGATTATGATGGTTTTGTAACTAAGTTAAAATTCGCACATCACTTTGGTAGATTACGTGGAAAATCATAAATTGACCATAAAAAATGGTAGAGAAACTGTCAGATTCGTATATAAATGAAGTGGGCTGCGAACGTCCCCCTTTTATAACCTCAAAAATGCGCGAGAAGTGTTAACATTCTGATGGTGAAGTGAGCTAATTTTATCATTTAATTGGTGTTATAGTGAACGGATTATCACAATGCCCTCCAAGAAGAGAAAATACAATGCAAGGTTTCCTGCCGTAAGTTGAAAAATGTTAAAAAACAACCGTATCAAAGAGAAATTGGGTTTTGTTTTCGTCAATAATTTTGAGAGATTGGTGATATCATGACATTGTTTGTTTGTAGGGGCGAATCAAGAAGATTATGCAGACTGATGAGGAAGTGGGGAAAGTGGCCCAAGCTGTACCAATCATAATCTATATCCTTTTTAAATAGCACTGCCGAACGATTATTTTGAGTCGTTTTATAACGTATGTATTTAGGTACATTGTTGGTACTTACATTTATTAATTTAGGCTTTTAATTGCTCCATACGGTATGCTATTAGTTATTGAAACGATAGTTGAAAAACTTTCTATAAACATACAGAAACTTATCTGTAACCTTTTTGGGGTTTTATATAATCACAAACTTGTTTTAATTTAGGTTTATTTGTTTTACCATGGCTGAATGTTTTGGTGTTGTTGTAAGGTAAAAAATAGATGGTAACTCTATTAATTGCCTTTCCTAATAATAGGTTAATTTATTATCATGGTAAGCATATAATAATATGTATTGATTAATAGCCTTTAAAAAAAAAAAAAAATATTAATAATCTATGGGCCTATCATAATTTTTTAGACTTCAGAACAGCATAAAAAAGCCACTCTAGTAGTCGAAAGGTCTATTGCTGAGCATGAGGGTTCAATTCTTAGGTCAGGCAAAGTGTTATTGGGATTTTCCATCTGAAATTTCTAGCAGCCCGGAGCCTGGATTTGTGCCCGGTTGAGAGCAATAGGCTCGCCTCCTATTACATGGGACTTCACATAACTGGCAAAATGTGGGTGTGCTGTAGGACACCTCTGCCGAACCCTTCGGGGATTATAAGCATGTAACATAATCAAGTAAACAAACCGTGTTTGACCTGTGGTCCCTCCCATAGTCCCTGAAAGGTACCATGGGCGTTTTTTTTTACCCATAGTTGCTCTGACAAATAAAATGCTGCCGAATTAAAATGGTAGTCCCTCCAGTCGTCACTAGAAGGTATCCTCCCTCCGAAAAATATAAATCTGTCAAATTAAAATGTTAGTAAGTACCTCCCATAGTCACTGGAAGAAAATACAATGCCGTCATAGTCCCTGAAAGGTTATTTAGTATTAAAAGTTCATCCAGTCATAGCTTAAAGTTTAAACTATGACTGGATAAACTTCTAATACTAATTTCTAAAAATAAAAAAAATAAAAAAATAATATAAAAAAAAAATATTAATAAAATAATATTTTTAAAATTGCATTTATTATACAAACATAATTATGTTATACCTATAATATGATATGACTGTTGTTGGGGGGGAGGAGAGGGATCCATAAAAAATCACGAAAAATCACAAGGGGGGAGGGGGGGTGTAGTAATAGTCTTAAACGTCACCATGTATCACCAAGGTCAGGGTTAAAAATGCCAAAAAAAACATCATGTGATTAATGTATGGCCCCTATCCCTAATTATAGCAGGTATGACTTGCACTTGAACATACCAATTTGATACATGACATGACACTGCAAGTCATACCTAGGTCCCAAAAGTCTCAGCCTTTTCGCAACTATGTATCTAGGGGTCGACTTCCAGTCTAACCGGTTGCAGCTGAAGACCAGTATTTAGTGACTGTCTATGAGTGACTTCATGTAGGACCTCCACAACCCCGTTACTGAGTAACACAATACCCCTATATAAATTAAGTCCCAGACACTCCCTCAGAGACAAATTTAAAGAGATTAATATAATGACTGTGCCTTCTCAGTACATTTATGATAATCTTTTGTATGCACATAAAAATATTAATCTGTTTAAAAAATACAGTGACATCCATAACATAAATACTAGGAACAAACACAAATTTGTTGTTCCTACAACAAGGCTCAAGAAAATATGTGGCTCGTTCAGATGCCAATGTATGTTTTTATAATAAACTTCCTAGCCACATTCAAGAACTAAGCCTTAATAAATTTAAATCTTTTATAAAGCTAAAACTATGCCAGAAAGCCTATTATACTGTAAGAGACTATATTGAGGACAAACAAGCTTGGGATTGAGCTGCTCCAATAGGTCTAGACAGCAAATGTTGTTAATTTTTTTTTTTTTTTGCTATTTTTACACTTTCTTTTTTTTTCTAAATATACAATGACATAAACATTTACTGTTTAAAGTCTTATATTATTTTAATTATTGTGAATGTGAGGGCTATGTGGGTCTTGTTTCCATCTTAATCATGGTCTGGAAGTTTGGGTGGGTTATGCGGCCTACACTAATGTCCTGTTCTTGGTATTGTTCTTCGAATCGTGAGGCTCCTCAAGCTCTGAGTTAAGCTGCACGATTTTCGACAAATGCGTGCATTGATTGGACAGGTCCGCTCAATCTGTGTTGTTCTTTACTCAAAAGACCATTTCAGACACCAATCTACATGGTCTTCACATGATCTGACCAAGATTATGTCTGGACTTTAAAAGAGACTGTGACCTCTGAGTTTGTTTCGGCCTTTCTTCTCAGAGTAGTCAGATAGGAAACGCCGACCTCATGTAGTTTTAAAAAAATGTGATTGACATGTAAAAGTGTTTGTACAAACCTACTTACAGAAAATAAATCATTTATCATTTATCCCTTGGTAAGACTGGTTGTCAGACTTCGAACTACCTGTAGAGACTGTCAGAGATCTACAAATGACAGCCGGTACTAACAGCTGTACATGCTTTCTTAGGCATGGAGGAGTCTATATGTAATGCATGGTCACCCATCCACGAACCTAACTCAACCAGCATAGCCTAATCTTCGATCGACCCGTGCCGTTGTTATGAATTAACGACAAGCTGACTATTCACTCTTGCAATCTAAATTCATTTAATGAATAAGCATCTAAAAAGTTAAAAACCACGCCTTTAATTTTATCTTCTTGCATAATAAAAACAAACATGATTCAGAACATTTTCGTGTAACTTATCTCCAAAGGTTCAAAGTTGAAGTGCTTATTAAAATTAATACTATTTATGGGTACCTACTAAAAAGTTGGTTGCCTTGTTCTAATATTATAATGTAAAAAAAACGATAAAACGCAGTGAATAGGAAATGCAGGGGTGAATCAGGATGAAACTTTAAAATGGATTTTAACATTGAAATAATATCGTTTTTTGCCAAAAGGTCTCTAATGTGTTTACTAATTATAATTAATGATTAAGTGTCCTTGTTGGCAACAAACAACGTTAAAATCCATTTAAATGTTTCATACCGATTCACCCCTGCATTTCCTATTCACCCCGTTTTACGGCAGTCTGTTCAAACCATAATTTCCAATTGTTTTTATTGCCTATTAAAGGAATATCAACTTTATGCAGATGTAAGTTAAGTTGATTTCAGAATGACTAGCACTATTGAAAAAGTCATAAATATATTTGAAGTTCTAGAACAAACTGAACATTATGTGTGTGTATTACTTAGAACTCAGAGTTTTAATTTCATAGTAGCAGCCCGGACAGGGACCCGTGGCTAAATAATAACAGTCGCACAGGTCGATCGATCAGGTTAAGCTACGCTTGTCGCGGTTGATCCATGGATGGGTGACCATCTATACACCCCTCCGTGCCTCGGAAAGCACGTTGGTCCCGGCTGTCATTCGTAGATCTTTGACAGTCCTTACGGGTAGTCAGAAGCCCGAGTCTGACAACCAGTCTTACCAAGGAGTATCGTATTACCCAGTAACTGGGTTGTGGAGGTCAGATAGGCAGTCGCTCCATGTAAAATACTGGTATTCAGCTGCATCCAGTTAGACTGGAAGCCGACCCCAACATAGTTGGGAAAAGGCTAGGCAGATGATGAGAGCCTGGAGTTTGTGCCCGGTTCATGGCAATACACTCGCCCTCTATTACATGGGACTTAAATGTAGCTGGTGATGTGTAGGTTCGTAGGTACGTACAGTATAAATACAACAAAAAACAACTAAGTATACAACGTGTAACGTTAAATGCGCAAAACCTGAAAATAGTTTGATCAGAATAACGAGCAGAATTAATTGAACCGATTTTTAATATAGGTCACATTTTTCAAAAAATCTTCATTAAAAACGTTGCCGTGTCTATTTATTAATAGTTCAAGCAACCCAATGTCAGCGCGGCGCAGCGGCCCGGTGACGACTCCTCCCTCGATAAAGCGTCGTTGCAGACGCATGAAACGATCAGAATGGCCAGTAAAACTAAAACAGCACATAAAACCTTTACAATTTTTTTAATGACTTATTTTCTCTCTGAAATAGGTCAATTGAATTAAAAATCAGTTGGGGTGTCTGAGGTTTTGCGCATTTAACGTTACACGCTGTATAAGATTTGCAGCAAAGAATAAAAAAATTGGCAATTACATCCCATTAAAAACAAAAAAATAGAAACAGTCCAATTGATAACCTCCTCCTTTTTGAAGTCGGTTAAATTATATAAACAATAAAACTATAAATAAAGTAGATCAAGAAAAAAATTAGTACTGACCTTAGACAGTAAATTGACGTGGCTAGCATACATTCAAAATATGTATAAAGTCAAGACTATAATCACTCACGGGTATCCTTCAAGGCATCGTTCGCTGCCTACCACGCCAAAGATGTCTAATCTATTTCTCACTCGTTAAGCCACACTACAAAAAAATATGGGGTTCTGCCGCAAAAACACAGAAATCTACTACAAACTGAACAAAACAAATTAATTAAAACGTTATTTAATTATGATTATCTCACTTCACTAAAACATTCCAAAGAAACTAAATTAATGAACATTACACATACATTTTATAATACAGACGCCAGCACATCAAGCTACACGAAACTGTCAAATTTTCCCAATCATTTCATTTCATTTATTAACAAATGGTGTCTGAATGTTTACAAAAATAATATTCGATGCTAAAAACAATATCCAATTAAAAACCAATCATAAATAATTAAAGAACATTCATAAATCAACTTAGAACCCAATGATATTACATACACAAAAGAACCTAATGCTTTAGCGATAAAGTTGAAAATCTATTAAAGAAAGACAGATTGTTGTAGCCTGATGTCCTGGCGTCCGTACATGCATATTGATACGAAAAATACCTAGAGAAACAAGACCTACCCACCCCACACAAACTGCGGAAGAAAAATTATCCTGTAGGTATCAAGGATCCAAATTATACAGCGTGTAACGGAAGGGGGGTATCAACCCTGAAGGAGGTGAATGTGCTCATGAAACTCAACAACTTTCCCCAAAGAACATAGGTCGAAATATGAAAAAAAAATTTGGCCCTCCCTTACAAAACTGACTACCAGCTGATTGATTTACTATGGGAGAGCCAAATTTTTTTTTCGTATTTCGACCTATGTTCTTTGGGGAAAGTTGTTGAGTTTCATGAGCACATTCACCTCCTTCAGGGTTGATACCCCCCTTCCGTTACACGCTGTATAATAAATTACCGAAATACGAGTAGGTACAGACGCCAGCACATCAAGCTACTACAATCTGTCAGATTTCTTTAATAGATTTTCAACTTTATCGCTAAAGCATAAGGTTCAAAGTTGATTGGGAAAATCTGACAGTTTCGGGTAGCTTGATGTGCTGGCGTCTGTACATCACAGAATCCAAATCCATAACAACTTTTAAAAACTCCAACAGCACATCATAATAAAATCATATTTCCTACAATAACCTCAAGCCACAAACTACGCTACTCGTACCTGCCGATCGATTCTGTACAAATCTCACCGTGAAATCATAAGTGTAGTGAGCACTTAATAGTGAGTGTCAATCCCTACCATTAGGGAATGACAGAGCTCACTTCCCGCTCACTTCATCTAAATTCTCTCGGTGAGATTTTTTACAGAATAGCACTGCAGTACCTGTGTTGAACGGAGATTTGTTTACTTTTGTATTTGATGTTTTGAGCCGGTGTATCAAGCAAATACCTACCGAATTGTATGTAGTCTTTTTTATTTACCCACAAAATAATTATGTCTAGTTTTTGTGAAACTCTTAGCAATACCGACTTATGTTATACATAGTTTTAATATGCTCATGTAAATATCATTGCATGTAAGTGATTTTTTTGTATTCTTATAAGAATAAAGTTACTTAAACATCAATTGTAACATGCTACGCTTGCCCCGGTTGGTCCGTGGAAGGGTGACCATCTTTACATACCAAGACCCCTCCGTGTCTCGAAAACCGCAGTCATAAAAAAAAAATCAGCTGTTCCCTACATCTATGTTCGCACAACTCGTCAAAATGTAAGGAACAGCAGATTTTTTTTTCGCGATTTCAGGTTTGGTCCCATAGTAAAAGTTGTTCATAATGATGCGTACAGTAACCGCTTATGAGGTTTTGCGTTATTTAAATTACACCTTGTATACGTTACAAATTGAAGCCATGTCCTTGGTCAATTTAATTAATTAAATGGGCAACATTTGTGTAAATATTACCAGTCTGCTAGCTATTTATTACATTAATTACTATTACTAAGTCTGTCATTTGTTTGACTAGCTCCAAATCGTTAATTTTTGCAAATGCTAGGTGTGTATAATATGTCTGAACTCAATAATGTCAAGCAAGAAAAATATTTTATTTCGGACACGCACTAGAAGTAACAAAGACTAACAAAATTAACAAGAAAAACCGGCGAGTCGGATTCGCCCACGAAGGGTTCCGTACCATTATCTATAAAAACGGCAAAATAATCATGTCTGTTGTATGGGAGCCCACCTTAAATATTAATTTTATTCTGTTTTTTAGTATTTGCTGTTATAGCGGCAACAGAAATACATCATCTTTGAAAATTTCAACTGGCTAACTATTACGGTTCATGAGATACAGCCTGGTGACACACGGACGGACAGCCTTAGTGATTGGGGCCCGTTTTACCCTGTGGGTACGATCTCACCGTGAAAACTTGGGTGAAGTGAGCGTGGAGTGAGTCGTCAATAGTGTCAATCCCTAGCATCAGCATGACTCACAGTTCACTCTAAGCTCACTTCACCTTAGTTATCACGGTGAGATTTTTCCAGAATTGACCGGCTGTTTCCTCATTTGAACACCGTGAGACAACTAATACATCCTAACCAATATTATAAATGCGAAATAATGTTTGTTTGCTTGTTACCTTTTCACGCCTAACACTGAACCGATCATCTTGCAATTTTGCGTATACGTCGTCAGGTGTGTAGTACATACAAAACGGACATAGGGTACCTTTCATCCCGAAAAAAAGTGCTGTTCCCGAGGATAACAACACTAAAGTTATTATGATAATACAACGTATAACGTTAAATGCACAAAACCTAAAAATAGTTTGATCAGAATAATGAGCAGAATCAATTGAAACACTTTTTAATATAGGTTACATTTTTCAAAAAATCTTCATTAAAAACGTTGCCGTGTCTATTCGTTAATAGGTCAAGCAACCCAATGTCAGCGCGGCGCAGCGGCCCGCTGACGACTCCTCCCTCGGTAAAGAAGCGTCGCAGACGCAAGAAACGATCAGAATGGCCAGTAAAACTAAAACAGCACATAAAACCTTTACAATTCTTTTAATGACTTATTTTCTCTCTGAAATAGGTCAATTGAATTAAAAATCAGTTGGGGTGTCTGAGGTTTTGCGCATTTAACGTTACACGTTGTAGATGGCGCCATCATCATCATCGGCACTTCGTGCGCGAATCCGACTCGCGCTTGGCCGGTTTTTATTAATACTTACTTATCACGTGCTCTATTTAAAAATAAAATAACTACCTAAAGCACACGATACAACCCCGATTTGGTTTTTTTATCAATACTTCCGTTAATACATACTTCTCATGAAGTCATGACGATAAGTGGCGGTCTCTGATAAATCTAATAATAAGACGGAAATATGCACTTATTTTAGCCGATTTTCCGTCGTCATCACCAAAAATAAATGCTAACCTTTTTGTAGGTACAGACGCCAGCACACCAAGCTACTACAATCTGTCAAATTTCGATTTTCAACTTTATTGCTAAAGCATTTGGTTCAAGGTTGATTGGGAAAATTTGAGTTTCGGGTAGCTTGCTAGTTTGGACGCCCGTCCGCTCGGTACGGTACGGTGGTACAGCGTCTTGATACAGTCAAGATCAAGACACCGTACAACCTTAATCGCGACGGTGATACGAAACGGAGGTACGGTACGGACAAAAGAACCTATCTGGACACAGCGCAAGGCTGCCTTTTAATATATCTCTAACGAGGCTTTTAATACTGGGTGTCCGAAAAGTCATGGATTATCTTTTACCTGCTGATGGGCCACATTGGGATCTACCAATAAAAAAAAATGACCATATTAAAAGTGTTATGGTTTCCGAGTTTTTTTGATGTTTAATGAAATTTTGGAAAATCTCTTACTTTGATCAGTTTTTTCCATGCCATTTCTACGAATGAAAACTTTTTCGAGTACAGGTTTTTTTTTTATTTTCATCTTAAATCATCCTACTATCGACTGAATACAAGAAAGTTACAGATATTATTTTTTAAATACCTAAAATTTGGGTTCAAACTTAAAATTTTTACCAATAAAAATTTTACCTTATTTTTGATCGGCCCTGGTGAAAAAAAATTATTGGTAGGTCATTTTTTTTTTATTGGTAGATCCCAATGTGGCCCATCAACAGGTAAAAGGTAATCCATGACTTTCCGGACAACCTGTATATCTCTGTAAAGTGCTAGATAGATGATGAATCAGCAACCTTTTGCCTACGTTATATGTGATGTTCTCAGCGCATTTCCTTTATCGGAAACAATGCATGAATGTCATGACATCACCGCAAAAAAGGAAGTACCTATGCATTATGTGTGTGCATTTCGATGTTTGCTGTATATTTTTGCATCAATAGGTCATAAATTAAAAACCCACCCGAGATAACGCTGGGACAAATCATCGGTCCAAAATGTGTAGGAACTCGATTCGGCTTTAGATGGAGCAAAATGGTTTGTTTGTTTGATTATGTTGCACAATGGTTGCTGAAATCAACCTTCAACGATTCTGATCATTATTTGGAAGAGTTTCGGCTGCTGTTTGTTGTCCTACCTTAACCCTTTCGTTACGAGCGCCGGATATAGCCGGCATCCATTCGATGACCTGTGTGTACGAGCGCCGGCCGTAGCCGGCGCCAGCGTTATACCGCTCACCAAACGGCCCCGCGATACTCAGTGTGTCAGTGGCGCTACTCCGACGGCGCGGTGCCCCGTTTGGTGGCGTTATTCCAGCGGAGCGAAATGCCGTAACGAAAGGGTCGGATGCAGCTATATACCAGTATTTTACATGGAGCGACTGCCTTTCTGACCTCCACACCACAACCCAAGTACTGGGTAATACTATACCTGGGTAAGACTGGTTGTCATACTTTCGGGCTACTGACGACCCGTAATGACTGTCAAAGGTCTAAGAATTATTCAAAGATCCACGAATGGCAGCCGGGACCAACAGCTTAACGTGCTTACCGAGGCACGGAGGGTCTTGGTATGTAAAGATGGTCACCCATCCACAGAACAACCGCGGCAAGCGTAGCTTAACCTGATCGATCGACCCGTGAGGCTGTTATTACTTAACCACAAGCCCCTCTACTTCTACCTTAAAAACTTATTGACCTATTTCTTCGCAACCTTATCGGAAACTGTCGAAACCTTATCGGAAACTGTCGGAACACCGTTATTCCTTTAAGGCGATCGTCTTAACCCTTTCGGGATTTCAAATGGAATATTTAGAAAAGGTTAAAAAATATAAATACGAAGACATGTGACATCTACCGACCCGCACTGGGCCTGCGTGATTCACGAAATGTCGTGAATCGGGTCTATAGGAAAAAAAAAAGAAAAAGAAAGTCATTCTGTTTCTGTTGTTATTTCATTTTTTTTTTTCAAATTTTTTTTAAACCCTCCATAAAATACAACTAAAATACTAACTTTGAAATTATATAAAATGATCAACATAATTAGCATAAAAATATTATTAAAATCTCGATTATGATTGTCAAAATTATATTTTTGTCGTATAAATTGTCAAATGTATGCTTGGTCAATCTCTAGCATCAGTGGGTTGACACTGACAGCTCACTCCACGAAAGTTTTCACGGTGAGATTTTTTACAGAATCGACTGGCGGCTGATTCTTAAAATTCTGCTCAATCTCAAACATAAAACTTTTATTTCAATTACACCAATTACCGGCACTTTTCAATTATCAGGGCAACCGCTTTTATCCTCATTATTTGGGAATCAAAGCTTCGTTTTTCTTAAAATTATCCTTTCAAAGTTTATGCATATACACCAATAGGTATTTATAACTTACTGTACTCAGTCTAACAGCGATCCTTCCTGGCTATAAGTCATGACGTCACACAGTCGTATACGGTTGATAGAATTAGTCATCTGGACCAGAATAGGACTACTATTACACTCAATGTATGTACAAAGCGAACACAGTCCAAGATGTATCATCTTACCGTTTCCTTGTAGGGAGGAAGGTTTTCGAGATAGGATTTAAGATAAAAAAATATATCAGAAGGCCAATTAAAAACTTTTAAAATCAATGTCAAAAATGTAGGGAAATTAGAGGTATTTTTGACAGATTGAGATTGAGATCAGATTGTGAACGTTCTTTAGATTACGAGAATTGCTCCTCTGATTTTTATGTTCAGGAAGGCCCGAAGGCTTTATTTATTTATTTTACCATGTATGTACACACATATATAAACAGACAAGAAAAAAAACAGAACAGAAAAATAGGTACAAAGGTGATGCTTATTTCATGAGAAATATCTTCCAGCATACCTGCGATAGGACAATAGATAGAGAGACGTAGACAGCGTGTGAAAGAGTAAATGAGACAAAAAAAAAATACATAAAATCATAATCAATTCGCTCATCCAATAGAACAATGACGTAATTACGTTTTAGCTATTTTTCAGGAGAACGTTTTAAAAGTTTGAAATTGAAAATATGATATATTTCCGATGATTATGCTAAAATATTTAATATTTTTATGTATGTTACTTTAATATCAATAATAATTTGTAATAATTTCATGAGAAAACTCAAGAAAACATTTTCGTAATTACTTCGTTGTTCTATTGGATGAGCGAATTATTCAATTAATAAAACTAAACAAATACATTGCATTGCATTGTTGATTTTTTGTATTAATGTATCCGGGGTCTACTCAATAAAATCGTATATTTTTTTATAGCTCAGACGATTCAGTTTTATAGATTGTTTTCTCATGATGGAAAACAGGCTTCTGCATCCTATCCTACAGACAACCACGTCCAAAAAACTTAAATCCATAGTTCTTAAAAGTCTTTTCGACGCGAGGAGGCTTTTGACAACTTCTCTTAGAAAAGTCAAGTAGAGGATTTTTTTGAGAAGACGGGAATTCACAGATTTCTCAACAAAAAAAAAAATCCTCTATTGGTGGTTACTGCATCCACAATTATATTATACTAGCTTTTGCCCGCGACTTCGTTCGCGTGGAATAGTGACTTCCGGCAGATTTTTGGTTTTACCCACATAGTTAAAGAATGAATTAAAAATGGAAATGAATTAAAATGAATGAATGAATTAAAAATTTAAAAATTAAAAATTCCCACATGAATTAAAACAATAACATGAACCGAACTCGTGTAACGATCGACACCATTGCGCGATCACCAACTCGACATATAGTACTAATAGAATTATCTATACTCCGTTAGAGCATTTTCTATGTACTAAAAGTTGTATTATATTATATTTTTCATACCTTTTTACTATTTATTTATATTTTTCCGATGAATTTTCAGTACTGAATTGATGCCGACTCTTGACCAATAGATGGCGCTGTATGTCCGGAATAAATTTTATTTTTTATTTTATTTTTTGTAATAAAAACTATCCTATGTCCTTTCTCAAGTTCCAAACTATGTCTGTACCAAATTTCACACAAATCGGTTCAGTAGTTTAGGCGTGAAGCAAAGACAGACAGACAGACAGACAGAGTTACTTTCGCATTTATAATATTAGTTTGGATTACTTAACCCTAGAAGCCTAGTCTACGCCTGCAAGGCGTACACGCAATCGAATATCGTTTGTTTCTTTATTAGTTATTATTTATAATAGTGTTGTTTTATTTTTAGTTTATATTCCAAATTTAAATTTCTGCTAAATAATATTTCTAAAATAGGGCTATTTCTGCATACAGATTGTAATTTATATGTGTACGCCTCTGAGACGTATATTAAGGCTTTGTGTACGTCCGAAATAGATAAGACTTCTAGGGTTAATGTAGTTTGGAACTCAATCAGTCAAAGCATACCACAGGAAGCAAAACGTTCAAATGCTGTGCCAACAACGTCTTTGTTGTTCTGATTATTTTGTTTTTACTTATTTATACTTTTGTCGATCTACTCAAGAACGTCTAATATATTTTATGGATTGCTATCTCGTGAAAGAAGACAGACTTCTACATCCTAGAGACAGCCACGCCCAAAAAACTTAAATACCATGCCTTTAACCTTTTGACCGCCACGGACGGCTATAGCCGACAAACGAAAACGTGCCAAACACGCCACCGACGTCTACAGCCGTCAAGAAAACGACATTTTTTAAGTACAAAATAAATATACTAAATTAGAAAAGATTTATTTTGCACTTAAAAAATGTCGTTTTCTTGACGGCTGTAGACGTCGGTGGTGTGTTTGGCACGTTTTCGTTTGTCGGCTATAGCCGTCCGTGGCGGTAAAAAGGTTAAGATCCAAAAGTATTTTCGACGCGAGGAGGTTTTTGACAAATTCTCTTTAAAAAAGTCAAGGTGAGTATTTTTTTTTTTTTTTGAGAATACCTACTAGTTGGAATGCGGTGGTGACTGCATCCAGAATTATCCAAACACTTATCTTGGTGTAGGTACAGACGCCAGCACATCAAGCTACCCAAAACTGTCAGATTGTCCCAATCAACTTTGAACCTTATGTTTTAGCAATAAAGTTGAAAATCGATTAAAGAAATCTGACAGATTGTAGTAGCTTGGTGTGCTGGCGTCTGTACCTTTACCAATTGGATCAATCAACGCATACACAGGAAGCAAATCGTTCAATTGCTGCACCAACAATGTCTTTGTTGCTTTGATTATTTTGTTTTTGAAGCTGGTCTCCCCTTATTTATAAACCTTGTTTGAAGTTAAGTCATGATTTAGCGTCTGCTTAACGATATTTTTTTTTTTCACATTTAAACGTCTCTTAACTTTAAACAACGTTTATAAATACGGGAGCTATGTTTACGTCCGTGTGTATCCAGTTAGTTGTAAGTTTCGTGTAACATGGGCGAGTTTATTACTACGATTGCCACTAACCGGGCATAAATCCAGACTCCAGGCGGCTACAGAAAAAAATCTTCTGTAAAAACTTGCCCGACCTGGAAGAAGGCAGGACCCCATGGTTACACGAGTCTGATAAATATTTCGTGCGAATCATAAAAATGTCGTATTCCTTTCTTCATCCAAACCTATCTCAGTCCAAACTCTGTTGTTTTTTTTTTTTTTTTTTAATGTATCCATTTTAACCTAGACGCATTTCTAATAGACTCTTTGATCGCGTGTTGACCGAAAAAATGCATATAAATTGTCTATATTTAGTGTTACATGTCCTTCAAACGACTGTAGGTGAAAATGCTGAAATGTTTTGTATGCCAGATTTATTAACGAGCGTTTTTGTTGAATCATGATCTGAAGATTATTTTTGGAGCATTTTCAACCGCACCTTGTCATTCGAATCTTTTTGGTCGGTCGATGTGAATCCTTATAACTCATCGTATAACCCTTTACTCCTGATGGTCAGTAGTGCTGACCATGTTCTTCCCAATGAAATAGAATAGGGGATAGACGGTCAGAAGAAAAAAAAAAGAAGCTTATTGGCATTACAGCAAAATAAATACACTTATATAACTTAAAAAAAAAACAGAAAACAAAGATTATAATGCCAAAAGAGCCTCAGCAGTACGATTCTGTTACCATCACACCGTGATAACTTAGGTGAAGTGAGCGTCGAGTGAGCTGTCATTGTCACCCCACCTGATACTAGGGATTGACCAAGAATACAATTTACAATCATAATCGAGATTTTAATAATATTTTTTATGCTGATTCTGTTGATCATTTTGATTTTTTTGTATTATTTTAATTGTCAAAACATTACTATTTTCTTGGTTTCAATCTAGGAAAACAAAAATAAAAAACAACAAAATTGTCATTCTAAGTTTCTGTTTTGCTATTTTATTTTAAAACTTTACAAAATAGTAATGTTTTGACAAGTAAAATAATAATTTTGAAATTATAATATAAAATGCTCAATAGAATCAGCATAGAAAATATTATTAAAATCTCGATTATGATTGTAAATGTTTGCTTAGTCAATCCCTAGCATCAGTGGGATGACACTGTCAGCTCACTCCACGCAAGTTATCACGGTGAGATTTTTACAGAATCGACATGCAGTTCAGCATAATGTCAGATGACAACACACATGTTTGAGATTATTATGTGTACTTAGCAGATTGTAACGCCAGCAGTGCGAGCTTTTTTCGTTTATAACTAGCCTAACTAAGTCTCAATGAAGGAAAATAGGGGTAAGCGGTCAGAAGACGTGTTTCAGATTATTATGATGTACTTAGCAGAAGGTAACGACAGCAGAGCGTGCCATACTCTCAACGTAATCGCTTTTTACGCTTATAACGAGGGAGAAACATCGATCAAACTGACAGCTGCAAATCTCACTTCCAAAATTATAATATTTTAACACTCCTCAGTATATACATACAGTGGACCCCCGCTAATCCGACAAACGTTTTGCAGGGCAGTGTCGAACTATCGAATTTGTCGGATTATAATATAGGGTGACTGGTAATTAGTGACCGATACTTAAATACATGATTCTACTCATGACAACAAACAACTTTTACTATGGGACCAAACCTGAAATCGCGAAAAAAAAAATCAGCTGTTCCCTACATTTTGACGAACATAAATGTAGGGAACAGCTGATTTTTTGTTCGCAATTTCGGATTTGGTCCGATAGTAAAAGTTGTTTGTTGTCATGAGTAGAATCATTTGTGTTCAAGTATCGGTCACTAATTACCAGTCACCCTATAATAGTACTGCTGCCTATAAGACCCCCTATAGTCGGGAATTTAGCGAAGATCTACATTAGCGAAGACATGACGACAAGACATATCATGTCTACATGTCGGATTACAGGGGGTGCCGGATCAGACAGGGCCCGGATTACTGGGGGTCCACTGTATTAGAAACCTGCAAATTTGTTCGTAAATATAAAGAATTTTATAAAACCAATTGTTAATAATAGTAACTAATGGTTATATTTAGGCGAAATGTGTTTTCATTTTGGCATAATTTAACTATTGGTTACTATTTTTAACTATGTTAACTACGGATGAAAAAACCGGCCCTTAATGTCTTCTAATATTAAACTAAGTTAATGTTTGTCTCGTGTTTCTTGCCAATAACTTTTAACAGACTCGCGGAGGTTGCCTGTAAACACCAAATAGGATATAGTCTCTCTACAGTACCTACCCTAATGTCAATGTTAGTGTTCAAAATTGCGTTTAGGAGCATAGGGTGAAAAGCGCGAAATGACAAATGGGTTGCAAATTGTGCTCCTTTGACATTCTGAGCTTTTGACCCATTTGTCATTTCAAGCTTTTGACCTTACGCTCCTAAACGCAAAATTGATCTTGGAAACTGCACAGAAGAACTTATTGTGATCGGAAAAACCTCTACTTACAGTTAATTGTGGTACACTTGGGTTTCTCCAATGCCACTAGACATAATGGACATAAAATTCATGAAATTACATCTAGTCTTATACAAGGTGTAACTTAAATAACGCACAACCTCGTAAGGGGTCATTGTACTCATAATTATGAACAACTTTTACTATAGGACCAAACCGGAAATCGCGAAAAAAAAATCAGCTGTTCCCTACATTTTGACGAGTTACGCGAACATAAATGTAGGGAACAGCTGATTATTTTTTCGCGATTTCAGGTTTGGTCCCATAGTAAAAGTTGTTCATAATGATGAGTACAATGACCCCTTTAGAGGTTGTGCGTTATTTAAGTTACACCTTGTATTGCGTGGGAGCCGCGCTTTCAATTTGCAACAATTGCATTCTACAGGTCCCAGCAAGTGGCGATATTTATGTACGTCTGGCGCACCCTAAGACATCAACCTTGTTGCTTGGCTAATCTTTTTACCAAGGCATAAACTATTCTATAGTGTGAGTCTTTATAAAGTGCACATATTAAAAAGGGTGAAAATATAAACAGTTTTATCGACGGAAAAAATTTCAAAAAAAATCTAAAAAAAATTTTTAATTTTTTTTACTCTCGTCTGGGTACCCCATGCAAACAAACTGTTACTACTTTTAAACTAAATGTCATATTAAAACAAAACAAAATTAATAATGATCTCTAATAATAGGCCAAGCTAATAAAGCCATAATTTTTTGAAAAAGAAACCTCATAAATTAATTATTCATGATTTTTTAAAGAAAATTTACCATTTTACCATTTTTTACCATTTAAAAAAAAAAAAATTGACATTTTTTCCGTCGATAAAATTGTTTATATTTTCACCCTTTTTAATATGTGCACTTTATAAAGACTCACACTGTATTTATAGTGAGAGCAGTGGTGGTAACGGCTGCGACTTACGATTTATAGTTCGTAGGTTTGAACCCAGACAGCTGCTTTACTTTGTGTAAATTATTCCATCAACACTGCTCTCAAAACGGTGAAGGGAAACATCGTGAGGAAACTGGCATTTCCTAGAACCAAAAATTCCAAGACATGTGACATCCACCAACCCGCACTGGACCCGCGTGGTGGATTACAGCCCATTCTCTCTCGAAGAGAGGAGGCTTGTGCCCCAGCAGTGGGAACATTATAGACTGATTGTTAGAGATGGGTCGTACTTGCAAAATCCAGTACCAGAGCTTTCAAGTACAGACGCCAGCACATCAAGCTACCCGAAACTGTCAGATTTTCCCAATCGACTTTGAACCTTATGCTTTAGCGATAAAGTTGAAAATCTATTATAGAAATCTGACAGATTGTAGTAGCTTGATGTGCTGGCGTCTGTACGTCCACCTTAAGAAACCAGGGCTCGAGATACTTTCAAATATTTTCTATCTGCATCGAAAATTGATCCATGACATCATACAAATAAGAAGTACAATCGCGTATTCAAAAGCCCTGTTGGAAGTAAAAATACTTGCATAGGAAATTGACCCGTGATTTCCTATATTTTTTTTTTACACCGTGAATTTTCGACATTTGAAAATTGCTGTTTTTGCCTGTTTTAAATTTTTAACCCCCGACAGAAACAGAGGGGTATTAAGGTTAACGTATGTATCTATGTGTCTGTCTGCGCCATCCTACCTCCCAAACGGCTGAACCAAATTTGATATTTTTTGTTTAGCTATATTTATATCTTCAATGTCTTCAAACTCCTTAACTCAGTACTGTTATCTCCAACACCTCGCACCCTGGAACTGTTTGTGGAATCGCTTCTTAGTAAAGCGATGCAGGTGACGATGGCCAGGAACGCGAAGACCCTAAGCCCTTCGCACGTCAAGCAATGCATCCTGGCTGAGTCCAAGTTTGACTTCCTGAGAGACCTGGTAAGTTTATAAATTACTGTCTATTTTTTTCCAATACCCAGATAGTTGGAATGAGTACATAAGAGGAAATTTGAAAGTGGCACCGGCCGTGCGATTCTTTAACCATCTCACCGTGAAAACGGGTGAAGTGAGCGTGGAGTGAGTCGTCAATAGTGTCAATCCCTAACATGAGCATGACTCACAGCTCACTTTAAGCTCACTTCACCTTAGTTATTACGGTGAGATTTTTCCAGAATCGACCGGATGTAGCTGAATAGTTGTGTGGATATCGGTTGTCATGGTATGGGTATGTGATACGGAGGAATGAGGAGAATTTCGTGAGGAAAGGTTTGAGTATGAATGTCGAAGGCTATAAGAGTATGGGAAGACCAAGGCCAAATAAACGATGGATGGACTGTTCTGAATGATGATAGGGGGCTGGTGTCTGCAACTCCACGTTAATGCGCGTATTTTGCGTACGGGTGAACGGTGATATGGTTAGAATGGGGTGACTACCGAGACGATGACTAATAGAGAAGTATGGAATATAACGACATGTTGCGCCGACCCCAAATAATTGGGATGAGGGCAGAAGAATGGTGATGAGCCAGATAGTTGGATGGGTGGTTATTGGAGTTTTGGTATGCGTCTGGTTGGACTTGAATCTGATCCCAACTAATACGAAAAGGCTAGGCAGATTATGAGCCAGTTGGGTGGATGATCCACAAAGAATAAGTTATGACCGCCCATTGTGTCACCCTTTGTAAAATATCTATATTTATGTCTGTAATCTATATGGTGTACATAATAAAGAGTATTCTATTCTATTCTATTCTATGATTCGGATGAGACTAGCACAGACCAACACCATTTTTAAGTATATTACTAATCCATTGCTTCATAATTATGTTAAAAAAATGTATCTGCTAAGCAGCGAGTAGAGCACTTCAGGGTCGCCATAAAGTTTGGCGCGAACTATACTTAGTATATTTTTTAGAAACTGCTTTTCCTAAAAATAGCCTCATCATCATAATCATTGGCAGCCCTGTTCCACCCACTGCTGAGGATAAGCCTCCTCCCTTTTGTGCCATGCTTTCATTTTGACAGTTGAACAACATTCATTGCGTCATTTAAGTTGCTAAACAGACAAATTTTTCGAACATATGAAGCAATGGATTAGCAATAACTGTCAAAGTGATAATAATCTTAACCCTACATACAGCGCATTGTGTCCCACATATGGGACATACCGAAAAATGTCTTATATTTTAAAAATCGATCCAAGTAGCGTGATCTAGTGTTGACAAGATTAACTGTTATGTATTTGAGTTTCGAATTTAGTAACATATATTTTGGATAGATCTGAATAAACATTTATTTATGATCTCTTCAAATCGATAGGTACTTTGAATACGATTAACGAGCGGCGTATAATAATCGCAAAAAAATGATAAAATTAAAATAATAGAATTTTCAGGGTCGAAATAATTAGTAGAGGTAAGTTCATGTTCATATTTGTCATTTTACGTGTAATCTTGTAATTTCATTGATACTACGTAACACAGATTAACATTATAATGCATGATGTGCCATGCACAAACACACGTTTCTATTGATTTATGATTTTTCTAAATATTTTTTCGAGAAATGGCATCATATTTGCAGGCTAATGTATTTTTTTTAAGCCGATAAGAAAAATCATGCACTGTAGGGTTAACACATTGAAGGACACTGAACGCGACACAATAGAAGTTTTATTGTTATCCCGCAGTGTTAACGAATGTGATTAATAGTGGGTTACCTACGCAATCAGACTGCTGGACTGTAGGGATATTGCTCTGTTCGACATTTAACAATAATTAAGACAACAATAATATGTGCTAAAATCTTCTTGTTTTTAATATTTTCAGGTGAAGAATATCCCAGATGTATCGGCGGCGGAAGAAAAAGAAATGATGAGCGCCGAAAGCTCGCCGAACTCTTCTAGGTAACATTTTTGTGTTATTCCCTGGTTTTATTGGCTGTTCAACGATTGACCAACCCGCATTGGGGCCGCGTGCGTGGTGGATTACAGCCCACTCCCTCTCACAGAGCAGAAGCTTGTGTTCCAGCAGTGGATACATTATCAGCTGATTATGTGACCCATTATAAATGGATACTCTTTCCTAAGGGTGCGTTTCCACTGAAGCGGAGCTGGGCGGAGCGGAGCGGAGACGTGTGGGAATCGTCCAATCACAGACGAGAAGTGTGACGCGATGAGGATTTCAACCATTGCGATTAGTCGATTCCTGCACGTCTTTACTCCGCTTCGCACAGCTCCGCTTCAGTGGAAACGCACCCTGAGATACAGATAGGTTTTTCTGCCTAGCTTAGGAAAAGGGAGTCCTTTGACCCCTGTTATTGTTGTACTGGTTATTCTTAATAACATTTTATGAATGATGATGAATGAGGAAGCTTGTTAATTGCTCAGAACAAAAGAGGGGTAATCCTACTTCTTGTTAAATGATGATAGGTTTGCCATGGAACATAGCACCTTAATTGTTGCAAGATACGGTACATAGTTGACCGCTGTAAGGGAACGCAACTTTGCATGATCCTTTCAATTATTCAAGTTATGTTGAGAAAGAGGTGTTTTTAAAGTTCAATAGTTACAAAACATAACAACCCAATCTATATCAATACATATGTACAAATAAATAAAATTGAAGTGTCTGTTTGTAATGTCAAAATAATAGCCCTTTACTAAATGAGCATGGAAGTATATACGGTACTTATAACAAAAACATTTTTTTTTTAATTTCGTGTGTCTGTCTGTCTGTTTGTTTGTTCCGGCTAATCTCCAAAACGGCTGAACCGATTATGACAGGGATTTCACTGACAGCTGATGTTACAAGAAGTAACTTTTATACATTAATTAGGGTTTCGCGCAAAAAAAAAAATTAAAACCCATAAAACCCAATTTGTTTTCCGACATGAGCGCATACAAAGAAGTCGCGGGCACAGCTAGTCTTTACTAAAATTCAACGAAAACACTTCAGCAATACGTTTCCCTTATTGTAACCATCATTTTATTGTTACAGATTTACAGAAATGCCGGTCCCACCCCGAAAGATAGCAAGAGAGGACTCAAACAGTTCGAGCAGCTGTGACGTCAAAGTAGTACCTTTACAATCTCCTCGGGACCCCATCAGAAGGGCACTCTCCATAGATACCTCTCGACTCTCCACAGACGTAGAGAACCTACCCCACAAACTAACAAGAACTGAAACTGTAACGTCAACCTCACTAGACACAGCCATAGACTTATCAAAGAAGTCCACAGACGAAAAACCGGTTGTTACCGCGAATTTTTACCAAGAAACGTTATTAACCGACGATGTGCAACATAGAAGTGTCATCAAACTTAACCCTACGTATGCGAGTCCCCAACCTTCTACTAGCTACACGCCCGAACCTTTAAAAATTGAAATGGTGCCTAAACCAGCCGTCATAGACAAAGCAATTGTAGCACCTAGAACGCCTGTCACACCAATAACGCCCATACTAAATATAGATTTTACAAAAAATTTCGCGAACCCAGAAATAAAATTGCTGGACACGGCAGTTAACGTGAGCGTACCTAAAAAAGAGAATTCGTTACGGCAAATTCATAGGCAGAACTCTAAAACGATAAGACAGGAAATGAAAAAGATTGAAATTAAGCCCGTAATGGCGCATCCAGTTGATATAGACAGTTTGAATTCTGGCAACCTACAGATAGACGAAGACTATGATACCTGAGTACCTATGTATGTAAGTTTGTTTTTGTTTTAAGTTTTTTTTTTTTTGGCGCGATATTTGTTGTCTGTATTCGATGTTTTAATGTTTAGGTGTTAACTTTAATACTCTTGGGCACAATGACCGGTGATTAAAATGGATTAATATACTCTTCCGGGGACCTGAATTGAGCCATCCAGCATTTTATTGTATGTAGGTCTATAACCTTTTAGATGGTCGTCGAATTTGAATTTGGAACCATGATACCACTAATATGATGGCCAATATGTCGGCTTCATAACTGCATGAAACCTTTTTTTGACACATTATGTCATATGACATTTTTATGTTTTAGTCCTTTATGTAATTCTATATATTAGATATTTATATATAAATAAAACAAAGCCGGGTTAGTTACACCATTTATAACTCAAGTACGTCGAGAACGATTTTTGTGATCTTTATTTTTTTGTATTTGTCTCCACCCCGAATAGCAGAATAACTATTAAAACAAGGCGGAAACTCAGGAAAATAAAAATAGTCACAATGATTCATTTTCTCTAAAATTTGTTCTTATGATTCTGAGGCGGTGCGAAGTTCGCCGGGTCACCTAGTACTAAATAAACACTTTGGCTTGATTTAGGAGTCCGGGAGTGTATTCCACAGAGTAGTAACAAATGGAGAGTTGGTTTAGATTCAAACTTACATACTTTTTATAAATACAGTGTGAGTCTTTATAAAGTGCACATATTAAAAAGGGTGAAAATATAAACAATTTTATCGACGGAAAAAATGTCAAAAAAAATATTTTTTTAAATGGTAAAAAATGGTAAAAATGGTAAATTTTCTTCAAAAAATCATGAATAATTAATTTATGAGGTTTCTTTTTCAAAAAATTATGGCTTTATTAGCTTGGCCTATTATTAGAGATCATTATTAATTTTGTTTTGTTTTAATATGACATTTAGTTTAAAAGTAGTAACAGTTTGTTTGCAGGGGGTACCCAGACGAGAGTAACAAAATTAAAAATTAAAAATTTTTTAGATTTTTTTTGACATTTTTTCCGTCGATAAAACTGTTTATATTTTCACCCTTTTTAATATGTGCACTTTATAAAAACTCACACTGTATGTTATTGTCCTTAGTTTTTTTTTTTTTTTTGCGTGTTTCATTACAGCTCTTATTCTTTACAACTCTGTGCGTTATTTGCATGAATATAAATCCAAAACATGGGCCATTGTGTACAGGCCCCTATTAATTGAATATTGTTCTTACATTCCGTGTGATAATGTTTTATTTTAGTCATTCACACACGGTAATCGAATATTTGTGTAATATATTGATAAGTTTTTATTTTTTAAATGTGGTAATTTTTTTAAACAAATACCATGATTGTTTTTCAATTTATTTTTTACGGATGATAAATATCGCGGTCCAGTCAAGTTGTTTACCAATTTAGAATTATGAATGGTAAGTTTTCAAATGTAAAATGATTTATGATCGCTGGAGTTGCAATGTTCGTTAAGTTTTAAGGCCCACGCAGCTGTTTTTTTTTCTATGCAGTCTTGATAGCAGAATTAAAGATATAGACATTCATTTATAAACGTTGCTTTAAGTTAGATAATGAGTAGAGAATACAATCTCCAAATCCTAATCCCGAGATCCCCAGATCCCGGCCGTTTTCCCGAGACTGTACTTGGACAATCTCGGGATTTTCGGGAGTGGCAACACCGAAAATCCCGAGATTGACCAAGTACAGTCTCGGAATTTTCGGGTTCAGGAAACGGCCGGGACCTCGGGATTGTATTCTCTAGTAATGAGTAGCGTCTGTTTAACCATACCTATCTGATGTTTAAACGTCTATTAACTTTAAGCAACGTTTATGCATAAAAGGGATTATTTCACGAATTTTCCCGGCCTTATTGCCACAGACAGCATTGTCTAGATTTAGTAAACGCCTACCTTTCGCTACATTCGCGTTGAGCGTAGCGTAGAAGGCTTTTATGTTATTTGCTATTTGAAGTTCTACAGTCAGATCACAGATCTATAATCTAGTGTAACGAACTTTATTCTAAGCATATTTTTGGCACTTCATAAAAATAAAATGCTCTGCTCAACACAGAGAGTTGAAAATCCAGTACGTGATAAAACCCTTCCCGATATTTTTAAACCGTGCGAGTGTGGGCTAAACGATTAAACTCCCGTACTAATAAACGTTGTATAGTTACACAACGCTTTATCTTCTTCTTTTGAAAGTCAAATTACTGACGATTGAAAGAGAGAAATCGGAGTGTAACTAAGTATTCATCTGATACAATATGTTTATTAGTAAGGGGGTTACTTTACAAAAAACATTAACGAATATTACAACTGCCAACGTCTACGTGAAATAACGTTTGTTTTTATCTGTCATAATGAGATTGTTTATTTTAGTAACCACATTATGTGTAACGTATATGTTTCATTGTAAAATATTATAACTTTTGTGAGCTTGATTGTGAAACGATGACATTAAAAAGGGACTGTTATGTAATTTATGTGTAGAAGTTGAGACATTTAGGTAGTACAGTCGGCAACAAAATTCGCAACGGTAGTTACAACTCCGGTCTACTATTTTCTTAAAAGCTTAAATTTATTTTTTACATTTTAATAATTATAAACATTTTTAGCGTGAAACCATTACACCACAACTGTCAAAAAAAAAATGCTTTCACGCTAAAATTTAACATACTTTAAACTTTAGTTTTTCCTTCCAAACCAACGTCTTGCGCGATCTTGTGTAGGCATTATTGATGAATATTGTTGACTGTACGTACCGCTCTGACTTTTTAAACGCTGGCAAAGCAAATGTTAATTTTAAAAAAAAATATGCTTTTTGTCTATTGAAATTCATACGGAGTATTCAACGAATGAGAGAGCAAATTCAACTATAAATTATGACTTTTAAAAATTATGAAGCGCATGGCATCGATGATACTTTATGAATGGTCAGTAATCTTTCATGCTTGAGATACACAAATCTTCTAAGTTCTACCACAATATTATTACCGTCATTGAAATTATTATGAATTCTGTGTGATAATTTTAACGAGTTGGTGCCGCTGCATTTTCATGCCCAATATAACACTCCATATCTTACCTATTCTTTGATGAAAGCGACCTATTTAGCGTGGCAGTACTCAACCAGCGGCTCTTGAAATGTAGAAGTTGGTTACACAGAAAATCAGGGTGCCTACCACCAGAGATGGAGCTATACGTCCTGTATAGCGCCATCCCTTTCCCTCACTGAACTAAGATAAAAATAAAACTGTTATAAGAGATGGTGATCGGCCCGACTGGCATGTATCAGTTGAAATCTTTGTGTCACGAATTAAAAACATTTGCATGGGAGTCCTGTCTGCGACGTGGTGGAACAAAGATTTGAGTATAGAGAAAAGTACTAGCCTAGCAGGTATAATGTGACCAGTGCTCATGTGGACTGGCTCAAAATTGAAGGGAGTGTTGAAGTATTCCGAAAAATCTTCAATATTTCATCTCGTGTTTCTTCAATGTACAGTATGTCAACGATAACTTACATTTAAAACAACGAGTACCATTTATATATATGTATATATATATTTTAAATTCAAAGTATGTACAGCGCGATGCAAACTTAATGGCGGCTCGGAACATGAGGGGATTCGCTGCGTAGGAACAACTTCACCTGTCAGCGGGGGTGAGGGATGCGTTACTGCGCACTTCAGAGCCGTCATAAAGTTTGACGCTTACTATAGGTATGGGCACATCCAATCAATTGCTTATGTAGTTGACCGTAAAGGCAACATTATTAGAAACTTACGAATAAATTAGTGATTGTACGGAAAGTGACTCAGAGTTGTATGGGAGAGACATTAAATTAGATTATACAAATATGTATGAGATTGTAATAACCCCATTTTAAAATTGTAATGAACTACCGTCGTATAAAACATTAGGTACATATGTGTCAAAAACTAGGTATAACTATTTATACTTTTCATAAATATTCTGAAATTATTGTTGATTGTTAGAATGTAAGGATGTTTAGAATGTGATTTGATATTAACTGACTTTTTAAAATTCATACATGTTGAGCTGAAGTCCAAAAAAGCCCGTAGGTACAACCGCAGATAACCAGTTTTGAACGTTATATCTAAGAGTATAAGAGTGAAAAGTAGTCGTACCTATTTTGAAAATTTTCTTTGCAATACAGACCTTTTTGGCGTGCGCTTTCAGAAAATTCGTCTCGCTGAAGGGTTCAACGGCCGCGAATCATATTTAGAGCAGTTAACCCGATACTGACCAGCAAATGGGAAAAAAAAAATAAGAAAATTTGAATTTCGCGGGCTACCATGAGGCGTGCGCCTTAAACAACTAAGTTTCTGTAAATATTGTTAGCTTGAATAATCAAGGTACAACAGTGCGATTCTGTAACCATCTCACCGTGAAAACTTAGGTGAAGTGAGCTGTCAGTGTCATCCCACCTGATACTAGGGATTGATAAAGCATACATTTACAATCGTAATCGAGATTTTAATAATATTTATTTATGATAATATTCTATCGATGATTTTATATAATTTCAAAGCTAGTATTTTAATTGTCAAAACATTACTATTTTATGGTGTGTTATCTAGGAAAAAAGAAAAAATAAAATGATATTCTGACCAAGTTTCTGTTTTGCTATTTTACTGTAATGTAAAACCCCACAAAATAGTAATGTTTTGACAACTAAAGTACTACTTTTGAAATTATATAAAATTATCAATAGAATTAGCATAAAAATATTATTTAAATCTCGATCATGATTGTAAATGTTTGCTTAGTCAATCCCTAACATCAGTGGGATGACACTGACAGCTCACTTCACGCAAGCTTTCACGGTGATTTTTTACAGAATCGGCATGCTGCTCAAATTCTTAAATAAGACACGCACAGACACACACTACCTTTAGATTGTAGTTTGATGTCGCAACTACCCACATCTAAAAGATCCCATCCCAACTCATTTGAAATATCCTGTCAATCGCATTGATTACCTACATAATTTAGATTGCTTATACCTATGTATTTTACAAGCCAAGTTATATATATATGTATAATAGTTGCATGCTTATTGGCATCAACACACACCTTCAATTTTTACTTTTTATATCGAACCTACCTTTGGCCCCGTTTTGACCAGTCAAAACGGGGCTGCGTCCAAACATAAGCAATATGTGTATAAGTGTGATTGTACGAACATTTGACTACGTGTACAATGGTAATGTATATTATATGTTGTAAATTCTGATTAGAAATACAATTGGTGATACGTATTTTTATGGTTTTATTTCCAAACCCATCAAAATTAAGTTAGGCTGAGATTCAGCACTTTTAGAACGGAAAACATTGCATAAAACAGGATCCCAAAACGCCCGCTTTTCACCACTTCCTAGTGCTTTAGATCGACGACGAAGGCAGAAGGACCCATGTGGTGTATGTACAGACGCCAGCACGTCAAGCTACCCGAAACTGTCAGATTTTCCCAATCAACTTTGAACCTTATGCTTTAGCGCTAAAGTTGAAAATCTATTACAGAAATCTGATAGATTGTAGTAGCTTGATGTGCTGGCGTCTGTACATACACACGAGCGGCACGGGTCAAAGGTCGAGGCAGCTGCAGACGTCGACAACGTGACGCTCGTGTATCTGAGTCCAGTTCTCAAAGACACGAGCGGCATGTTGACGGCAGCCGTCAACGCGTATCCCCCGTGTGTATGACTATGAACACTTAGCCACGTGATGACATACTCCCCAGCACCGACGTTGTCCACTCATTCCAATACAACAAGTTGGTATTGGCGCCGATTCCTTTGTTCCAGTGCATCTTTTTTCTTTCTGAGGGGCTTGTGGCTAAGTAATAACAGTCGCACGGGTCGATCGATCAGGTTAAGCTACGCTTCCCGCAGTTGGCCGTGGATGGATGACCATCTTCACATACCAAGACCCGTCCGTGTCTCGGAAAGCACGTTAAGCCGTTGGTCCCAGCTCTCATTCGTGAATCTTTGACTGTCGTTACGGGTCGCCAGTAGCCCAGTCTGACAAGCAGTCTTACCAAGGCGTATCGTATTACCCAGTAACTGGGTTGTGGAGGTCAGATAAAATACTGGTATTCAGCTGCATCCGGTTAGACTGGAAGCCGACCCTAACATAGTTGGGAAACGGCTCGGCAGATGATGATGTATCTTTTTCTTTCTATTTCATTAAGAAAAGGACAGATGATAAATATTAGTTTAGTTTGTGAAGAAGGGTATCGGCGCCATTGTCAATCAAGCATGAAATAGCCACTATGATTTTATTTCAAGAGTAAGATCTACAAACATATTAAATAATAACTACATTACAGTTCATTTGCTAACAAATCCTAGTTTGGACCAAAGTCGGTGCCTTGAGGAACACCCGGAAGAAATATTATTTTCAATAAATAAGACAGACGTATTTAATTAAACGAACAAGATATTTTGTGTTGACTAGACTAGTAAGCAATTATACGAGTCTGACCCTGAAATCATAGTTTTTGTAAAAAACGATTTCTTACTAGCTTTAACAAAGGCCTTGCCAAAGTCTGTTTCTTTTTGGTCATTCAGGAACATACCTTGAATTAAAAGTTACTTAATGTAGGTCAATAGAGGAACTAAATACTTTTAAAAACGTTTGTGTTAGATTTAGATCGAAAAGTGTAAAAAAATAAAACCAGAAATCTTGTGATCATGTACAAAAATATTTCATTTTAATGTCGTTATTTAAATTAAATTATTGTTACTTAACAATAACAAGTACTTAAATTACTGCTTATAAATACAAAAATTTTGAATTTCCCCTTCATAAAATTAAGTTTTACATAATTCAGGATACAAATAAAAGCCAAAACTTGTGAAATATATCATTATTAATTAATGAAAGGAGATAGTTAACTAAATGTATTTTTGTTTTTAGATGAGTTCATTTTGATCAGCCTCTAACCAATGGTCTGAATATATTGTAACAAATAAAAATAATGCAAACAAAATGCACTTGCTTCTTCAATGATTTTTTTTTCCAAGCTTTTTTAACACTCCTGTAGGCGCGCGTTCTACCATTGTAGAATGCACATGCATTTCCTAGAATTTGAAATTGAAGGTCACTCACGGACACACTCATAGTATTCCTCTACATTACATTACATTACATATTCCTTGTGCCTCATTTAGTTTCATAATAAAGCCTTCTTGAACATGAAAGCATATTTTTAACTATTCATGAAACTTTCCTTCCAAAATCTTTAAATTAAAAGTGCTTTACATAAGTAGAGCACGCGAGCACTAACGTCCCAAGTTGAGTCGCGCCTACTGGAGTGTTAAAGAATTAGAATACTAATTTAATAGAAAAAGTATGCTTTCTGGTAGTATTATTGGCAAGATAAGTGTACAAATATTTTTCTAAATATTATAATAGTATTTAAGTATCAAAATCAATTTCGACCCGATGGATAATAACTTCATTACTTTTAGGGTATTTTTATAATAATCAATATATTCTTGAAAATAAGACTTTAAACTGGTCTGCAGATTTAAGAGGTCCACAATTTTGAGATTCAGTAATCATATCAAATAACCAATGAAAAAAATACTAAAATAACATCTTAATACCTAAATGGAAGTAACAAAATGGACACATTTATACCTACATAACAGTCTGTTGTCGTTCTATCACTTAAAGCTATTATAAAACATAATATAAGATCCCGTAGTTGAAGTAAGGTTTGTTGCTTGGTAAACTTATTAGAATATTTGCCTGGCAGTGGACATTTTATGGCTAACAAACATTTATTAGTTGTTTCATTATAATATTGACGATGCCTCTGACCTCTGAGTTTGTTTCGGCCTCTCTTCTCAAGAGTAGGGCTAGCAAACACAGACCTCATCTAGTTTTTTAAATATCTGTGTAAAAGTGTTTGTACAAACCTACTTATACTTACAAAAATAAAATCATTTGTGCAACTTATGAAAATAAAAGAAATATTAAACAATATTTCTCACAAGAAACACTTTTTAATTTTCATAATATTTAATTGAATGATACAGGCTGTAAGTCGTTTTTTTTTTTCTAGTCTATTTGGAAATAAGTTTACATATATGTAAAGTTAATCTGTCAGATTTTTATGTGCAAATATTTTTTAAATTACTAAGGGCTGACTTTTAATAATTTTGAATTTTAACAGTTCTTCCATACAGAATCTGTCAGACGTCAATTTTATTCCACTAATAAAAATTATCTGTCCATTGAAAAATCAGCCTTAAATGTTTTTCTTTTAACCACCCTCAATAAGTTTACTAAACAACAATGATTTATTACATTATAATGTCGATATAAATTAGGATATTGTATTAATACTGATTACATTTACTTATAAAATGGTAATTGATGGCATTTATGTACATCATTGTGGCATGGAATATAATTTAGTTAAAAACAAAAAATGTATAGACCCGCATTTTATATGCAATATCAAAACTAAATATATAATACAACCAAATAACTAAAAACTAAAATAAATTAATTCTAGAAATCGTCAAAACTACCATTTAAAACTATTATGCAAAATAGTTGCACTACAAATATATATAAATATTTTCTTGAAAACATTTTATTTCTACATTAAAATATTATTACTGAGCACCCTATTTTTACATAACGGTAAGGCACATTATTGGGCATTTACTAGAACACTGTGTAACATTGTTTTTCACAGAAACCATACAAGTCCAAAAACATTGTTGGTGAAACAATCAACTTAATTATTTTAATGAAGAAAGCTATGAACTGTCTGAAATAATTTTACTTTCATATTATTTTTGTACCATTAAAAAGATGCACAGTGTCCCAATATTTTAAACATATTGCATTAAAGGAACATACTCTAAAGGAAGACTGAGTAACACATAATTACAGTTTATAAACTAACATTACACATAATATTACAAATGTTACAACATTAAAAAGTAATATAAATTAAATAGAGCTAATTTCTACATGAAACTAAGCAAAGATTGGAATGTAAAATGAGTTGGCAGTCTTTGTAGATAAGATAGTTTATTTCAATGCAAGAGTGGTGTGCCAGACTTTACTTTTCACATCATATTTTATGAAAACATGTTGTGAAAATGAGTATATTAGCCTGATAAGCCTTTATTTGACGAAAAGTTATTGCAAATTCCTGGCTTTATTTCAAGTGTTTCATGTGATGATTTTTCCAGAATATTTTGTCAAGTCTAGCATTACTTTCAGCTTGTTTATTACTTTTATAAATTTCAGAACAGGATACTATATTAGATATTCAACTAAACTCATTACCTTCATACAAACTTTCACAGACTTCCAACAATCTTAGTACAGGACTTATATTGTACGGGAACAAAGACTTCGAAACCAGTCTGCTGATTTGCAACCTCAACCTTATTAGTACTCTCATTGTATCATCCAGACCTCTGCTTCCCCCAGAGTCTGTCTGCTGGCAAGTCTCCAGAAACTTTGGCCAGTTCCTTCTCACAAACTTCAGAAATCTGAGCAAATACAGCAAAAAACATGTCTCGTTGCTCACAAGATAGTCCAGTAATACATCACTATCATGTGATACAACCTTCAAGAATTCTATAAATGAAGATATGGGGTTCAGCATTGGTATTAAGTCTGGGTACATCGAGTTTCTATACACAATCCCTACAGTTATATCAAGCGTGCACACCATGGATTCAATCAAATAGTCATCCTGCTCACTGAACAAATGTATCAGCATTTTCGTAAAAGGCGTCTCAGGATGGAACTCTAAGCTGTTTCTGATGAAAACATCCAGTTTTTTAAGAACGTCGCGAATAGATCGTTCTACAATCTGCATATCTTGTATCGCATTATAATCTGATGAGTCTATTGAACTGTCAGAGGAATCGCATCGCATTTCTTTAACCGTGACGGCCACAGATTTCAGAACTAGTAACGACATTCTCTGCAACATAGTTTTGTCGACTTCTCCTCTAGATGATTCGTCATTTTCATCTTCTCCATAACTCTGATCTACGAGTTGAATGGAT
This sequence comes from Eremobia ochroleuca, assembly GCA_949629135.1. Classification (NCBI taxonomy): domain Eukaryota; kingdom Metazoa; phylum Arthropoda; class Insecta; order Lepidoptera; family Noctuidae; genus Eremobia; species Eremobia ochroleuca. Next base: position 10,470,668 of record OX451410.1, read on the forward strand.
GACGATAAAGGTGCTACTTCAGGGCCTAAGGTGTAGTCTCTCAGGATTGTGCACTCATGTCCTAAGAATCCAAACCCACTTCTACTTGTCTGAACTCTTACATCATTGAGTAATCTAAAGTCTTTAACAAACCTCACGATAGAGTGTGCCAGACAGCATATCTCTTCAGGCAAAATATCTTGTAGCGCCAATGTTGACCCATAACACAGAACTTCATTAAACAAACTTAGTAAATGAGTATATATTAGACTTGGCAACACCGTATTCCTTAACAGGTCTACAAAGCCTTGCAAATCTGCATAAAATGGTTTTGTGTCTATAACTGAGAGATTCGCTTTTACACTTATAATATTCTCCCATAATGAGAAAAATGTTAGTATACAATTTTCAGCATTTGCTAAATTCAGGTACCTTAGAAGAAGAAGCTTCATATTTTTTACTAGCAGAGGCCAGTGGTGCTCTAGCGTTTTAATTGTTAGGCATTTTATGTGTGAGGTGTCAAAGGATTCTGAGTCAGTGAGTATAACGGTGACACAACCATGTTCATTCACTCTCTCTATCCTCGACTGGGGTGGCTCAGGGGATTCAGATTGCTCCATCTGCCTTTGTTCATTAGATGATAGTTTTAATACTGGCTCATTTAGTCTGAGTGTTGCTGGTCCCTCCTGCTCTGAAGACGTGGATGGTGCACCATGCGTTTGTAGATTTGAAAATGCATTGTGGAGGTTACTGTGGGAACTAGACGGAATCTCAACACTACTACTTCCATAGCCAACACTACTCCTGAATGGATTATCTTCCTGCACTTGCATGTTTCCCACTGAATTAACGTAACTACTGTCCTCTAAAGGATGCTGTTCTACATCTTTCCACTCGACTATCCTCTTTATTATATCTAGACTGAAGTTTATCTTTTGTACAGTGATCCTATTGATTCTATCAAATAGGTAAATGTTTTCAGCTATCTGCTGTAACCAATTCTCATCTACAGTGTCCTTAGAGACTATAAGAAAGCTAGCTAGTACTCTACAGGCCACAAATGTTATGAATTTACTCTTATGATCTGCCAATTCAACAACCTCAGTTATCCAATCATGCCTATTTCTAACGAATATGTCACACGCTTGCATAATTTTTGAACATATTGTGCCAGTACTGTTTTGTTTTAAATATATATCGAACATAAGCTGCATTGTAGATAAATAAGTGAGAGAGCATGTCAAGGGCCAGGAAACAATATTGAGTTGTCTGTCAAAGAGCTGTGATACTGCTGTCTCGTTAAATCTACATAAACACTGACCAACAAGGGCATCCTGTAGTATTCTCAACTCGGCAAGCAGTTTATCATCCTCCGAGTTCCAATGTGGTGTTGAGTTGGAGCAGGAAGGTATGATCTCCACATTAGTGTCACTAGGGAGTCTCAGGAGACTGGAACAGTCCACTGCATCCTCGCTAACGGTGCCGCTGTCAGGAGACTCACCATTCCTTGACGGGAACTCCTCAGACGTCTCAGCAGGGGTTGTCTCCGAATCGAATATGTCAGTGAGAACATCCTCCGTGGATCTGTCACTACCATCATCGATGTCGGGCGCGTCAATCCGCTGTTTCTTCTTCACAGGTTGATCTGAGGCCATACCTTCATCTAACTGTGGTCCACAAAGGTGCCCCCTCAAAACCATGAAAACTGTCCTGGTTCGCAGCCAAAACTATAATATGCGTTGTTCGCACACCACAATTGCTTTTATATAAAAACGATCATCGTTCTGGAAACAAAAAGGTGAATATGAATGCTTGACCTTTCCGTTTTGCTACTCAATTACGCGGGCGACAAAGCCTTCGAATTTTTGTACGATTACGACATAGCACATTGCAACTAACTTACAGGGATCACTATTTAAGACGTAAATAAAGGTATTCACGTAAGATTATGCACGTAGAACAGATTTTTATGATAAATTCAATGAACTTTCCAAAATATTTTGATGTCACACATACCATTGATAAAATGAGGTTGTTTGAAAGCTTATTAGCGCTTAAGGTATCCATAAATTATGTATAACCATTCACTGCAATCCAGTAATACACAATAACAAACAGTTTTATGTGATATTTCGTCGAAAATTATATAATTATTTCAATTACAACTTGTCGAAAAGAACATCGACTCCATTACGTACAAATGACGCTCTGTCAATGGAGTGACTTTTTACAATGGAATTTATTACATTTTGGTAAAAGTATAGTTTATTCTCTAAATATTATGTCTTTATAATTCTAATTATGATTTGTTTTGTATAATTTGTGTGGATAATAATCCCAAAAAACTGTTATAAAGAGTAATAACCGCTAAATGTTCACATTATTATCAAGTATTTCCGACCCTACATCCGGTAGAGACGTTGCCAGTCAGACGACTTCTGTATTTAGCAAACAGTGGCACATTTTTGAGTAGATTTTTGTTTGATTTGTAATGTTGAGAAAAAAAAAAGGCTATACTAGTACAAAAGTTACAATTTCATGTAAAATTACAAATATATTTAAAATTCATGTATACAACTTCTGCGCAGGAGGCAAAATCCGTAACTTTGAGGACTAAAATCTTAATTTAATCGATACGTCAGAGTATCGATTTAAAAAGAATATGTTTAATTCATTGATATCATAGTAAAAATATAATTTTATATTTAATTACAATATTTTCGAATAAAAACAAATTGTATTGTTTTTGTATTTATTTCTATAGTTTGTTAGTCATATAATGTAGTATTTACCTAGTTAGTTGGCAGTTACTTAGCTGTATAATATTTTTACAAGCATTTTATTGTTAATACATTAACTATTAAATAAAGAAAGACTAACAAATTGTGAATTTATTTTAAAAAATCACGACAATTCTTCCTATAGCAACACTTCCAGTGTCCCGAGTAAAATGTCTGCTTCGAAAGGATCGAAAAATAATTTAAACAAAATGATTTAGTAGCCATAGGTAAAATCAATTAAAGTTAACGAAATATCCAGGTGAATATCATGGACCTGCAGCTGTGGTGTTGTATAAAAGTGTAAATGATGACTCATTTAAGTGTTTTTGCATAACAATCGATAGAAAAAATATAGGTTAAGATCTCAGTGGTATTGTGTTCTGTTCAGAGCGATATAAAAATATATTGAAAATAGAAATGCATCTACGGGATGTTACATTAGCTGCACGCAAGTATATGTTATTGTTTATTTATAGTCGCGATGCGGAAATCGTATCGATATGTCATGGTGATCATTATTCTTTTTTTGGTATTAAAATGTACAGAAAAGTTCATTTGTAAGGGATTGCGAAAGCGCTCTAGTATTGTGTGACACCCGCAACCTTGCAATCAATGAATAGAAAGCAGTTGTCGCCTTTTGATTTGTTAGACAATAGCGAAAATCGGTTTTTATTTCCTGGTGACCCCAGTCTATAACGTTAGTGGGTAGGAGTTGCAGTTACGGCGACGATGCCATAATATCGACTTATTTAGAACTATTTATGTTTGTTAGTGTTTATTTTCCTGCTTAGACTTGAATGTAGGATTATTATAGGTTTTATGTGAGTCACTTTTATAAACAGATTCCTTAAATTATCTACTTTTTATCGACTTTCTTATTGATGTACTCTTACTGGATTTTCATTGTTAGAGATTGCATATTTTATTCAAGAATCATCCTTTATTCGGGCTCAATAGCATGTTTACTTGATTGCCTGAATATAAAAATTATAAACAATAAGAATTTTGTATATACATAGAATACTGTTGTGGTCACCTTATCAGGCAGTTATCAGTGTGATGATACCAGCCCTTTAAAAACAACATTTTTTATGATAACACTAATACAATATGAACCTCATGGCGTTTCTTTAATGTGGAGCAGTATACTCATATAAAACTATTTATAATACTGGTGACCTTCTAGTTACAAGATGTGAAAAACTTAAATAAAATTCTATTTTAATATTTCTCCAGATTATAAAATAGGCCTTGTCTCTTTTCATAAGTATTTCAACTAAGAACAAGCTATGATTCTAAGTGCCTTCCTGGTAATAAATTTTTGAGATTATTTCACTGAGAATAATACTGAATTGAAAATATCTGATATACCACAAAATATACTTTGAAAATAAACTAGCAACAACAAGGCAATATAAAAAAAAAACATTGTCTATAGCTTAGCTCTGCATCTTTAAGTCAAGCACAAGTATCAGACCACATACAGCCAACCCAAAACCTCTTTTACAGATGCTGAAGAAATAAATAACTATGGAACACACTTATGAGACAGACGAAATAATAAGCTGCATGCCTTAAATTGTTTTTTTATAGTAGATTTTATACATGAATCTCATAGGACTTAGTGTAAGTGTAATATGAAGTGATTTGTCATTAAGTGCAGACATTAAGTGAGTGACCGATGGTTGATGGTGTGAACGGAGCCAACATGTCTGACGAGGAGGACTCTTCGCCCGATCGGGCTTTGGGACCCAGCAACAATGTACCAGGTAATATATTTTTTTATATTCTTTTATTTTTCAGCTACAGAAGTCTAGCAATTTGAGGAATTCCATGAAACTGCACACTTCATCATCCATACCATGTCTTTTCTATGTATACAGAGACATCAATGCACAAACTGTAACCATGAATTCAGCAAATGATTGTAAACCCCATTGCATAGAATTTTTTTCAGTCAGTTATCAAAAAAACAAATCTGGTGTTTCATAGAAAAGTCCAATGTGTTGATGGCCCTGCCACCTTGTATTTCTCTCTATTCATCTTTAATTTTAAAAATCTAGGGAAAGAGACTAGACTTCAAGATGGCTTTCCTGAAAGTAAAAGATAAACAAATGTATAATATTTATTTATCAAAGAACAATCAACATCTATAAGATCGCAGAGGCGGTGAGGGGCTTGTGGTTGTGGCTAAGTAATAACAGCTGCATGGGTCGATCTATCAGGTTAAGCTACGCTTGCCGCGGTTGGTCCGTGGATGGGTGACCATCTTCATATACCAAGGCCCCTCCATGCCTCGGAAAGCACATTAAGTCGTTGGTCCCGGCTGGCATTTGTGCATCTTTGACAGTTGTTATGGGTCGTTAGTAGCCCGAAAGTCTGACAACCAGTCTTACCAAGGGGAATCGTATTACCCAGTAACTGGGTTGTGGAGGTCAGATAGGCAGTCGCTCCATGTAAAATACTGGTATTCAGCTACATCCGGTTAGACTGGAAGCCGACCCCAACATAGTTGGGAAAAGGCTAAGAATGATGATGATGACTCAACGGCTATAAGAGTAGGGGAAGACCAAAGAAACGATGGATGGATGATGAGATGTGTGAATGATGATATGTTTAGAGTGGCCGTGACTACAGAGATGACGACTAATAGAGAAGTATGAAAGAAAAAGACATGTTGCGCTGATCCCAAAAAAAATGAGACAAGGGCAGGAGTATGACAACGATAAAAGAACACCAACAGCATATACATTCAACATTGGTTTACAATAGTATTTATGAAATGTATTACTGCTAATATACTGGTCACTTTTTTACAGTCACTAAATTTTTACACAGTGTTCTACCCTTGAATGTGAACAACTTTCACTATGAGACCAACACTGAAATCACGAAAAAAAAACCAGCCGTTTAATATAAAACTTGAATACCTACTTCACCAAAATGAGGGGCCCGTGGCTAAATAATAACAGCCGCACAGGTCGATCGATCAGGTTGAGCTACGCTTGCCGCGGTTGGTCTGTGGATGGGTGACCATCTTACATACCGAGAACCCTCCGTGCCTCGGAAAGCACGTTAAGCCGTTGGTCCCGGCTGTCTTTCGTAGATCTTTGACAGTCGTTACGGGTAGTTAGAAGCCCGAAAGTCTGACAACCAGTCTTACCTAGGGGTATCGTATTACCCAGTAACTGGGTTGTGGAGGTCAGATAGGCAGTCGCTCCATGTAAAATACTGGTGGACAACATAGTTGGGAAAAGGCTAGGCAGATGATGACATACTTGACCAAAATGTATGTATGATCATCTCCTATGTCCAAACTTACAAACTTTACCTCTTTATAATATTAGTGTGGATGTATAGGGACTACAAAATAGTTCGCATTCTTTTTGGAATTCCGTACCCACAGGGTGCCAATGGAACCCTATTATTAACCCTCCACAGTCCGTCCGACCGTCTGTCAGTGGGCTGTATCTCATGAACCATAATAATTTAAATTTTGACAGAATGTGTGTTTCTATTGCCGCTAAACAACAAATAATAAAACTAAAATAAAGTTAAAAATTAAATGGGGTCCCCCATCGACCTTCCGCAAAATAAGCGCATTGACGTGGAGTTACGGACACCAGCCCGTATTACCTATTAACTATGGGGTCCCCCATACAAGAAACGTGTTTAAAAAAAAATACATCGTTTTAAGTCAGTTACGTATTGTAAAATGGTATGAAACCCTTCATGTGCGAGTCCGATTCGCACTTGGCCGGTTTTTTAATTTACAGCTTATAATAAAATGATATCTATATATTTTTCTTTCTTTCTTTTCTTTCATATACCTGTGACAGGCATAAGTTCACCCAGGCATGTCAACTAGGTAGAAAGTTGGTGTAATTTACACTTATCTGGGTGTTAATTACACCCAACTGTCTCTATTTAGTGTTGGTCAGGTTTCCTTAAGATGCAGTTTTTATCGTGTTCTCATTTTATTATGAAGACTTCTGGACTTCAGCAGTTGAATAAATTATGATAAATGATATTTGTTTCTGCAAATTGCTTCTAACAAAAATACACATAAATAAGTTCTTCTTAATCACTATCACTACATAGTATAAAACAAAGTCGCTTCCCGCTGTCTGTCCCTATGTATGCTTAAATCTTTAAAACTACGCAACGGATTTTGATGCGGTTTTTTTAATAGATAGAGTAATTCAAGAGGAAGGTTTATACATATGTATAATACATGCATAATATAGTAGAGAAACACTGATCATTTTAGGGATTTCTAATGTGATGTCGTAAATAAACACATTTTTTTGCGCTTACATTGTAAACGCTGCGCTGGCTGAACCCTTTGAGATAGATAAAAATAATGTACTACAGTATTGTACACCTTTAAAAGGTCTACAAAAAAGTCCGCGATGGTATGTGTCTATCTCTTAGGGATAAACCACAATAACCATTTTTATCCTTAACTTTTTACGAGAAATAATGGCTCTAAAATTATCAGTGTTTCTCTACTATATTATGCATGTATTATATGCACACAAACCTTCCTCTTGAATCACACTATCTATTAAAAAAAACCGCATCAAAATCCGTTGCTTATTTTTAAAGTTCTAAGCATACATAGAGACAGACAGACAGCGGGAAGCGACTTTGTTTTATACTATGTAGTGATAGTGATCAGCATTGCACCCGTGCGAAGCCGGGGCGGGTCGCTAGTTGTAAATAATTCATAATAACTAGCTTCTGTTCGCAACTTCAACCGCATGAAAAGACATTGTCCATTTAGTATGGGACTTTGGCTCGGCGTGAACAGACACTTTAAGTATAAATATAATACAGATCTAATAGCTAATTCCAGTAGGGAAGAGAATATTGTAATAAGATTGTATCATGATGCTTGTAAGACTTGTTTTGCTTACTTGCTTTTTTTTTTAAATAAACACATTTGTATTCGTATTTTATTATTATTCTGACTCATATGTTAGTAATATGTTGTCTAGAAACTGGACAGGTGGATATATATTATTATCTTGGTACCTTACCCAGCTTGAAAACCAAATCATAGGCATCTCATGAGCGCAGCAACCCACTGTTCTTCGGTCCACTATACAATTGCAGCAATAGGTACTGCTTGATTGAATTTCGTCCCTGACTGTTATTTTCGTGTAATATATACACGCATGCGGTATCAGTGTCCATTTTCAAAGCCAAAACAATACTTGCAAACAATAATAAGAGTAAAACGAGCAAAACAATATTCGATAGAAACAAAGTCATGACATGACAAGTGACTTGAAGTGACAACTGACACATTATGTCAATGTCAGTTGTCACTTCAAGTCTTTTTTTTAATAATCGATTTATATTAGATTAAAAATCGAATTTAATGACCAACTACGATACTTTTGTTTTCCAATTATATGGATAAAACATGTTTGAGTGAATTTACGTGATTACAAATAACAGCTTTAATTGACTCTAAGCTCTAGACTCTTATAAGAATGAGGAGGACTTAGTAAAACTTAAAAAATAACAATTAGAATCGATTTATAAATAATTATTTTACAAATGGCAACACCGTGAAGGTCGAGTACTGTCAATATGTCGAAGAATAAAACAATTTCAGTACTTTTTAAATACACTATTCGTGGGCGCAACTTGATACAAAAAGTTAGAATAAATAAGCGTCTAAAAACAAAACATGATTTTTGATAAAGTTGTTTCTTTTCGAGCATCGTGTCCACGCCAAGCCGAAAATGGACAATTTCCTTTCTTGTTACCTCGACCCACCGCGTCGCGTCGCATCGCCCGCCCGCGCTATTAGGTATTTCGTTTTCGCTTCACGTCTTTCTGACTTTTTACTTTTTCATCGGCTCTTAAGGGTATTAGCGTATTTATTTATTTATTTATTTATCCTCCTACTGGAACGCCATATAGCAATTACACCAACGGAGCAAAAAATTACTTAATGTGCTGCTTCCCATCCATCCTGTGCGTGGTGGACATCGAACGGGCGGCGATGGAACACGCACGCTCACACAGCGTTAGCTCAATAGTGCCATTACTCCATCCAAATCGCGCACATTCTTTGCTATTTTTTTGAGATACAATTAATTTAATGTAATGTAATGTTAAAATAGCTTATAACTATTAACCTTCCTCAAGAATTTGACTATCGAATGCAAATCCGACTGGTAGTTCCAGAGATTAGTGTGTTCAAAAAAAAACATCTCAGTTTTTTTTATACAGGATGTTTGTTAGAAAGACCGACACAATCTTTTGTGGGATTGGGGATGTGATGACAAAATTGTTTTATTTTTCATTTTTATTATTAATTTTTAAATTGAAATTGTTCATTGCTTAACACAATTTTATGACTTTGCAAGCATCCAAGTCATTTTCTGGAACCGATTGTACTTAAATGTGCATTGCAGATAACACAAAAAAATATTGCGCTTTATTAAAACCACAAACAAAAAAGTTGTGATAATGTTACGGGTGATTAAAAAGAAACATATTATTATTTCAATTACCTATCGTGACACTTATGACAGGTGTTGTGGGTGAAAACTAGGATAATATGACACTTCCTATCCCTAAGAAAGTTGTGTCGGTCCTTTTACCAAACATCCTGTATATTAGTATACTAACAGCAGTTCTAACATAGCTAAAGACTGTCTGGAATCATAAATCATTGACACCTAAACTTTTGTAAACAGAAAGCCAAGACTGTTATCATTTAAAAAAATCTTAGATTATCAAGAAAATATTAGAATTACAGTTAACTGTTTTATCAAAAACTACTAGAATTAATTAAGTAGATTTTAATAGATGTGTGGGGTCTTGTATTATATAAATGATTTTACACAATGAACATTTGGAAATTTAAGTAATCCTACAAATCGGAATAGTTACGTTTTTTGATCAAACTGTTATATTATAGCAGGAGACTTACACAGAAGAGTCAAAAAAAAAACGATAATTATTATACCAAACAATACAAGATATTTACCCATATAGCAAGCTTTGTGTGTCAGAATGGTTACTGGTTATTAAGTACTAGCGACCCGCCCCGGCTTCGCACGGGTGCAATGGAGAAACACTGATAATTTTAGAGCCATTATTTCTCGTTAAAAGTATAGGATAAAAAATGCTTATTGTGGGTTATCCCTAAGAGATAGACATATACCGTCGCGGACTTTTTTGTAGACCTTTTTAAGGTGTACAATACTGTAGTACATTATTTTGATCTATCTCGACGGGTTCAGCCAGCGTTTATAATGTAAGCGCAAAAAAATGTGGTTACTTACGACATCACATTAGAAACCTCTAAAATGATCAGTGTTTCTCTACTATATTATGCATGTATTATAGATATAAACCTTCCTCTTGAATCATTCTATCTATTAAAAAAAACCGCATCAAAATCCGTTGCGTAGTTTTAAAGATCTAAGCATATATAGGGACAGACAGACAGGGAAGCGACTGTTTTATACTATGTAGTGATGTATAAAAGTTTCCATGAATATGGTGTGGAGGGAAAGGATTTTATGAAGAAAGCATAGAAAGATAGGACCAGGCATTTATTTCAATTAATTTATTGTATAGTCGACTATTTATTATTATTTATTAAAAGCTTGTGATGCCCCACTGCAGGTCTCCCTATTTCTTTCCACTTCTCTCAGTTTAAAGCTGCTGAGCACCAGTTAAAGGAGACCTGCTCATCCCGCCATCTCTAGATGGGGATGGCGCGACGAGCTGGACTCCTTGAGCCAGCCGCGATGTCGTTTGTTTTTAACAGGGACCAATGGGTCGTAAGTTTGGCTCATTGCTCGTCTGACATGTGGCAAGAAGTTGCTACCTTGGGCTACAAAGGTAGGTATGGCTTTTACTATCTTTGTACCCCAAGGTAGCGAAGTGTGTCCAGCTAAATTCAATTTTAGCGTGGCAGCTTTCCAAGTGATATCAGTTGTCTTTATGATGGAACGGATGGTCGTATTCCTAATAATAAATAAATTCCTAATCCACATATGGTGGTGAAACATGGTCTTTGACAAATCAGCAGAGGTCCACGGAGTATTCTGGGAATCAAACTAACACACCAGTTTAATCTACACTAATATTATAAAGAGGAAAGATTTGATTGTTTGTCGTATTGAATAGGCTCCGAAACTATTGGACCGATTTGAAAAATTGTTTTACCATTAGAAGCCGACATTATCCCTGATGAACATTGGCTACTTTCTACCGCGGGAAAATGCTTCATTCCTACGGGAAAACGGGTAATAGGATTTAAAGGGCGGGAATTCAGAATTCTACGCAAACGAAGTTGCGGACGGATGCTAATCAACTATACAATAAAATAAATCAATAGAAAGCTCTAACACTGCAGCTTCTTTAAAAGTAAACAGTAGAACAAAAATAAATACAACAGCGTGTGAAATCTCTGCATTTTGCTTATCTTAAATGCTGCAACATTGATGAATTGTCCCAATATAAATTCGCGCCAAAAATGAACAGACTTCCATTCCACGCGCCTCATCATCTGCCTAGCCTTTTCCCAACTATGTTGGGGTCGGCTTCCAGTTTAACCAGATGCAGCTGAATACCTGTATTTTTCATATCTGACCTCCATTCCTCGCGCCTGTCAAAACTTATTTTTTAATTCACACCTATCTCAAGGCTGCGGTATTCAGTCATACAGCCAATTATCTAACTAACCATTGTAAACTAATTAGCATTGCAGGCGTAGCTGATTCATTGTGTTACTATGTGCGCGTATGATGTACTGTATATAATTATTCTTTTTAGTAATGGGATGTCCTTTTTAATTTAGCCATGTTATTTCCTGTTTGATTGTTTGTGTATAAATGAGGTTTTAGGTGTTAACGCGCCAGGGACAGTGGGTCATCGACATTTTAATAGTTTTGTTTCGTATTTCAGAGTAGGTGTTGGTAGTTATATGTTAACCTCTTTATTTATAAACGTTGCTTGAAGTTATGTAGTGATTAGTGACTGTTAACCATACATTTTTGACGTTTGAACGCCACTCAACTTTAATAGAATAAAATACCATATACAAGAACGCACAACTTCATAAGGGGTCATTGTACTCATCATTATTAAACCGGATCGCGAGAAAAAAAAAACAACTGTTCCCTACATTCATGTTCGCATAACCCGTCAAAATGTAGGGAACAGCTGATTTTTATTTTAAACAGTCCCAAGAAGAGGACAAGGTAATAAATGGCCTTCGGTATAAAAACGTCCACCCGTTTAGATTCATCACTTTTGAATCATATCTCAGACACTATGAAAATCTAAAGTAGCATGAAGTTTGCACTCACAAGGCGTGGTAACGTAATTGCTTCAATGAAACCAACTGCGCCTTTTGTAGTCCACTGCTGGACAAAGTCCTCGGCCTAGTTGGTCAAAAACGCTCGAGTCTTCGCTTCCCGCAGACGCTTTAATGTTGTAGCCATGTATCTGCATCTCTAGCGACGTTTACCGATTCATGGTCTCTGCTTGAGGACCTTTTAACATCTACAAAGGATAGTTTAAGTAGGCTCTGATAGGCATTACGTTTTTGTCTGGACTAGACAATTTTCGGGCAACTGGCAGCATCATTTAAACACGTAGGCCCTGTAGATATGACGGAGCTAGCACGTTCCTCATGTCTATGTGCACTTATGAGTCAACCTGAACAAGCACTAAGGCAAGCATATCTTGACCTAATGCAATCAGTCATTTGTTTGAATTGCTCAAGTGCTTGATACGGCTACTGGTCTCAAAAAATACGAAGGTGTCAACAAGTTTTCGTATCGGTCAATATATCGTTAAGTACATACATTTAATCATAACAATAGAACGGATAATGTTGGACACGCACTGGATTGAATAAAATTTAATAGTTTGTACTTATATCTAATTTATAGAGATGATCCAACCCCAAACATGCAGTCAGTGACCTCTGCTCTGCCACCGACGGCGCCTTGAAAGTGGCGAAGTTTTGGGCCAATAAGATCTGAGGGGCAATTCTCGTGGAAGCGGAACGCGTGAGGGAGAGGCAATCTTTGCGCCCTCACGTCCCTGGTCGCCGCAGGAGACGCCCTGGGCGTCGGGAGTCAAGAGCTGACTCACGGCCACCGTAGGCGCGGGCTTGCGGACGGCGACCAATGGGCAGTTCGCCGTCCGGTAAGGACCAGGCCCGGGTCGACGGCGCGTTGTGTTCCACGCGCGCCTCAAACAGATGTCAGCAGTAACTGACGGGGTCCGCTGGGGCCGATGCTTGCCAGCGTCGCGGGTTGTTCGAAAGAGTTACCGTGGCCCTTGGTAGGACAGGACAGGCAACTGAAGGAACACGGGCGGGTTTTTAGTCAGTAAAAGTCTGACACACCCTCCCGCTCCGCTCAGAGCGGGAGAAGTTATTTGATAATTTCCCGCTCAAAAAAAAAAAAATTGTAAAGGGAGCAATTATCGTAATTTTAAGAACGTTCACAGTCTGATCTGTCTCAATTTGTCAAAAATACCCACATTTTTGACAAATTTTTGAGATCGCGGCTAGATTTTGAACGTTTTTAATTACGGGAATTGAGCTTCTGAAATACAGTCTTTCCAGCAACACGAAGAAGAAGAGAAAATCCGTTTTAAGTCTTGTTCTGCGCACGTAGTTTATAAATTAGTACTGAAACTACTGACTAAAAACTAAACATAAACACAACTTTATCATCTGCCTAGCCTTTTTCCCAACTATGTTGGGGTCGGCTTCCAGTCTAACCGGATGCAGTTGAATAACAGTATTTTACATGGAGCAACTCCTTATCTGACCTCCACAACCCAGATAAAGGGTAATACGATACCCCTAAGTAAGACTGGTTGTCAGACTTTCGGGCTTCTGACTACCAGTAACGACTGTCAAAGATCTATGAATGACAACCGGGACCAACAGCTTAACGTGCTTTCCGAGGCACGGAGGGGTCTCGGTATCTAAAGATAGTCACCCACCCATCCACGGACCAACCGCGGCAAGCGTAGCTTATCCTGATCGATCGACCTGTGCGGCTATTATTATTTAGCCACGGGCCCCTCATCAAACAACTTGATGTCCCAAAAACGGCTAGGTAACAAGTGTCCTTTATGGGTTACCAGTCTTTGCTATAGAATATGCGACCTGAGCGAAAAATGATACCTTCATAAAAAAAGGTCTCGCACGCATACATTTATTCCTTTCTCGATTTGCATACACAAACTTACGCCTTCTTCCCACGGAGGTACGCAGAAACTATACAACGTGTAACGTTAAATGCGCAAAACCTCAGACACCCCAACTGATTTTTAATTCAATTGGCCTATTTCACAGAGAAAATAAGCCATTAAAAAAATTGTAAAGGTTTTATGTGCTGTTTTAGTTTTACTGGCCATTCTGATCGTTCCTTGCGTCTGCGACGACGCTTTATCGATGGAGAAGTCGTCACCGGGCCGCTGCGCCGCGCTGACATTGGCTTGCTTGACCTATTAATAAATAGACACGGCAACGTTTTTAATGAAGATTTTTCGAAAAAAGTGACCTATATTAAAAAAGTGGTTCAATTAATTCTGCTCGTTATTCTGATCAAACTATTTTCAGGTTTTGCGCATTTATCGTTACACGTTGTAGAACGCTTCCTGCTACGATCCATAGATAATACTTTTGCTTCGTCATTTGCTCGTTCATACGTCTACGCGCATGCCGGTTTCGAGTACTACGCTCCTGACCTTTCTGGAGAGCATCACCAATAAGGGCACTATTATATTATGTCTTTCTAAGGCTTTGGGCGTCGTGTAAATAAATATTCATTACTACCCGAATTTACCAAGATGTGGTCTTCAAAATAATCTGCACAAATGCGCAATGCGTATTTTGAGTTATTAGTAAACAAACCTTGTTATGTTAACAACGAGAACGAGGAAGAATGGTATAAAAGAGATAAGCTTTGTACTCGCGGATTCATAAACAGAAGGACTGCTAATTTGTGGTTAAAATTAAAAGCGCGTCTGACATCCGTTACAACTGCCAATCATATGCGCAAGCAACATTAATTGACGCACTGTGATGTGTCGAGACTTTCAGGGTTCAAATGACTGAGATCCATCACTACTGACCAATGCAACTTTTAGAAATGTGGCGCTACAGATCATTTATATCAAAGCATGACATAATCAGCTTATAATGTTCCCACTGTTGGGACACAGGCCTTCTCTCTTCGAGAGGGAGTGGGCTATAATCTACAACGTGTAACGTTAAATGCGCAAAACCTGAAAGTAGTTTGATCAGGATAACGAGCAGAATTAATAGAACCACTTTTTAATATAGGTCATATTTTTCAAAAAATCTTCATTAAAAACGTTGCCGTGTCTATTTATTAATAGGTCAAGCAAGCCAATGTCAGCGCGGCGCAGCGGCCCGGTGACGACTCCTCCCTCGATAAAGCGTTGTCGCAGACGCAAGAAACGATCAGAATGGCCAGTAAAACTAAAACAGCACATAAAACCTTTACAATTTTTTTAATGACTTATTTGCTCTCTGAAATAGGTCAATTGAATTAAAAATCAGTTGGGGTGTCTGAGGTTTTGCGCATTTAACGTTACACGTTGTATAACGCGGGCCCAGTGCGAGTTGGTAGATGTCACATGTCTTCGAATTTTTGGTTCAAGGACATGCCAGTTTCCTCATGATGTTTTCCTTCACCGTTTTGAGAGGTAGGTATAAGCTTCCACGTTCAGCTACGTATGGTCTTTACTTCAAATACCTCGAATCCTCGTGTTTTTGTCCGAATTTACTTAATTGTGGTGGGCAGTAAGTGCCTCGGAAAGCACATTAAACCGTTGGTTTCGGTTGTCATTCTTAGATCTTTGACAGTTGTTACGGGTAGCCCGAAGCCTGAAAGTTTAACTATCAGTCTTACCAAGATGTATCGTGTTACCCAGTTATTGGATTATAGAGGTCAGATGGGCAGTCACTTCATTAAAAATACTGGTATTCAGCTGCATCCGGTTAGAGTGGGAGCCGACCGCAACATAGTTGGGAAAGGTTAGGCAGATTATATATCAGCTCCATAGAGTGATCGCATCAGTTCAAAAGGGTTTAAAAATGAAACGGATAATTAAAAGCTTACGTTTAAAACATACATACGGAAATAAAACTTAGTTAATAATCACACTAATATTATAAAGGCGAAAGTTTGTGTGTGTGTGTGGGTGTGTTTGTATGTTTGTTACTTCTTCACGCTCAAACGGATGGACCAATTTTGATGAAATTTGGCACACAGATAGTTTATAACCAGGATTAACACATAGAATGCCTAAGGCATTAAGTCCGCCTTTGTACCTTTTGTGCGAAAAGTTTAAATAAAGAAATAATTAAGTAATACTTTGTATCTCGATACTCCTACGGGATCGAGACTTATGCGGGCGAAACCGCGGGGCGTAGCTAGTAATATCCATATAAAGTCAAAAAAAAATATATATATTTGGCACCGGCGACTGAAAAGTTGTGTGAAAATTGGTTGTCATGGTATGGGCACGTGATTGTGAATGAGGAAAATGCCGTGAGGAAAGTTTTGAGTTTTTCAATTTCAATTTATTTATTCAGGAACAATTCACATTGTGTTTGAAATCATAAAAGATATAATACAAAAAATCATAGAAAATTACAAAAAAATAATAATAATAATAGGTAATAATAATAATATGGGCCACTATTTTTACAAAAAAAGGAAATAATAACAAAAAACATTTAAAAAAGTAATATTACAAACATTACAAGCCAATATTACTAACATTACACAGTCTCTCATGCACTACAAACTAATATCAGTCCCAATAACTAATATTTAGAAAGACAAAAAAAAAATAAATAAAATTAATACGTGGATATGTCATCGTCTATCGAATACAGACATTTCTCCAATAGGAACGCTTTAAGTCTTGACTTAAAAGAGCTCGTGTAAATTATAGTTTTTAAGTCCAATGGCAACCTGTTAAAAATGTATGAATGTGGATGGCAAAGAAACGATGGATGGACTGTGTGAAAGATGGTATGGCTAGAAAGGGACAACTACCGAGATGAAGACTTAGTATGGAAGAAAAAGATATGTCGCGCTGACCTCAAATAAATTGGGATAAGCCGGATAAGGGCAAGATTGTGAAACTGTGTGAAATATACCTATGCCTGGAGAGGAGGTGATTACCAACATGACGACTAATACAGTGTGAGTCTTTATAAAGTGCACATAAGTATTAAAAAGGGTGAAAATATAAACAGTTTTATCGACGGAAAAAATGTCAAAAAAAGACTAAAAAAAAAATTAAATTTTTAATTTTTTTTCCTCTCGTCTGGGTACCCCATGCAAACAAACTGTTACTACTTTTAAACTAAATGTCATATTAAAACAAAACAAAATTAATAATGATCTCTAATAATAGGCCAAGCTAATAAAGCCATAATTTTTTGAAAAAGAAACCTCATAAATTAATTATTCATGATTTTTTGAAGAAAATTTACCATTTTTACCATTTTTTACCATTTTTAAAAATATTTTTTTTGACATTTTTTCCGTCGATAAAATTGTTTATATTTTCACCCTTTTTAATATGTGCACTTTATAAAGACTCACACTGTAGAGAAGTATGGAAGTAAAATACACGTTGCGCCGATCCTAGGGCGAGAGAATGATGATTATCGTGCTATGAGTACGAGTAATACTGTGAAGTTTTGAATGGGTGATACTCTAATTATACTTAAACGACTGAAAAGATTTGGATGAAAATTAGCACACAGGTTGACTAAGATCTGGATTAACGTACAGGATTTTATACATGTAGAATTTTTCCTTATGATGTGAGTGAAACCGCAGGCGGAAACAGACGAGCAGCGGTTATTTATAAAATCTGATTTAATTGAACAAATAAAATGTATTGTTGTAAGCTTCCTTTTAGAGTTAATATTTTATAAATTTATTTAATATCACAAATCATAGGTTTAATACCTATTATGTATTGCAAATAATGTCGGTATTTGATAGTTTTTCCTTCTTAGCATTTTCCTAGTATCACTGGCATTGGTAGTATGATCATTGATACTTATTAATGAATACATTTTTATTACTTACTAGCTGCACCTCATGGTGTTACATGCGTAAGTTTCGATTCCCTGGGAATATCGAGATAAAAAGTAAGAGCTTTAAGTAGCAGCTATGTACCTATCAAGTTTCATCGCAATCGGTTCATTAGTTTTTGCGTGAAGAAGTAACAAGCCTATTATATATTTTTCCGCTGCGCTGCGTGGGGCCACATCGGCCACTTTTGTTTAGATTTACATTTTTAAATTCGTAGTATCTTTGGCATGAATTGACCGATTTGAATAATTCAAAATGTAATCTACAGGTATTAAAACAGTCTTGAATAAGAAATGATTTATTTGGATAAGGATTAATACAAAGGTATGGATAACATGATCTGATTTTAGTCGGCATTTTTATCAACTTTAAAAATGTAAAAAAGTAATTATAATTACATAACTGCAAGGACATATAGTACGCGGAGTTTTTTGTAGATATTGAAATGTTCTTTAATGTAGAACATTTTTTTGTTCTATCATCAATATTTTCCGCAGCGCATGCGATGAAAGACATTTTATGGCAAATTTTTTTTTACACCTTGGTTTACATTATTGAAGTTTTAGAGATAAGTGCCGTTTAAACGTCAACAATGTATGGTTGAACAATCGCTAATCCCCACTTAAGCAACGTTCATGAATAATGGGAAAGTTATCCTAATCTGTCTTACTCATTAAAACCATCTTCTTTCTACAGTGCTGGGCATCAAACGTCTCAAGCAGATCGAGACGATGTTCATCTCCCGGCGGCTGCAGGCTCCGAGAACCCACGGTCTCAGCGTGGAAACCCTGGTGGATATGCTACTGGTCTTGTACGACGAATGCTGCAATAGCAGTCTTCGAAGGGAGAAGGCGGTGGCGGATTTTATATCTTACGGTGAGTTTTGATAATTACTTTAATACTTAGGCATTGTACAAAGTGTAAACAGACCCATCACGAAGCCGTCATCCACGCATTATGTACAGACGCCAGCACATCAAGCTACCCGAAACTCAAATTTTCCCAATCAACTTTGAACCTAATGCTTTAGCGATAAAATTGAAAATCTGTTAAAGAAATTTGACAGATTATAGCAGCTTGATGTGCTGGCGTCTGTACATAATAAACTAAGTAACTTGTGTAAAAAATAATTGCTGGGAAACAACTTTTGTTTTTGGTGTGAAAATCGTTGTTTCCGGCAGCGCGCCATGTAACACACGCAGAACATTGTGGTTTTTGGTGCATGCAACAGTACAGGAGTTGTGGGGGTATTTACAGTTGAGTCATAATATCATTTAACACTGATTTTCGTAAAGAAACGCCAAAAAAATGTTGGAACTTTGACCTTAAATATCTCCGTAACCAGAAGGTTACCAGGTAGTGCTATTCTGTAAAAATCTCACCGTGATAACTCGGGTGAAGTGAGCTTAAAGTGAGCAGTCATTAGTGTCAATCTCTAGCATCAGATGGAATAACATCTCACTTCACCTAACTTCTCACGGTGAGATTCTAACTAATGAACATAGGCTACTTTTTACCGCGGGAAAATGGTTCATTCCTACTGGAAAACGGGTAATAAGACAACGGGTAGTAAGTATGAATTATCCTTCCGTACTTATCTTTTTCACATAACTTCTAAACGGCTGAACCGATTGGGTTGAAATTTTATATGGGTATTTCGATGGTTTCCTGGATTATTTATTTATTTATATCTATTAAAAATACAATTGGACTCGGTAGGTGGCGCTGCTGTCGGTATGTCAACTACTAAACGGCTTGACCGATTGGGTTGGAAATTTTGTATGTGTATTTACATGGTTTCACAGACACGAATGTATTAAGCCTACCTAATCTCTCTTTCTATACATATATAAATAAACCAATTACAAAAACCACATTATTTAAGCAACATATTTTTAAACGGCGGAAATTCCGAATTCTACGCAAACGAAGTCTTTGATATAAATTGTCTGTAGCGCCACATTTCTAAAAGTTGCTTGGTCAATAGTGTAATATGGCAGTCGAGATGTAAATTTTTGTTTGACCTAATTTCACTCTCACTACGCCAGGCTATCAATTGAGCCATCAATTGAAAAATGTGCCGAGTCAATAGACAATATTATGCCTACCATTTTAAAATCCAGTCCCCAATGAATGGGTTGCACAGCACAGTCACCCTATTAATGTTCCCCCTGCTGTGTAACAGAGCTCCTTTCTTCGATAAGGAGTGGGCTGTATTTTACCACGCGGGTCCAGTGCGGGTTTGTAGATGAAGCATGTCTTCGAATTTTTGGCTCTAGGACATGCCGGTTTCAAACTCAAACTCAAACTCAAAGCATTTATTTCAAGTAAACCAATTACAGGCACTTTTGAATTGTCAAGGGGTCGGTCAGTCAGAAAGATGAAGCTAGTTGCCCATTCCAAAGCGTAGTAGGTACCTGTGGAGAAGAACGGGCAAGAAACTCCATGGAAACTCTTTTAAATCATAAAAATTGTTACAAATTTTTGGTTACATCATTCAAGTTGAAATTATACATGTGAGAACGATGTAGAAAGACGTGCACGTTAAAAGCGTCCGTACTAAAAAGTAAAAACAAAAAAAAAAAAAACAATACAGAAATGAAAATACTTAGATTAAAATAAAAAGTTTCCTCACGATGTTTTGAGAGCTGAAGTGAGCTGAAGTGAGTGATGAAGTTATTTACACACAAAGTAAGGCGCCTGTCTGGCTTAGAACCTAGGAGCTACAATTAAAGTCGCGTCAACGTAAGTCGCGGTCGTTACTACTAGGCCATCACTGTTCGGCCTGCGGACGGCAGACTTGGGGCTTGTCTTGTCGTCCGACCAGCAGCAGGCCTCGAGGCGGCGGCGTCGTGTTCCGCGCGCGCCTCATAGTGGAGTCCTGCGGCCGGGGTGACGGCCGCAGTGGGTGACGGGGCCCGCCTGACGTTCTGGCGGGCCAATCCGGGGGTAGCGACGAATGCTTCGGCGATACCCGCCCCTCCGACACACGGGTACATGAGGAACACGGGTTGGTTTTTAGTCAGTAAGAGTCTGACAGTCCCCTTCGCCCTTCCCTAAGGGCGGAGGGACTCCATGAGGATTTTCCAACCCGATACCAAAAAAAAAAGGCCATCACTGTTCTCAATTTATTTGACATTAAATTGTCAATAAACCGGCCAAGCGCGTGTCGGATTCGCGCACGAAGGGTTCCGTACCATTATCTATAAAACGGCAAAAAAAAATCGCGTTTGTTGTATGGGAGCCCTCCTTAAATATTTATTTTATTTTGTTTTTAGTGTTTGTTGTTATAGCGGCAACAGAAATACATAATTTGTGAACATTTCAACTGTCTAGCTATCGCGGTTCTTGAGATACAGCCTGGTGACAGACAGACGGACGGACGAACAGACAGTGAAGTCTTAGTAATAGGGTCCCATATTTACCCTTTGGGTACGGAACCCTAAAAAACGCTCTGTATTTGGACAGCCGTTCTTGTGTGACCGCTCACCGCTTTCTTAGGAAACCAAAGCTTCACCATCAGGCGAGATAGTCAAACGCAATGCCTATGAAGTGAAAAAAAGTTAACATTATACAACGTGTAACGTTAAATGCGCAAAACCTGAAAATAGTTTGATCAGAATAACGAGCAGAATTAATTGAACCACTTTTTAATATAGGTCATATTTAAAAAAAAATCTTCATTAAAACGTTGCCGTGTCTATTTATTAATAGGTCAAGCAACCCAATGTCAGCACGGCGCAGCGGCAAGGTGACGACTCCTCCCTCGGTAAAGCGTCGTCGCAGACGCAAGAAACGATCAGAATGGCCAGTAAAACTAAAACAGCACATAAAACCTTCACAATTTTTTTAATGACTTATTTTCTCTCTGAAATAGGTCAATTGAATTAAAAATCAGTTGGGGTGTCTGAGGTTTTGCGCATTTAACGTTACACGTTGTATTAATTTGACATCTTTTGACTCTTCTTTCCGTTCGTACGCTTTTAACTCCCATCATCCAATTCATGTGATTATTACCTTCATAAATAAATGCTTTCTGCCCTGCACCCTAGCTGCGTAACACACTTTCAAACACAATCTGAATCATTTTGAAGGACATTGCTAATCTATTGCTTCGTTTGTTCGAAAAATTGGTCTGCTCAACAATGTAAATAACGCAATGAATGTTGTTGAACTGTCAAAATGGAAGCCGTTTCTACTGGTTAGTGTGTCACGCAATTACCCTGCAGATTTTAGTATAATAAATTAATAATCTGATCAGTCACCACGAGCGTCACCGTAGGCACAACTATTACTTGTATACAAATATTTTTTTACAAAAAAATATATGAAAGCGAAAACATCTTTCAACTGTTTCTAAGAACACGACCACCCATGGATATGATCCCTTAATCGGCTTATAAAGGAAAACGAGAGGAAATTAGCTATAAATAACTCGCTTCTACAGCGCATCCTCAGTTGATATCGATCAATATATTTTAGACGAGAACTGCGAAGCTTAGACTCACTTCGTTTACTCGTAGCTCGAACAGGCGCAGTATCGGAGGCTTGCACGGTAGTCGCGTCACTGCAGTTAGCCCGACATGTCCTTTAACCCTTCGAGTGTCCGGCCTCTGTTTACCTAAAACGCCTGAAATGTCGACGTTATCTCAAGTACTTTTTCATTTTTGGGTAGGCGTTCAGAAAAACGGAGAATTCGTCACTATACAGCCATTAACACGATATAAATGATATCTTCCTGGCTTCGTTATGAGTTTACCTAACTAGTCATACCATTCAATAAGCAAACAAAACTGACCTTATCTCGCAGTGATGAGATATGTTTTCATTTTTATAATTTTCACTCTCATAACTTTTAAACTTTATCACAAAGAAATCGAAATCAGACACAGATTCACCAAAAAACAATTTAATATGATAACACAATATATGTAGGCAATGATAACACACTTTCATACCACTTTGATACAATAAAAACACAATTATAACGAATTATTTACACAACGAAAAATCTCGGCGGATAGCTATCGCGCGCGTCGTCAGCCGGTCGTAAACATTGACCGTTGGGCAACCACGTGACTGCATAGTGCATAGTGTTTGACCGTACCGTCAGCGCAAAAATATTGCGAACGAATTATTTTACGCTTTGAAGTACGATTTTTTGTTATCATTTTATTGTAAATTAATAATGTTAGTTTGTTCTGTTTATTATGTTACTTTATTTTAAAATAACAAAATTCTTTATTATCTCACTATTTGTGTTTTAATATTTTTTTTACCTACTTTTACTTTAGGTTTTATTATGACAATTGTTTTTATTGCTCTTAAAATAGTAATGACCTGTTCAATATAATATCGGGGATCTTATTTTTGTTTTTTGATATCTCAAATATTACTATTATTTCGATATTATTCTTTGTAAATAATGAGTCATCATTATTTTGTACACAGCTGTGTAATTATGGATGACAATTTATAGATTACCATACTTACATTGTTATTCTATCTAAATTTCCTTATACCTAAAAAAAAAAATATCTAGTTTTTAGGCCACCTGCGTAGCTGATAGAAAGGAATGGGCACGATGGGTTCGGGTCCACAGACTGACGCGCTGGATGCTCTTCTAGCCAGTTCGTCAGCTGCGTCGTTACCCAGTGATCCACTGTGTCCTTTTATCCATTGACTTATGATATTCTTAAGTGATTTGATTGTGTTCATTGCGTAGATAGCATGGCCAACGTCATAGCTAAGATACCAACTTACCCATTCTCTCTCACAGGCAGAAGGCCTGTGTTCCAGCAGTGGGAACATAATAGTCCGCCGATTATGCCTAAGCAATAAAAATTTAGTATTTATGTGGAGGTCATTATTTGTGTTTATTCATCATGATAAAGTTTGCCTGTCTGAATCTATGCTTTGTTTTTAGTATGTTTTATACCATTGAATTGGAAACTGATAATGCCTTTAATCATCCTGCGGTGCTTGGAAAAGTTGAAGCAAAATACATTTTGTTTTCAAGAAATATATTTAGAATAAAAAAAAATGTATTGTATAAAAATACAAATATAAAAATAAAAATACAAAGTTTGTACACAAAACTCAAACACAATGAAAGACGTACCTAGCAAATGGTAGCTTTATAGTAGGCACTCACAACATATGCTCCGCAATTATACAAAACTAAAAGATTGAATTCATATAATGCAAAGATAGTTTTTCAAATGTTGCATAGTGTGCGTTTTATAGAAGATTTAAATTTCGTTTCATTCAATTGGAAGTATGTGGGGAGGTATTTTATTGTAACATTTTAAACAGTATCCCATGAAAGACGAATACATCTTATCCAGACTGAAACCTGGTTGAACTAATTGATCCCTATTGCTAGTGATAAAATTGTCTTTCACCTCTTTTACTAAAAAGATGAAGATTTTTCCTTGCGTACATGATGTTTTTATAGCTATCGTCGTCATTCCAACTAATGCTAGAGATTGACTGCTCACTCTAAGTTCAGGACATTCCCGCCACTGACAAGGCAAAGCATTTATTTCAATTAAACCAATTAAAAGCCTGGGTACATTATTCTTGTTACTTCTTTATGTGAGAACAGTGTAAAAAACAATTCAAATTACTGCAAAAAACAGGACACTGTGTTCACGAACATGACGCGTTGATCAGCACCATCCAGCTCAACCATTTTGTAGGGAACCCATGCAGGAAATAAATGTGAGATTGAATAAACAGTAGGCGTCCCATACCGTCGAAACGTGGCCCTCAAGCGAGGGTCCGGATCCCTTTCATAGTCCACATCCACCATCACATTCATACGCATTCACTCATGTTCACACTCCACATTCATACCGCCAAAAGATTCATTCACTAAGTACGCCTACTTTTTCGCCCACGTTTATCTTCGCCCGGGAGCTCTGCTGCAGAATGCCAAATTCTCCAGCAATCCACAAAACAAAGATATACGTCACACTGGGCGCACTTAGTATGAATGAGTTTGGTTTCATTCTTTCGATAACAAATCACACATCTTCTTCTAAACTTTTGTCCTTTCAAATGTTCTGGCTCGTGCACGATATCTCGCCTCAGCCTCATGAGATCCTCTACTGGCAGGCTGATCTCTGGTAGACAGGGGCGATGCCGTCTAACCAGAGATTCAGCAAGCTCATAACGGAACTCACGATGCGTCACAGGCAGTTTATCGCGCCGTTTCAGCGAACTCACGTACATAACAAGAGCATTGTGAATGCTCACATTTAGCAACCTTTTAAACATCTTAATATACCACTTCACGCCTCTCTTTCGCTCTAACAGATACATGGAGAGTTTTTGATCCTTGAGATCAACTCCCCCCATGGATGTGTTGTAGTCTCTTACACACACAGGCTTCACAATCGGTTTACCGGCCTTAGTGCCATTGTAAGTATCGGGTCTGTGGTAGGTAGATATAATATTCACCATTTTGGAATCCATCCATGCAATGATGGATACGTCTCCACAATGGCGAGATATTATCGTCCCCTTGCTCACTTTCTTCGGTACTTTCGCAATGTCACTAGGGACGTTTCGACGGCATACACGAAGAGTTCCCAAGCAATCAAAGCCCAAACTCTTGAGATATCGTGCTAGTGATGGACAATTATAAAAATTATCCATCACTACACAATGCCCCCGATGTTCAAGACCTTGTAAAAGCTCGAGAACCACTTTCGTGCTTTTCCCCCCCAAATTGACACCAAGTGAAGTGTCACCACCGGATCCATCAGACTTGCCCGTGTAGATTTGGAATCTAGCCATATAACCAGTGTTTGACTCACATAATTCATATGACTTTATTCCAAATCGGGCAGCCTTTGATCTTATTGTTTGGACCCAAGACAAGCGGCCCTTGAACAAGGTCAAAGACTCGTCGATGGATATGTCAGGTCCTAGGTTGTAGAGGGATTTAAATTTATTTTCGAGATGTACAAGTATAGGTTCCAGCTTAGCCAGCTTAGCCGACAATCTTACTGAGGAAGCAACTCCATTTTGCGGCAATTGCTGACTCGTATTGTCTACAAAATGGAGGAACTTACTCAGCAAGACATACCGGTTATAGGACATAAGTCGCTTGAACCCCGGTAATTGGAGAAACTCATTTTGCGTCCAATATTCGGCTTGCGACGTCCGCGGGTCGATGGCCATATACATGTACATCCCGAAAAGACGCATTATCTCGTCTGCATTCGTGTCAGTCCACGAATGAAAACGAGATGATGATTTTAAGGTCCCTCTACTACGTTTAAACCCGATCGTCTGCTGGGCGAAACGGTTAGTTTCGATTACGATCAAGTCTATGATGTCTTTATCCCAAATGTCGATAAAGGCATCATAGGCCGAATCGTAATCTTTGACTGGGCCAGGGGTAGGTCCTGAGAAAACCTCACGAACACCCCTGAACGACTCAAAGTTTGACACCCATGTAAAACTTGGCGACGTACCCAGGAGACGATCAGCAGCGTCGTCCATCCCCGTGTCAATGTCGTTAACAATTTCCTGCATGGGTTCTGGTAACTTATCAGTGTCGGGAATGCCCTTCCTAGATGGCATGGCCTCTGCTTCGTCAAACTCGTCATCAAACTCACTGTCGAAGTCACTGCCGTTCACCACATCGCGCATAGGCGCCCTTCTTGACAATGTCGTCAATCCTGAAGTTGATGGGCGAACTTCAAGTTCAGAGTTGGTGACAGTGACTTCAGACGTGATGCTCGGTGTGTGTGGTACAGGAGTACCCAGGAGTGATGCAGCTGGCTCCGGCAGATCCCGCACCCACCGTCTGACATGCCAGGGGTCCTCCTCCAGCAACTCCTCCGTTTCTTCCTCCGACATGTCCAATGCCTCCACCCGCTCGATTACATCAGAACTGCAAGCAAGTACAATGTTATAAAAATATAACCTAAATATGAACGAACACGTACCAAGAAGTTACTCTATTAAGGAGAGCTAACTTACCAGAGAGGCACGGTCGGCTTGGTATGGACACATCTGATGCGACCACCAGGAGTCTGCTCCACGGGCACAGTCTCACCCTGAATGTGAAGAGAACCACCTGGGGTCGCTAAAACCGGAATAGCATGGAGGCGGCTAAAAATATAAGAAATTCCAATTACTCCACAGAAATCAAATAAATATAGTAATACGCTATAAAAAATACTTACCTCGGCGGTGGGGATGGGGATAGCTGTGGATCAGGGCGCTGGTCAGCGTCAATCAGCCCCATGATAATAGCGCATCGGGCGGCGCTGTGTCTGAGCGACCCCCTTTCAGACGGAGCGGGGGTCACGCTCCGCGACCTTGAGGTCGAGGACAGCCTTGCCATGCTAAAAATATCATAAAACAATAATTTTACTAAAGTAATGGTCTACCCGTAAATTCCATGATCCTAAAAAAAACATTCATTCTATTTGAGGACCTTTTTTTAAAGTCGGTAAAAAAAAAACAAAAATCTCGACATTTATTATTTTTAGACATGGCAGAAAAAAAACTACATGAAATAATAAAAAATCCAAGCAGCACAAAATTATAATAAAAAATAATCAGTATTTTTTTTTGCAGTTAGTACTTTCTACTCCCGCTGAGTCCCCCGTACCACGACGGCTGTCATGGTACGGGGGAATACCGCCAATTTTTACACTTGGAATACGATTACGATAAAAATACGCAATAATATCACTAACTATTCGCCAAATTATGTTCATAGATTAATAAGCTAGATACTTATGTGTATTTAAAAAAATAAACAAGAATATTTATCATATAACATTTCTAAATACAGCGGCCTTTACGCGCAAAATTAGTGCATTGTAAAAGTTTCGTAACTTTATCACTGAAATATTTATTACTTTTCGATAAACTATCAATCAATGTAAAATCTACACCTATTTCTTAGTAATTATGTATAAAATTCTTGAAAGATTACTCACCGTTTTCTTCTTGAGTTCATGTTTTGTTCACACAAACAACACAGTTATAAACGAGTTATGACAAGTATGGCGTCGTGTTGCGACACCAAACCACAGATACATTTTGTTTTTCTTTTTTTCGTTCGGTTTCGTGGGGTTTCCATTAAAATGTTACTAAAATCGGTCAAGTATGAATCGAATAGTCGAAGGATACAGTCAGAACGTGTTGCAAGTGCAAATAAACCCTCAAATACCATCATCCAATGGCGACCGTGGCCATGACAGTAGTTGTGTACCTATGAGGTACAGTTGACATTCCTGGCCCTTTTTCTTATGTACCTATGGGGTATCATGCGACACTCAAGAGGTTAATATCAATATTCCTTTAAAAACGTTACTTTACTCAAAATATATTGGCTTAAAGTGGTCTCAAAACGATGTGCAACGGAATTGGGTCAGAGTTTACTGGAAAACGTTGCGCTTTCAAACTTGGAAAAGGTCAAAATGCAAGCGATGACGTAATGCGTTGCAAGCTGCAATAAGGTGTCTTCTACTTAGAAAAGCTTGATCGTTCTGAAGACCAAGCATGGATAAAGGAAGCGAATCGAAGCTATATCACAAATTATTGCATTGGAATTTGACTATATTGCATTTAGATTCGGGAATTTTATGAATTTCAATCTTGAAGAGTGAGGTATGCCCAAATGCCCGAAGATGACTTCATCAATGAGCGAAACAGTAAGTAAAATGTAATTTGTTTAGGTTTAAATAATCGTTGCAAAAGGATTAGTCAGTTTTATCCTGTGCCAAATTGTAGACCAATTATGGCGCTTGTGGTGGCTCCTTTCATGTCTTCAGGCAGTGACGTATTGCACAAAATTGACGCGTAAAGCATCTAAAATGATATGTTCTTTAACAGTAAAACCAGTGGCGACGGCGTTGAAGAGGCTTCGGCTTTCTCGGGATGACTTCGAGTTGGTCAAGGTGATCGGCAGAGGTGCTTTCGGCGAAGTCTGCGTCGTGAGAGCTTCTTTTATGCAGGTACTGTGAATTTAGCCGGGTTCATATTACTGTGTTGTGTTGTGTCGTGACGCCTTCTCACGCAGTATTAGCGAATCAAAACTCGTTGTGATTTGACGTAGCCCTGAACTGATTCGTTTGATTGGTGTATCCCGAGTCACGACACATGACACAGTAATGTGTCTGTGACTTAAGAGGGTTTATCCCTTAGAGCCATGTTGGAGATTCAAAATTGATGATTTCCGACGGACAATAAAACCATAATGCGTTTAATTTATAGATGAGATATTGACGTCATATTATTGGGAATTTTATAATCTAGTGCATGGCTGAAAAACATTTTCAATTTTTTGTATAGTTTTCTCATCAGAACCGTTTTTATGCAAGCCTTTTTTCAAACTAGCGATCGACGGTCTAAGCAGATGCGAGATATTAGTAAAACCGTATACGACAAACTTATAACAACATTACTTTATAAAAAATAATAACATTTATTAGTGCATGGCTGAAAAAAAAACACGATTACTGTAAGTTTTCATTCAAGAAAAGTATATTCAAAAGTGTCAATTGTAGCCACTTTTCGAGATATTAAACGTGTTAGTTTAGGATGAAATCTGAAATATTTATATTTTCTTTTAGACCTAGTAAATTAAGACATTTATGTTCTAAAACATGGTTTAAATATTTTTTTGATAACTTATATGTTTATTTTACTATGAATTATTTAGTATTGCTAGAGCGGCGCGCTGAGCGGTGGCGTGAATCCGCGCCGATTATATAGCAATACTAAATAATTCATAGTAAAATAAACATATAAGTTATTCAAAAAATATTTAAACCACGATTTAGAACATAAATGTCTTAATTTACTAGGTCTAAAAGAAAATATAAATATTTCAGATTTCATCATAAACTAACACGTTTAATATCTCGAAAAGTGGCTACAATTGACACTTTTGAATATACTTTTCTTGAATGAAAACTTACAGTAATCGTGTTTTTTTTTCAGCCATGCACTAATAAATGTTATTATTTTTTATAAAGTAATGTTGTTATA
Organism: Eremobia ochroleuca; assembly: GCA_949629135.1. NCBI lineage: Eukaryota > Metazoa > Arthropoda > Insecta > Lepidoptera > Noctuidae > Eremobia > Eremobia ochroleuca. Next base: position 10,500,606 of record OX451410.1, read on the forward strand.
AGTTTGTCGTATACGGTTTTACTAATATCTCGCATCTGCTTAGACCGTCGATCGCTAGTTTGAAAAAAGGCTTGCATAAAAACGGTTCTGATGAGAAAACTATACAAAAAATTGAAAATGTTTTTCAGCCATGCACTAGATTATAAAATTCCCAATAATATGACGTCAATATCTCATCTATAAATTAAACGCATTATGGTTTTATTGTCCGTCGGAAATCATCAATTTTGAATCTCCAATATGGCTCTAAGGGATAAACCCTCTTAAGGTGCGTTTGTCCAGGTTCGAACGGGCGATTTTTTTTCGCGCACTAGATTTTCCACGCACTATTTAGCGCCGATAGTCGAAAATTCAACAGTGTGTTTTTTTTTATTCGCTTGGATACGCTCTGTTCGATTATCAACGTTTGGGTTAAATACCGAGAGTTGAAAATCCAGTGCGCGATGAAAACCCGCCGCGATATTTTTACGTCCGTGCGAACGTGGGCTTAGGGTGCTTGGATGACGACGCGGGTTCCCGGTAATGACAACGCGGTACCGATCGTTGCGGGTAAAATGCCCCGTATTAACCTATGCGCTCATACATAAAGGAGAAGGAAAAACATTGTAACTGCTTCATTCCGTAGATGCTGGAGCGGTTGTATCGGAAAAATCGCTTCTTTATGCAAGTACCTACCCATAGACTAGTGAAACGTTTACGGTCAAATATATGACGGAAGTTCGGCCTGTTAACCCTACAATTCGGTTACGCGACGTAATTTCCGTTCGATTATGTTGCTGGTATTTTAAAAGCATTGCTAGGGTAAAGGGCGTCTTGCCGTAAATGTGTCGTTAGACAAAAAATGTACAATTATTGGGATTGACTTGGAGACTGTTTTATTTATTATAGCCGGGTGCCACACGAAGGGTTCCGTACCACAAGGTAAAAACGCCGAAAAAAATAGACATTTCTTGTATGTAGACCCCCTTTAGTTTTTAACTTTATTTTGGTTTTATTATTTGTTGTTATAGCGGCAATAGAATACGCACTCTGTGAAAATTTCAACAGTGAGATCAGACAGACGGACGGCCGGACAGCGGAGACTTAGTAATGGCGTCCCGTTGGCACCCTTTGGGTACAGAAGCCAAGCTAACGCAAATATTTTGACTTTTCCATCAAAAATAAATGAAATCGTTTAGAAAAAATATGACGTACTTTAATAAACAGACTGAAGTCGCTTTTAATAAGTAACTGACTGTTCTAGACAAACCACTTTCAGGTTTTCATCAAACTTAAAATAACGGTTTGCAAAAAAAAAACAAACATTTCGAAACTATGTTGTCTAGTCAATATGATAATGAGGATTAATAAATAAGATTTTTTTTAATGAATCTTCAGAAATAATGTGAAGCTTATGTTTGTAAGGCAGATGAAGTCTGACCCCGATTTAGAAGCTTAGGAAGATAGAATAGATTATTATTTAATAAAAAAAAGAATTTTAGAAAAAAAAATTGTCTAATACCGGGATTCCGGGATCCCGGTATTGGAGTATTGGGTAATACCGGTATTGAAAAATCTGGTATTCGAAAAATTTGCCCTTAATGAAAAAAAAAACGGTAAATTTTTCAGTCGACAGATAATTTTTATTCCTGGAATAAAATTGACGTCTGACAGATTTTGTATGGAAGAACTATCAAAAATTGAAAATTATTCCTCGGATAAAATTATCTGGCGTTGGAAAAATCCGCCCTTAATATTTTGTGTTTCGTAATATTACTTTAATTACTTTGTACACTATTGAATAGAATTAAGTTCTTCTATAGAATCAAGTTCAGCTGGGTAGTTTGTTGCGCCACTTCTTCTTCCCAGCTTAAGCACTAGGAAGTTGTGAAGGGCAGGCGTTTTGGGGGACTGTCTTATGTAATTTTGACGTTCAAAAAGTGCAGATTTTCAGCCTAATTTCAATAAACTAATTTTGATTTTGGACATTTCTTATGTGACGTTGAATGAAGACATGGACTTAAAAAATAGTATTTTCGTAATGTTTAACATGGTTTATTCTGCTACAGGGCACAGATGGCGGCGGAAATGTGGCGGCTGCGACCGCTGGGACCACTGGAACAGGAGAACGAGTGTACGCCATGAAAATACTCAATAAATGGGAAATGCTCAAGGTAAGACATTGACAGGAACCATATTGTTCCACAGAATTGGCCCACTTAACTTACATAATTATCTAAACTAAAATTGGTTCCGAATTTTCGTGTTTTGCTACCGACATCCGAAATTATTTCGAGTTGTTTTTCACTTTGTAGTGTTTTTTAAAGTCGGTTTTTTTTTTTTTTTTTGGAAAAATGTTTTATTTTTCTCTTATAAGTTGTACCTTCATACTTGCTATGTCAATATCAGTGACAGGAAGTATAACATCATCAATTTAAACTAAGTAGCAAAAATACGTATTATTAAGGTTAATTCAAAAACTACCCAAGCAAAGTTAATTCAATTTATATGGGACCACCCCTGAGGCATAACTTATCCATTAAAAAATAATTTGGGGTTCAAACCCTCGGGCCGTGGGGTTCGAGCCCTCATGGTCTCTTTAAATTTTTATGCTGTGGATAACGGTGTGAGTTTCACATTTATACAGCGTGTAACGGAAGGGGGGTATCAACCCTGAAGGAGGTGAATGTGCTCATGAAACTCAACAACTTTCCCCAAAGAACATAGGTCGAAATATGAAAAAAAAATTTGGCCCTCCCTTACAAAACTGACTACCAGCTGATTGATTTACTATGGGAGGGCCAAATTTTTTTTTCATATTTCGACCTATGTTCTTTGGGGAAAGTTGTTGAGTTTCATGAGCACATTCACCTCCTTCAGGGTTGATACCCCCCTTCCGTTACACGCTGTATAATATCTTTGTTTATATTATTTGCGCAGATATAATGTGTTACTGTTTGTTTGTCCCAAATAAATAAATAATGAAATCTCGAAACGGCTGGTTGACACTTCCTGTGACCCAAGGGCTGGCTATTTACCTTGGCCAGAGGCTAAGCTTTGCCATACAACGTGGTAATGCCGCCAGTCTCGTGGGTAAATTTCCAGGCGACAGTGGCTGAATTTTTCGACGCAGTATTAATTCATTACTTATTAGTTTAGTTATTTACATACATATTGACAGGCCTGTTGGTCTAGTAGTCAGTGGCCCTGACTACTATACGCAAGGTCGTGAGTTCGATTCCCACCCAGGACAAATGTTTGTGTGATGAGCACGATCATTTGATCTTTGTCTGGGTGTAATTTATTTATAATATGTATGTTAGGGTGTTCCTTATTTTTCGACTCTTAAATTATCCCCGGGGCACTTTCTCATTTGATTATATACTTCTAAATATGACATAAGTTTTTTTTGTTTTTTTTTTTGTTAAGATTTAGAGGTCGCTACCAGCTGTCAAAATTTTTACAAAAAGCATTGAAAAACATCTTAAATGATGGTTTCATTAATGTTTCATTTAGGTGTTTATATCATATTTTCCGTGCAAGTAAAACTCGCATAGACAATCGCTTTTTATCCCTTCCTCCTCTCGACCTCTCTTCTGTACCGACGCGTCGAGATTTAGACCGTTCACACAATCAAAAAGATAAGACGTACGCGTGCGCACTAACATCATAATACGTTAAAAATTGGTTTGTGCGCATGCGTAATTGCGTATGTTTCAAATTGTACGTCTTACTTCACTTCAGGTCTAATACGTCATTAACGAGAGCGTACGTGTTTTATTTGTAAAAATCATATTAACGTGTTTCAACTTGCAATGGCGTCTACAAGTAGCGGACTCAGTAAAGCTACTAGAAATCAAAGTAATGTTTGGCTTATTGGACAATTATTATCCGAATTAAACCAATCAACGTTGCCATTCATCGGTGAAGTTTTGCGTTTTTTTTTTAGTACAAAAATGAAGAACAGAAAAGCATACGTGAATCTGCGACTTTGACGGCTTGCGGAGTTATAAATTTGTGGGAAAAAGCTAATATACCAATTCAATTAAAAAAACATGTCATCAGTAAAATTGAAAAACTATTCAAAGAATAGCAGAATCTAAAAAAAAATAAAGAAGACAAGAAAAAATTCGAGTTTTTATTTAAAATTCAAACCTTGGTAGCGACCTCTAAATGTCATTTAAAAAATTCAAAAAAAATACTGAAATACTTTCTTATGGTATATAATCAAATTACGTGGTGCCCCGCGAAATTAAAGAAAAAATTTTTTTTTCTTAGGAATAAGGACCACCCTAATGTATGTATTTAGAAATATATATGTATGTATGTATGTATGTATATGTATGTATGTATTATCAGTTCTCTAGTACTCATAGCACAAGCTCTGCTTAGTTTGGGACTAGATGCCGTTGTGTGAAAGTTGTGGAATATTATTATTAGTTAAGTTAGGATGTCATTTTGTTATTTTTCTTAATTTATTACTTATTATTAGGTTGTCTCATAAGTTCTTGCCATATTTTATTTTAGTCGAATTTTCTCGTATTTAAACTAAAGTGAATTCAAGAAAGTTCTAGATCTTTCTAGTAAGGATGAGTATCTTTTATGGTGAGGGTATAAATAGGCGCGGACGCAACGCAATAATTAGGGCGCGTTTATATGACACGGAATGTTACAGCGTGTCGGCCGCGCGGCGAAAGTACGGTGACCGCGCGGCGGCCGCGCGGTCAGGCCTGGTGGCCACGCCACTGCGAACCCGAACCATTTCCAGTTGATCTTGGTCTTTCTTAAAATTCACACGTGTTCGTTATGAGCTATTTGACTAAGAAGAATAAAATTATGATTGCATATTACTTGTACCGACAAAGCAAAAAGAAAGAAAAAAAGAAATGTAGAACATTTTGGATTCATCCTATTTTAGCACGGCGAGCAGAGTTTGGTGAATTTCATACGCTATACAACCAATATTGCGAGAAGATGAAAAAGAATTCGCAGATTATTTCCGAATGGATGTTAAAACATTTGATAAACTACTCAACTTCATACATGACAAATTGAAGCACGAGAGGACGAGGACCAAGGATATATGTATATACGGACGCCGGCGCGGGGCGTACATCGAGAACATTCGAGTGATTCGAGCGAGACGGCCGCGCGGCCGCCGTGTGATCGAGGAGCGAACGCCGCGCGGTCACCGCGCAGTTAGTTACTCAAAATTAATTTTAACTTTACGTCCTAGTTAATAGGTAAAACATAAATTTGCAATAACTGAACAGTTAGTACGCGGCCACCGCGCGGTCGCCGCGCGGCGGCCGCAAGAATTTTTTCGCGTCGTCTAACTGCAGCCTTAGTCTTTAGTGAAAATGGATCAGCGTCAACTGCGAGCTATTATGCTATATATTTCGTTTACATCACTTAGACTTACATCAAGTTTAGATTGGACCGGGTACTACTAGCGACCGGACTGTTCGTTTCTGGTACAAGCGTTTTGATATAAGCTGCGAAGATCAACCTCGCCCAGGCCGACCCACCAGCTTTGATGAAGATGCTTTGCGTCACGAACTTGAGCTACATCCAGACTACGCGCGATTTAGAGAAGGCGCTTGGACAATCCCACACGACTATAGATCGTTATCTCAAATCGATGGGATATCGCAAAGTGATGTCACGTTGGACACCTCATGCGTTAACGAACCATGACCTGGCCGTTCGTGTGGCCATTTGTCAAAATTTGTTACTTCGTCCGCACAGACGAGATTTTCTCAAGGACATTATTACATGTGACGAGAGCTGGATACGTTATGAAACTAACACGCGTCATGCCTATTGGATTCCTCGCGGGCAAAACCCACCAGCCCAGCCTAAACTTAATGAACACGGTCGTAAGTTTATGTTGTCTGTTTTCTGGGATTGGCAAGGAATGATTTTCTGGGAACTCCTCGAATATCATCAGACTATTAACGCTAATCTGTAGATGCAGCAGCTTCGCAAACTAGCAGAGATGTTAAAAATTAAGCGGCCAAAACGACTTGGAGTCCAACTTTTGCATGACAACGCACGACCTCATTGCGCCAAGTTAACACATAAACAGCTGGAGGAGCTAGGATGACTGACTGTTCCACATCCACCGTATAGCTCGGATCTTGCGCCTTCAGACTTTCATTTACTAGGGAAAAAAATCGAAAATTCTGGAAGTATTAAAATTGAACTTGAAAATTTTTTCGAGTCCCAGCCAGCCTCATTTTAGGAGAAGGGTATTCAAAGGGTATGGCCAATCTCGGCTTAACGTGGACAAGCTGTTCAGTAAAAAGTATTTCATCAAATAAATAGAATTAATTCTAAAATAAATATTTTTGCAAACCTTGTCGCAGGAAAGTCTTCTGTAAAAAAACTTGTATTAAAAGTATTCACGCTGATTGCACGCAGAAAGCAACGCCATTTTTTGGTTACAGGCTCTCGGTGACTTAGGTTCTGGGTTACCACGTAAAAAAGTTATGACATTTTAGATTTTATTCGATAAGAAATCGATTCCTAGTATTTGAGTAAAAAATGTGGATCTTTCTTGAGCACCTTTACTACATAAGTGATTTGGGCCATTTTTTATTCTTATTTATCTGTGATTAGATGAAAACAATCAAAATATTTATATTTCTCTATGTAAATCAATTTACATCTGATTATGGACTCGATTATCAAATCCTTACATCGATATTTATATTATATTATTTTTTATTACTTGGCAGCACCAACTGCATCGTCTGTCAACAACGAGGTCAACGAAAAAAAACTATTCGGTTTGCTTCTTTCTTTGGTGTTGTGAATGTTGTCTTGTTTTTTGTTCGAGCGTTTGTTTTTGTAATAATGAACTCCGATACCGCACCTTAACCCGGCCTTACTTTTGGACACCGAATCTGTTTCTAACGTCGCCTCTGGCATTATTTTGGACATTGAACCTGCTGTAAACGACAACCTTGGCACGAACTCGGACACTCCTGCGCATCGTCTTGTTTCCTCGCATGGGAATGAGGATTATGAGGAAGAACTGCGATGTGTTAATTGTGGCATCTATATTACGCATCGAAGAAGACGTACTCTGGAGCTCGTTGAAATACAATCAACTATTCGACAATGGACTGCTCCTCAAATCGTAAGTCTATTTTCAAAACTCAAACAGGTCTAATACAAATAGGTTTTCACAAACTCTATTAATATTTCAGTAAGTACTTATATAAAAAAATAGCCCAGACTAGAAAGACCGACATTGATTGACTTGAGAAGCATCTGAAACAAACTCAGTTGTCTTGTTTAATATAATTTCTGTTTCTGAATGTTTTTGAGATAGTATTATGTCTATTGTAACAAACTGCATTTATAAATATTTGTCTTATTTACAGGTTACTGCCCATAGCTTGGTCTGTCATTCATACTGGATGTTGGCATTTAATTACTCATCGGACAAAGAAAATGAACAAAGCACAAGTAGTGGTCATCGTCGACAACCATTTGTCAACTGTCATTGTTCTGTATTAAGTACCAGATCCCATGTTATGCATGCAAATACAGAAAGAGAAATGCACATAAGAAATGTGATTAGCGAGTGGATAGCACCACAGCAGGTGAGCACAGATTAACTTTTATGTGTAATGGACAGGTTATATTATTTAGGGCTTGTGGCTAAGTAATAACAGCTGCACGGGTTGATCAATCAGGTTTAGCTGCGCTTGCCGCGGTTAGTGCCTATACATACCAAGACCCCTCCATGTCTTGGAAAGCATGTTAAGCCATTGGTCATGGCTGTAATTTGTGTAACTTTCACAGTCATTACGGGTCATTAGAAATCTGAAAGTCTGACAACCAGCCTCACCAAGGGGGAATATTATTATTATTACCCAGTAACTGGGTTGTGGAGGTCTGATACATAGTCAATCCGTGTAAAAAACTGGTATTCAGCTGCATCCAGTTGAGACTGGAAGCTGACCCCAGCATAGTTGGAAAAGGCTAAGCTGATGATGGATAGGATATATTATTTGAAATTAAGTTAATTATGTGTATAGAAAGAAGTAATTTATATATTGAAATGCCACTAACTTAGAATTATTTTGTTTAGGTTCATGGATCCGTGTTGGCAGTGAGCTGACAGAGTTCCCGTTCTTGCTCCAGTAGCTGTTAAAGTACCAGCAGCAGCAACATCAACAGAAACCATTAACATACCGGATTATTCATGAGCACCCGATACACAAAGCCATTGTTTTTCAGATTCAGATTAAAACCATTATGTGAAATAATAGCTGCTTGTTTTATTTTATCCACTAATATTCCCCTAAAATGTAACCATTGCACAAATGACTGACAGGCCTGTTGGTCTAGTGGTCAGTGGCCCTGACTGCTATGCGTAAGGTTGTGGGTTCGATTCCCACTCAGGACAAATGTTTGTGTGATGAGCACGACCATTTGTTCTTTGTCTGGTTGTAATTTATCTATGATATGTATGTATTTAGAGAGGGGCCCGTGGCTAAATAAGAGCAGCCGCACAGGTCAATCGATCAGGTTAAGCTACGCTTGCCGCGGTTGGTCTGTGGATGGGTGACCATCTTTACATACCGAGACCCCTCCGTGCCTTGGAAAGCACGTTAAGCCGTTGGTCCCGGCTGTCATTCGTATATCTTTGACAGTCGTTACGGGTACTCAGAAGCCCGAAAGTCTGACAACCAGTCTTACCTAGGGGTATCGTATTACCCAGTAACTGGGTTGTGGAGGTCAGATACGCAGTCTCCATGTAAAATACTGGTATTGAGCTGCATCCGGTTAGACTGGAAGCCGACCCCAACATAGTTGGGAAAAGGCTAGGCAGATGATGATGCATGTATTTAGAAAAACAGTACTCGTAGCACAAGCTCTGCTTAGTTTGGGACTAGATGGCGTTGTGTGAAAGTTGTGGAATATTATTATTATTATTATTAAATATATAACGAGAATAATTTATAATTGAAAAGAAACACTCAGTTTTACTATTTTTATTATTAATTTGTAAAATACATACTGTTATTAGATGTTGATTGTGATCTTGTCGCTGAGAACAGCGACAAGATCACAATATTGCACATGCTAAATATGGTACATTTTTCAAACTTCCTGCAACTTTATTATAATATTTCGTTTCTACTAGGAATGAAATATTAAAAACGCAACTTATTTATTATAATACTTACTGTCCACGTCAAGCCAGAGCACCCTAGCAAACTGAGCCATTCCCTTTGCCCAGTAGATGGCTGACTGTTGTTGATAACGAGGGAGACTATTACAATTGATTAACACTTTTCCCGCCGTTTTTTATCAAAATTCATCTATGGCTTGCCGCAACTCAAAAGCATAAACACTAATAATTTAGTTAAATAGTCGATTATTGTGTAACACGTAGCTTAGCCTTCGATTGACCCGTGCGGCTGTTAGTAAAAAAAAGTCTACCAATTTTTGTAAATTTACAACAAAAAAAAAAGAGCGGCGCCCTGCTGAACGCAACTGGTGCGTTGGTGGCACTGAATGGGTTAAATGTATTTTTTATTAATAAAAAATATTAATAATAATTTGTCTTTTAAGTGGCAATAATTTATGAGACAACCTAATAGTTGTTATTTACGTACATATTATTTTATTCTGAATAAAATATTGAAACCATCACACAAAAAAAACAGGAATCAGCAGGTGGTTTGGACAGATCATCGTCAAAAATCATTTCATATTTCATTGACACATCGGTCTACTTGGTCTACTTGCTGGTGCTGCTAAAAGGGCTTATTATGGTCATCATCTGCCTAGCCTTTTCCCAACTATGTTGGGGTCGGCTTCCAGTCTAACCGGATGCAGCTGAATACCAGTATTTTACATGGAGCGACTGCCTATCTGACCTCCACAACCCAGTTACTGGGTAATACGATACCCCTTGGTAAGACTGGTTGTCAGACTTTCGGGTTTCTGACTACCCGTGACGACTGTCAAAGATCCACGAATGATAGCCGGGACCAACGGCTTAACGTGCTTTCCGAGACACGGAGGGGTCTCGGTATGTAAAGATGATCACCCATCCACAGACCAACCGCGGCAAGCGTGGCTTAACCTGATCGATCGACCTGTGCGACTGTTATTATTTAGCCAGGTTTATTATGGTATTGTTCTTTTTATCGGAGGAACATTTTTGAATTTTTGACAGTTCTTCCATACAAAAAGTGTCAGACGTCAATTTTATTCCACGACTAAAAATTATCTGCCGATTGATTAATCAGCCCTTAGAAAAATATGGTAAGGTCATTTCGTTTCGAAATAGGATAGGTGATATAACTTTGAGAACTTTATCTGTCTACAAGGTGTAACTTAAATAACGCACAACCTCTTAAGGGGTCATTGTACTCATCATCATGAACAACTTTTACTATGGGACCAAACCGGAAATCGCGAAAAAAAAATCAGCTGTTCCCTACATTTTGACGAGTTATGCGAACATAAATGTCGGGAACAGCAGATTTTTTTTTCGCGATTTCAGGTTTGGTCCCGTAGAAAAAGTTGTTCATAATGATGAGTACAATGACCCCTTAAGAGGTTGAGCGTTATTTAAGTTACACCTTGTATAACAGCGTAGCTCCTAAACGGATGTCCCAATAAAAATGTTTTTTTTTTTTAGTTGTAATCTTCTGTTTCTTTTGATGAGTCTGTTAAACCGTTTAAAGATCATCATGTTTTGTCTTACATAGAGTATTAATTAGTAAAAATGATTTACAGAGGGCGGAAACGGCTTGTTTCCAAGAAGAGCGCGATGTACTGGTGTTTGGCGACAGACGATGGATCACCAACCTGCACTATGCCTTCCAGGACGAACACAACTTGGTGAGTTTAGCAATTTTATTATTAACTTATTAACTTATTTATTTAACAAAAAAAAAAAAAAAAAACAACTTTCAATCAAAATCAATCAAATTGCCTAGCCTTTTCCCAACTATGTTGGGTTTCGCTTCCAGTCTAACCGGATGCAGCTGAATACCAGTATTTTACATGGCGCGATTGATCCTATCTGACCTCCACAACCCAGTAACACAATAGCTCAAAGTCTGACAACCAGTCTTACCAAGAGGTGGTAAGACTGGTTGTCAGACTTTGAGCTTCTGGCTACCCGTAACGACCGTCAAATATCTACGAATGACAGTCAGGACCAACGGATCGACCTGTGCGGCTGTTATTATTTAGCCACGGGCCCCTCTTGAAAAATCAGTCCTAAGTGAAGTTAATAAGTTATAATTAACAGCTAGAGTTTCGAAACGTATAGACGGCAGCACATCAAGCTACTACAATCTGTCAAATTTCTTTAATGGATTTTGAAATTTATCGCTAAAGCATAAGGTTCAAAGTTGATTGGGAAAATTTGACAGTTTCTGGCGTCTGTACTATAGGCACACCTCCTGCCAGCCTCCAGCCTGTTTTGAGGAATACAGGCTTAATGTTTTGTTATAAATAAACAGATTATAATGTTTAATGAATATCGCTACCATAGAAATATCCTCTAAACTTCTCTTGTCTATTTCAGTATCTGGTAATGGACTATTACTGCGGTGGTGACCTGCTGACCTTGCTGTCGAAGTTCGAAGACCGACTTCCTGAAGACATGGCCAAGTTTTACATCGCTGAGATGGTGCTCGCCATACAGAGCGTGCATGAGCTTCGATATGTTCATAGGTGAGTGTTAACGGTTTATCTTCAGGTGTATGGATCGACGACCTCAAGACGGTGGCTAGGACATATTGGATGCGGAAGGCGGAGGACAGGGTGTTGTGGCGCAGTCTGGGAGTGACCTATGTTTAGCAGTGGATTGCGATAGGCTGAGTTGATTGATCTTCAGAACCAAACATTACTGATCTCAACACCTCTCTCCCTTGAATTTGTATATATGTATAAATACAACATCAGTTTTACTTTATGCGAAACCCGAAACACGTGTCTAATATTTTTATGTAAAGAATCTATGTACAAAATTTCAAAACTGTATCATGAAAAATCACAAAGTTACAAGCTTTTTATGTTACCTGCTTGTCCGTACAAAAAATGGTTACTACTTACCACGCGCCGCCGCGCCGGGCCGGCCGACCGGCCGTGGCCTGTGTTGTGCGCATATGATTGCGGATATGTAGTTAGTGTCGCTCGGTGCCCAACTTGTAACCTTATTTAAATATTTTTGGGATAAAATATAACATAGTGTAAAAATTATTGGAATCGATTCAGTTATTTATTCTGAACAAACTATATTCAGGTTTGCAGTATACTTAAAATAATGTTGTATGTATTATAGTAAATAGTATGTATGTGTGCTATAGGTTTTTAACCTATTTATGTATTTGTGTACGTTTTTTATTTATAATTCAATAATTTGAATAGTTTTTATTTATCATTGTTCGGCTCAACCAAAGCACCTGCCATCTAATCTCTTCACTACCCTTGGTTGACTGGTAGAGAATGCCTAAGGCGTTAAGTCCGCTTTTGTACCTTTTTGTGTGCGAAAAGTTTAAATAAATAAATAAATAAGAACATGCAGCATTGCAGTTTAATTCATTCCTAGACATAGGCATCTTCAACTTTGAGCTACCCAGCCCACTGTTGCCCCCCATAAGATCATCATGTAACTAACCTTTTCCAAACTGGGTACGGCATCTAGTCTAACTGGATGCAGCTGAATACCAGCACTCCATAAGATAAGATACACATCACACTAATATTATAAAGGCGAAAGTTTGTGAGTGTGTATGTGTGTATGTTTGTTACTTCTTCACGTTCAGACGGCTAGACCAATTTTGATGAAATTTGGCACACAGATCCCAATTTATTTGGGGTCCGCGTTTCTCTAAGAATTTTTTTATATTTTTTTTATAATAAATTTCTTTATTTCTCCTCATAATAACCACTTATTCTAGGTTTCACAAGGTATTTGTTTTTTAGCAATGTGAGGAGCTGAGAATCAGCCTACAATTATTTTTTATTTATTTTAATTATATTTACCATCACATTAATTTGTCAGTGAACATCAGATTTCGGCATTGATACCAACGACGACGTCCATCGAAGAAATAATCTGTTTCGAGAAAACAGTTTTTTTAATGGCTAAGAATCTAGGCTAGCAACAAAAACAGCCCTGGAGTGTGTCAGATTGCTGGGAAAGGTCATTCTTTCCTATTTCTCTTATACTATTTTCTGACAGATATAACTATTTCTCTCACAGGGACATAAAACCAGACAACGTCCTTCTAGACGCGAGCGGTCACATCAGACTAGCAGACTTCGGCTCATGTCTGCGACTTGGCGACGACGGAAAAGTGCAGAGCAACGTCGCAGTTGGCACGCCCGATTATATATCGCCAGAGATATTACGGGTAATTTACTTGAATAAGTGCTTGTGGCGGCATCTACTGCGAACTTCGCATCACACTGACGTCACGCAAAATTCTACATCGTGCAAGCAGAGTATACCGCGCAACTACAGTCGGGCTGTCGAGAGAATGCGTTTTTGACACCTGTCAGTGCGACAATTTTAGTAGATCAATTTCGAAAAACACGTATTCTTTATATGAAACTGACAGGTGTCAAGAACGCAGTCTCTCGTCGGCCGCACTGTAGCATATACAGCATGATTTTTTTTACCGGCTCCAAATTTTTACAGGATGTTCTACCCATGAATATGAACAACTTTCACTATTGAACCAACTCTGAGATCACGAAAAAAAATCACCGGTTTCATACATTTTGGTCAAGTAGGTATTGAACTTATAAATATTAAGCAGCAGATTTTTTTATCGTGATTTCAGAGTTGGTTCTATGGTGAAAGTTGTTCACGATCATGGGTAAAACACCCTGTAAAAATTTGGAGACCGTAAAAAAAATCATTCAGTATACAACGTCCCGACATCAATCGTCGGGCAGTTGCCCACCAGACACAACACCCGTCGGGACGGAAGATTCTAACTTTTCTATGGAGGATGAGAGAGCTTTACACGCTGTTCTTCAAACCTCTATACGCTATTACCACCACAAATATGACACAGGAGACGTATTAAAGCTAATTGTGAAGAAGTTTGTCCTATCATCATAAATGTTTCTGCCGACGACGCCAAGCAGCATTACTGTATTTCGGTTTGAAGAGTATGGGTGTCGGTGCATTTCACATTTTTATTTGAAAATTCGTTTAACCTGCAGTTATACAAATGCTGGGCTGATATTATAATTCTTTTTGACATTTTATTATTTTTGTTTTGCAGGCCATGGAAGACGGTCAAGGCAGATACGGTCCTGAGTGTGATTGGTGGTCTTTAGGTAATTTCCAATACATTGTTTTTTAATTATTACTCTCTGAAACGGCGAACTAAGTATCGTCTCAGAATTAATAAGAACGAATATATGAGAAAATGAATTAATTTAATAAAATAACAAATCCTGAATTTTTTCCATGTTTTAATAGTTATTCAGCTATTTGGGGCGGAGAAAAATCCAACAAATCACAGATCATAAAAATGGTTTAACTAACCCGACTTTGTTTTGTTTATTTACCCCCTTACTAATAAACTTATTATATCAGATGAATAATAATAGGTAATAGGTAATACGGGCTGGTGTCCGCAACTCCACGTCAATGCGCGTATTTTGCGTACGGGTGGGAAAATCGATCATTAGATCCACCTCAGCTCCTCAAGGAAGGCCAGCAACGCCTTGATGTTACTGACCGTCTCACGTAGGGTACCTGGGTTACCGAAGTATTTTGCCCTGTAAGTGGCGACCACCGGGCAGCTTAGAAGCACATGTGCCGCTGTCTCGTCATCCTCCATGCAGGCCCTGCACAGCGGACTGTCTGTTGCTCCTATGACAAAGAGGTGTTTATTAAATGACCCGTGGCCAGTCAAAGCTGCAGTCACCGTACGCAGCTTTTGTTTAGTTAGACGGTGAACCTGTTTCGTGAGGCGGCCATCCATTGCGGGAAGTGCTTCCTTAGCCTGCCTGCACTCGCCTTGTTCCGTCCAAATCAGAATGATAGTATAGAATCAGATGAATAGTTACACACCGATTTCTCTCTTTCAGTCGTCAGTAATTTGACTTTCGAAAGAAGAAGACAAAGCGTTGTGTTACTATACAGACGCTATACAACATTTATTAGTAAGGGGGTTAAATTAATACTTTTCAGTCAAAAAGGCCACTTCTAAAAAATATCAATTTCTAAATCATTTGAAACAACACCCCATAAAATATATCTACCATGTGTCTGTGTACATAACTTGTTTATTTTCTTTCAATACGCAGGTGTATGTATGTACGAGATGCTATTCGGCGAGACGCCGTTCTACGCGGAGTCTTTAGTAGAGACCTACGGAAAGATCATGAACCACACGCGCTCTTTCCACTGCCCACCCCCTGATGAGCATGCCGCGCAGGTACGAGTAATAGTGATGAGCAAAATTGGTCTTGGTCTTACAGTCTTGGTCTTGGTCTTGCAAAAAAGCAAGACCAAGGCCAAGACTACATAAACAAGACCAAGACCAAGACTACATAAACAAGACCAAGACTCGAAGTATTTGAGCAAGACGACTCGGTCTATATGACATGCCTTCCCCTCGGTTTTTGACATAGTGCCAAGTTTACAAGATGGAAAGTTGAAGCGGGCTCCGGCAATTTGATCTCTAAGGTTGACCCATTCGAATGATGACAAAAAAATCCAAGATATTCTCTTTTCGCGTTTGCATCGGCTCGATTCCCGGCTCAGGCAAGCTTCTTTAAACTAGGCGTATTGTACGCTACACCATTTGTCGCAAATAAGTTTTAATTTCCACAGTTATCATTGATAATAAATTACTTATGTTTATTTCATAGGTGTCAGAAGAGGCGAAGGATCTAATCCGCAGACTGATATGCTCTTCAGAAAATAGATTAGGAAAAAATGGACTGCAAGACTTCAAGGTAAGCTATTATTACTGTACACGTGGATGTAATACTGCAGGTCGATTCTGTAAAAATCTCACGAGTGAGCTGTCAGTGTCATCCCATTGAAGCCACCCACCGCGTCGCGTCGCATCACGCGCCCACGGTTTGACTTCGCATTCCTTCTCAATTTTTTTTTTCTTTTAGCTCGGCTTCTAAGGGTCATAGGGTGTGTTAGCCTACTATAACCTTCCACAAGAATGGGGCTACCAAAATGCAAAGATATTTTTTTTTAATTCGATTGGTTGATCCAGAGATTAGTGCGTTGAAACAAACAAAAAAACTTCAGCTTTAGTACAGACGCCAGCACATCAAGCTACTACAATCTGTCAAAAGTCTTTAATAGATTTTCAACTTTGTCACTAAAGTATAAGGTTCAAAGTTGATTGGGAAAATGTGACAGTTTCGGGTAGCTTGATGTGCTGGCGTCTGTACTTATAGGTTATTAAAATAAAATTCCTTATTTTTCAGAATCACCCGTGGTTCGCGAACCTAGACTGGGAGAATCTCCGTGAGATGCAGGCGCCGTTCGTACCAGATGTCTCGAGCCCCACCGATACCTCCAACTTTGATGTCGATGATACCGATATCAGGTAAGTTTTTGAAACATTCTGGTTGCAACTTGTATATCTTATTGAAGTCTGTGTTAACGTAAAAAAGTCTATGTGAGCCATGGTGGCCCAGTGGTAACAGTTGGGACTTACGAGTTGTAGGTCGTAGGTTCAAACCCAGACAGGCACTTTACTTTGCGTAAATTATGTCATCACCACTGCTTTTCGTGAGGCTCCTGAAGTTCTGAGTTGAGCTGCACGATTTTTGACAAATGCGTGCACTGACTGGGCAGGTCCGCTCAATCTGTGTGGCTCTTTACTCAAAAGACCATTTCAGACACCAATCTACATGGTCTTCACATGATCTTAACAAGATTATGTCTGGACTTTAAAAGAGACTGACCTCTGAGTTTGTTTCGGCCTTTCTTCTCAGAGTAGTCAGATAGGAAACGCCGACCTCATCTAGTTTTAAAAAATATGATTGACATGTAAAAGTGTTTGTACAAACCTACTTACAGAATATAAATCATTTATCATTTTAAAACAGTGAAGGAAAACGTCGTGAGGAAAACAGCGAGATCTGAGACCCGTGAGCAAAAAAAAAAATGTTACATGTCCTTAAATTGTTGGTTCTAGGATACACCAGTTTCCTTACGATGTTTTCCTTCACCGGTTTGAGAGCAGTGGTGATGAAATAATTTACAAAAAGTAAAGTGCCTGCTTCGGTTCTAACCCAAGCAGGCACTAACCCACGACCCACAAAAGTCGAGACCGTTGCCACTGGGCCACCACAGCTCTTCCTAACCCCTAAATTTAAATAAACAATAATACAACGTGTAACGTTAAATGCGCAAAACCTCACACCCCAACTGATTTTTAATTCAATGAGGGTTTTCACAAAAATTTACGCCACCAGTTGGCGCCACTTTGGCAAGAGGTCTTCCATTTCGACAATTAATTTAAAATATATGATGACGTTCATCATTCGTTTCATTCATTCGTTTTTCATTCAGTCAGGACTAAAGAAAATATAGGCGCTTTGACACTTTTGACAGGTACTCGGACCTGACGTCTCAGTGCTGCCACCTAGTGAACATCATTTCAGAAAACCCTCATTGACCTATTTCAGAGAGAAAATAAGTCATTAAAAAAATTGTAAAGGTTTTATGTGCTGTTTTAGTTTTACTGGCCATTCTGATCGTTTCTTGCGTCTGCGACAACGCTTTATCGAGGGAGGAGTCGTCACCGGGCCGCTGCGCCGCGCTGACACTGAGTTGCTTGACCTATTAATAAATAGCGTGCCTATTTATTAATAGGTCAAGCAACGTTTTTAATGATCATTTTTTGAAAAATGAGACCTATATTAAAAAGCGGTTCAATTGATTCTGCTCGTTATTCTGATCAAACTGTTTTCAGGTTTTGCGCATTTAACGTTACACGTTGTATAAGATGCATATTCCGCTAATTTATTTAAAAAAATAATGATATTGCTCCATACACAATTTTCTAACCCTTCCTACGAAATTTTTTCTCTTTACAGACTATCAGAAGCCGTCCCTCCACCCTCAGCATCATCAGCGTTCTCCGGTCTACACTTACCGTTCATCGGTTTCACGTTCACGGCTGGCTCTCGTCTGTCAGACCTGGGCGCGCCCGCTAGTCCACTCAGTCCAGCCAAGAATGCTCCTAGTCAGGTTTGTTCAGTTTAAATATCCTCATGACCCTCAGAAGCTGTCCCGAGGTATAAACTCAGTCCAGCCAAGAATGCTCCTAGTCTGGTTCGTTCAGTTTAAATATCGTGACCCTCAGAAGCCGTCCCGAAGTATGAGTTATAATAATGACGGAGACGACGCTCTACAAAACCGACTTATTTCTAAGGCTCGCTTGCACCACAACATCAACTGAACGAATTTAAATTTTATTATCGTTCTGTTTTTATTGTGCCGACATCTACAACGCCAAGTCGCAAAATTCTGCATCGCGCAAGCAAAGTTTACCGCGCGACTAGCATATAAAATACAACGTCCTGACATAAATGGTCGGGCAGTTGCCCACCAGACACGATACCCGTCTGGTCAGAAGATCCTCCCTTTTCTATGGAGGATGAGTGAATTTTAAACCTTGTTGATCATACCTCTATACTGTCAATCGTCTGAAGATAACTAACTATTTATTAAGTGTTGTATTTTTACTTATTTTTTTCCTTTTTCTATCCCATAAATTTCGTTGTTAGAAAGCACTCATTCAATCAACAATCATTTAATCTTTCACTCCATTCACTCATGTATTGTTTTTGTTTTTATCTCACGTAGAATTATTAACAACAATGAATTAGTAATAAGTTCATAATGTTGCTAGTAGTATGATAAGTATTTTGTTTAATTAGTAAGTTAGAATATCGATGCCTTAGTTCACAATTGCGCTAACTACGAAATTGACATTTTTGAGGCGAGAGCTTTAAAGTTTTTTCATGTTTAGACAAGAACAGTACAAAAACCAAGTAAAATACCAAAAAAATATGCATCTATTCATAAGACGAGACGGAATAACGGTATTTCGATACGCGGAAACGAAATAGCATGAAGTTTAGTGTGTTTGGCATTAAAAAAGTGGAAATTGAAAATTTTGTAGTTAGTGCAATTGTGAACTAAGGCATCGATATACAGGGTGAAATTGAAAACATGCGACAAATCGAAATGGGAGATTGTACTCATCATTATGAACAACTTTTACCATGGGACCAAACCTGAAATTGCGAAAAAAAAAAATCAGCTGTTCCCTACATTTTGACGAGTTATGCGAACATAAATGTAGGGAACAGCTGATTTTTTTTTTCACGATTTCAGGTTTTATCTCATAGTAAAAGTTGTTCACAATGATGACTACAATCTCTCATTTCGATTTGTCGCATGTTTTCAATTTCAACCTGTATAACATTTAATTGTACTCCTGTTTTTTATTCCGAAATAAAATAACAGAGACAGAAAGATCTCACAAATATGTTTCGCACTATGTATTTAGCGACGACCATTGCGCATATACTTGAGTAAAGCTATTCCTATTGTTTGCTAATTAGTAGAAAGAAAACAGGTTTCTGAGTTGTCTGTAAAATGTTGTGAAAGTTGTCCTTCAGTTTGATTCACGCTCTAATTATCTTGCGTCTTTTTCTTGTTTCATCTGCAAGTGATTTATCATTCTAATAATTAAATAATTTATCATTTTTAATTTACTTGAATTAATAATTTAATTTTAAACTAAGTACGATTTTAATTCCTATTTATAAAAAAAAAAAAACATTGTTTTATTGTATTTTATAAATGTAATTTTTAATGTTTTATAAAATCATGTAAATTTCTTATTAGCATGTTTATTGTTTTTTTTTTTAATATAGTTATAATTTAATTATGTATTCAGAGCATGTGTACTTGATAATGTGTAAGCTGTGGTTACCTGTTTATTGAGTGTGCATTACAGGAAAATGAATATTACACAAGTTTTATAATGGTAAAAGATAATAGTAATGTATCTCGTTGGTAATCCTTAACACGTTGAACGCCCAAAAAAAAATACGCCTTCGCCCTATGGGCCATGGCAGACACCGTATGGCTGACAATGAGCCGGGTCCATCGGGCCGCGGCAGACACGGTTTGACTGCCAGTACGATCTGCGTTAAAATGTCTTTACTGGGCTGGCAGACATAAATAAGTTTGTGAACGCTATTCGCAGTGACCCGCGGGGCGCTGTAGAACAAACCTCGCGCCTTAGCGCGGCAAAAATCTTACAAGTCTTTGAGATATTTGGGACCTGACGGACCCGACACATTTTTTCTCTGACATTTCTGGTTTAACATTTATACGGATGTCTTTTAGTTAAATAAATTGTGTCATACAGTTATGATTTTAATTATTTACATCATTGGGGTATAAAATTAAGCATGCCAAATATTAGAAAAATACCTTTATTATAAAATAAAAAATACAGTACTCTACGCTATGACTTAAAATTGGAGATCAAACAAATTAAATGACTTCTTTCTTAATTATACATAATAAAAATGAAAAAAAAAAACAATCAAAACACATGAACGGCTTACAAGGGCAGGTTTCACAAAATGTGTTGACTTTCTTGGTTTTATTTCTAGCATATTGTCGGCCCATCAAAATGACATTTTGCTTATAGCATCCAGAGCACAAACGTCGGGTACTTTTAGATTTGCCATCTTTTTTAGACAATTGATGCTTCAACCGTTTAGGCACCTCACGAAGTCGATACTCCTCGCTCTCTGTTTGGCAGAATTGTTGTACAATTTCCTTTCTAAAATCTACTATTTGAATAGTTTTCTTTGTGACTGACTGATACAAAATTAGAGCATTTATCACTGTAGTGTTTAGTAGTAAATTAATGGCAAGCTTCTTATACCATTTGACAGATTTTCGTAGTGGAGTCGAATAAGACGCTAATTGATCAGAGAGGTCTACCGCACCCTTTGCCATATTGTAATCAACAATTATTTTTGGCTTCCGTATAGTTTTCCCACGCTGTTGAATATTAACAAATCGATCAGTATGTTTAGTGGATAGAACATACACATCCCTCTTGTCCTTCCATTTTAAACACGTTATTCCGTCGTTACTCTCTGCAGCTTTATACTCTCCACGCTTAAGTTTGGCATCAATGACCTCTTTTGGTAAACCTTTACGATTTTTTCTTACGGTGCCGACGAGATGCATTTCTCTTTGTAATAATTGTCTGGCTAATGTAATGCTTGTGTACCAGTTGTCCGTAAATAATGTATGCCCTCTTTCAAAACGATCTTCACATAAAGACATCACAACATTTGTGGGTGTGTTATGAACATCATCATTTTTCCCCGCGTATACTTTTACTTTATAAGTATAGCCCGGTATGGTACATAGTTTAAATTCTTTAATCCCGTATTTATGCCTCTTTTGTTTATTGTATTGTCTGAAAATAATTCTCCCACGGAAAGGGACCATGCTTTCGTCTATACACAGGTTTTCTGTTGGCGAAAAGTTTTCCTGAAATACTTTATTTACTTCATCATACAGCTTGCGGACACGATGCAGTCGGTCTGATTTATGTTCATTGTCATTTTCTGAAAAGTGTAACATTTGCAGCAACAGCTCGAAACGATTACGAGACATAATGGTCTTTGGAAATGGATGGCTAATCATGTCGTCCTTACACCAATAATCAGCTAATTTAGGTAGCCTCACCAAGCCCATAAATAAAATCAAGCCAAAAAAACATTTCAACTCAGCAGGGTTAGTGGGTGTCCATCTACGAACCCGTGCAAATTTAGAAGCTTCAGGTAATTGTGTTATTTCTTTAATTGCATATTCATTAGTGGCATCGACTATTAGTTGCAATATGTTATCAGTCAAAAAAAGCGAAAAACATTGCGCAGGAGTCATTCCATGCATACACTTTATATGGGGTGCGGGACCAGAAATGTCTGTAAACGGAATAATACGGCGTTGATTACCTTGAACCTCTGTCCAGATGTTCGAAGGGCTTGTATTATTACTGGGGCAGGGCGGAACGTTTTCGGCATCGCTGTCTTCGCTAGTTGATAATATAATTCGGCGGCACTTTCGTCTTAGGGGTTGAATTATATCACTACACTCGTCATCTGAACTCGGCATTATAAAACTATTATTTAGTAATGATATTTCAATATTGTCCAGTTGCATCAGATGTTCAGCGGTTATATCAAAATCCAAGTCTTCCATGTTTATTAGTAATAGTAGGAGTATTAGTAACGAATACTGAATACGTATGTAGGTATAATTACAAATTACAGAGCGCGCGAAACGGTCCGCACTTTAGCGTACGACTTTTGCCACTGAGTAGTAGCGAGAGCAAGCGCAGCGCTTACGCGCGGGTGCGGGGGGTGGTTGACAAGGTGACCCGCGTGGCCCCCTCCACTGAAATAACGAATAGTGCTTTGGCTGGGCCATGGCAGATAATGGTGACTGCCAGCTATTTTTTCTCTATATTTACTATTTTTCGCTATTGTATTTATTTCATATTAGATTATACCCATTTTTCATACAATTAAACCGGAAAAATATGTTAACAAATTTTGACTGTTTTTTAATATTTCATGAAGCCCAGTGAGAATACACACTGGCAGATAAATGGTGTCTGCCATGGCGTTCAACGTGTTAAATAAATAAATAAGTAAAAAATGTCAATATTCATTAATTAGTCAGCTATATTTTGTCAATATTATTATTATTATCTATTCGTCTTTATTTTGTCAACAGGCACCATCAAACGCAGGCGATCGTGCGGCAGTAAAAGCGTTAGAGCGAGAGAACGCGCTCCTCGCACAAACTATAGCAGAGCTTAGAGCGGGCGGAGCGGCCTTAGATGCCGGCAGTGGTAAGATTTCACTATACATTCATTAGTTACATTTTAATGGAGAAGCGCCTGAATAGCCTCGTGATTATAATTCTGTAAGGGCATACTTGTTCAGTCAATCAATCAACTCAGCCTGTCGCAGTCCACGGCTGGACATAGGCCTCTCCCAGACTGCGCCACAACATCCTGTCCTCCGCCTTCCGAAACCAGTCTACCCCAGCCACCTTCTTTAGGTCGTCCGTCCATCTAGCTGGGGGGCGTCCCACACTACGCTTGCCGATACGCGGTCTCCACTCCAGGACTCGTCTGCTGCACCGGCCATCGGCCCTTCGACAGACATGGCCAGCCCACTGCCACTTCAGTTTGCTTACTCTGCAAGCTATGTCGGTAACCCCGGTTCTTTTCCGGATAATTTCATTCCTGATTTTATCCTTCAAAGAAGCTCCGAGCATAGCTCGCTCGCGAATCATATTTTAGTCATCATACAACCTGACATGCAAATTTCAAAAACGTAAGGAAATTAGAATTTTGCGGGCTACTTAGCGCATCCCCGGGGCTAAGCGAGTCTCATAGACTGGTTCACCATGCCCGGGTAAGGTCAACGGGATAATTGCGTAACACACACGCAATCCTGCGCTTACACACACATTCACAGCGTGCTTATACACTTGGTTACCACAAGTAATGCGCGCGTCGCTTCGTGAGATAAAAATACTGTACTAAAACAAAACCCCACAATACTCGAAACTACGGGAACAATAATTCAAACTCAAATTCAAAGCATTTATTTCAATTAAAACATACAGACAATTTCGAAATGTCAAGGAGTCGGTCAGTCAGAAATATGAAGCCAGTTGCCCATTCCAAAGCGTAGTAGGTACCTATTATAATCTCAAGTATATTGAGACTAGAGCACACTCAATATATCGTTTAGTTGATTCACACATCAAGGTAAACACTACGACCACGAAACTCCTACATTTACATATATTAAAACTATTTCACAGAAGATTTAATACGATTTATTTTATTAATCAATTAATAACGTATTTTGCAGAAGATCTAATACAGCTCAAAGAGGAGTTAGCGACGTTATCGAAAAGGAACGCAGATTTGGAGGCGCAGGTCAGGTGTTACGAACAACTTAATACTGGCATTACGACACAGGTAATTCACTATTATTTATTTACCGATAGTCTTACAAAAGTTCAAATTCAAGGTTTGTCAACGTGCAATAGAGCGCAGTATTCTAGGCGTCAAATCGACAGACCATTTTCGCAACACCACACTGCGCTCCAAAACATAGATTACTGACGTTGCTCAAGAAGCCGCTAAGCTGAAGTGGAACTGAGCTGGCCACGTCGGCTGTATGCCCAATGAGCTGTGGGCCAAAATAACCAGCACGTGGAGCCCTGACTCAGCTAGAAGGCGTTGCGGCAGACCCCGTAGAAGATGGCCGGACGAGCTGGAGAAAACGAACGACCAGTGGTCCACTTTAGCCCTGGATAACACAATTAAACGCCATGACAGACTTGTCATGACTTGTATACTTATTTTGTCGAATTTAACTGGAAAATTTAATTCATCATCTACCTAGCCTTTTCCCAACTATGTTGGGGTCGGCTTCCAGTCTAACCAGATGCAGCTGAATACCAGTATTTTACACGGAGCGACTGCCTATCTGACCTTCATAACCCAGTTACTAGGTAATACGATACTCCTAGCTAAGACTGGTTGTCAGACTTTCGGGCTACTGACTACCCGTAACGACTGTCAAAGATCTACGAATGACAGCCGGGACCAACGGCTTAACGTGCTTTCCGAGGCACGGAGGGGTCTCGGTATGTACAGATGGTCACCCATCCACAGACCAACCGCGGCAAGCGTAGCTTAACCTGATCGATGACCTGTGCGGCTGTTACTATTTAGCCACGGGCCTCTCAACGGGAAAATTTAATTACCAGCTGTAAATAACGTAGATTTTAGTTTGATTGATCAACAAACTATTTGAAAGAGTGGGAAGTTTTGGGTTAGGCCCAGCTTTATGACGATGTAGGCTAACAGTATCAATCTTTACATAATTGTCGTAAAGCAGAGAACAAAAATAAGGCCTCAATTGTTTTATTTTTAAAACAAGATCACAACATTATCGTGATGATGTCATCAGAATAATTCTAGTACTTTTACAAATTCGTGTGAAATACAGCTTTTGGAAGCTTGCGCAAACTTTGTGTTTTGACTGGCCAGATGAAAAACTCAAATATTTTCCTGGACTTGTTGAATTTTTTGGAATCTTAATATATTAATATAAAATATAAAAAAAAAAAATAAAAAAACTTAAAATGAAGGACAATTAACATATTAAAAAATAACAGGTAGGGTTTAGTAATATCGCTCAAAAATTCCTAGTCTACCTGTAACCTTTCCAATATTAACATCACTCTTTTCAATTCGCAGGACATGCCAGCAACTCCTCAGGAGATGGCGACCCGCATCCGGGAAATGGAGGTCATCATACAAGCTATGAACATGGAGAAGGAGGAACTGATGAAGGACAGAACTGACTCCGTTGAGAAACTTAGGCTGCAGGTTTGTGATCTTCATTGATGCATAGTAATAAAAAAAATAAAAAAAAGTGTGTGGTCGGTAGACACCGTTAGGAACGAAATTCCTTACGCCATACTCGCACGAACACACACGTATATAATAGAAATAAACAGAGAGAGAGAAATTTTTTTAATTAAATACGCGTTTTAATACAGCGCCATCTAGTATAAGAATTTAGAAGCTCTCATAAAGTTGTCGCCATCTTGGATTTTCATTTTGACCTCGTTGTCTTCAGCACCCTCGAAAACCATGAAAACTACTTCTCTAGAGAGAAAGTTGCATGAAGGGGGCATAACGCTTTTTCGTTACGTGGCGATTTCTATTAATTTACTCCTTCCACAAACCGTGTTAAAGAACTTCAACGTCATCATCATCATTCTCTTTACCCCTATTATTCCCTTATCGTATTTTTCTTCCATACTTACTTCTCTATTTGTCTTTATCTCGGTAGTCACCCCTGCTTGATTGATTGACACGAAAAATGGTTTCAAAATCGAAATATTTTATTTCACATAACCCTACACGGGCACTTATGAAATTTCAGAAGCTAGGTGAGAAGAGTCGGCATGAAACTCAATGGTTACTCTTTTACAAATACTTGGCACTTACAATATTTCCAAGTTTACTGTTTAGCTTCAGGAATCACAAAATCCAAAAATAATGAGAGAAAAAGGAAACGCTATTAAATAGTCACGGTGTAAGCGCGGGAGACTTGTCTTCACGTTTTATCTGCGAGCCGATCAAGTCGTTGTTTTGGATTATTTTGATCACTCAGTTGCAATAAAAAATCCGATCATCTAGTTTATTTAACCAAAAGAACAAGCAGGAGAATGCACGACGCACTTCTCCTACATTACAACTCAGTCTGAAACGAGACATGAGATTTTTTGCGTTTGTACGATAGGACAGTTTCAGTTTTGGCTTATTGAGCACAACCTCAGTTTACGTTCCTTTTTTTACGTATTTTCCTCTCCACAGGACAAAGAACTGAAAGACGCGCTATCGCAACGTAAGCTGGCTATGACTGAGTACAACGAAGTGACTGAACGACTGTCAGAACTGAGGCAACAGAAGCAGAAACTTTCGCGGCAGGTATGTACTATTTTGAATTTTGCTCTGTCATATTATTTTCAAGATAGGCCGAAAATACCAAATCATCATCATCTGCTTAGCAGTTTCCTAACTATGTTGGGTCCGCTTCTAATCTAACCGGATGCAGCTGAATACCAGTATTTTACATGGAGCGACTTCCTATCTGACCTCCACAACCCAGTTACTGGGCAATACGATACCCCTTGGTAAGACTGGTTGCCAGACTTTCGGGCTTCTGACGACCCCTTGGTAAGACTAGTTGTCAGACTTGGCTTTGACGACCCATAACGACTGTCAAAGATGCAGGAATGTTAGCCAAGACCATCGGCGTAACGTGCTTTCCTAGACACGGAGGGCCCTTAGTATGTAAAGATGGTCACCTACCCACGGACCAACCGCGGCGAGCGTAGCTTAACCTGATCGATAGGCCTGTACGGCTATTACTTAGCCACAAGCACCCGTTAGCAGAAGATACCAAATAAATACTAGAAATTACGGTTCAATTGGTAAAGTGTTAACGAAATAACATTCTATGGTGAGTCTTTCCATCGTTTTATGCCTTCGTCCTAGTTCGGGTCTGGGTGTGTGAATGGAATAACGTATCTGTACAATAATAACGTGTTTAAAGATATGTCCACATAAAGAAAGAAAGAGTAACGTTTATTTGGGCACCGTTCATGAAACTGCAACTACCTGAGGATACCTGATGATACCTGATACCTAATGGGTACCTGACGGCTGCGCCAAGAGGTTCATTTCAGCATTAATGCCAGACAGATGCTGTCTGACGCTGGTATTTCTAATCTACCAAAGTAATTCAAAGCAGTGGCGTGCCTAGTGGTTAAACTTAGGGCAAGCCAACATACTTAAAAAAAAAAAACTAAGTAAGTACCTACCTACCGTATCGCCTGTCACAAGTTGTGCCTACCGACTGATTCGTTTTAGTTCTTACTAATAATATTCTTATTTCATAATTGTAAGTTTTTGCTATTAGCAATTAAAATGAAATGTTTTTTAATAGCACCATTTTTTTCTTATATTATAAATTATATACTCAAAGTATTGGTAACCCTTTACAAAATCGCAACTTTTTCATTTTCATATTATCAGTTTCGTGTAAAATATGATAAGACGTATAAGAGCCATCTATTAACATTATTGGCACAACAGAGCTCAGAGTTAGTTCATATTTCACTCGCTCGCAACAGTCGCTATAGGCAAAATATTACAATCTGGCCACTAGATGGCGTACAAGTTATTGATTGATTTCTAACTACACATTGTTTACGATGTTGATAATATTTATAATTATAATTACTCACAATGTGAACAGCCATAACTCTTCAATTTTCGTTTCTTTATCACAGACAGATGACAAACACCACACACACGCACACGGAAGGCATGGTAAAAATTACTAGACAGATTTACTTTACCTTCAGTAGCTTTGATAAAAGCCGTTTTTTGTCAATTCATTTAGAGAACATGATCCTGGCGCCTGCTTTCATTTTTACAATTAATTAAGCGGCCTTTACAAAATATAAAAATTATATATTCTAACTCAAAACGGCGTAATCAGTCGGCGTCAAAATTTGGTGAACGTTTTAATTTCTACCAACAGCTGTTTTTCTATTGCAATTTTCGATAATTCGGAAAGCCGTTCTTGTTCTTGAGTACTTATTTCTTAATTAAATATGTGTGAATACTTATTTAACACGTTCAGCGAAACAACTTGTCCCAGGAATGGTCACAATTAAATGAGCTATCTTTAAAAGTTCCGGAAAGGCACCCTGAAGGCAATTTTCGACTAAAATGCCTATTACGTAATTTAGATTTCTGAGAAATAGGTACTCAAAAAGTAGGTTTAGGTGAAGTAATGAGATTATATTCGTCTGTAAAACTTGAAAGTATTTACCTTTCCGAATAAAGATTGCACATACTTTAATCCATCACAAGGCACATTTGCAAGCGTTTCCGAATTCATTTTAATGTCAAGAAACTTTTTAATCACTTCAAAACAAAGATAATCACCGCAAAACTAATCACAACACTTCATTTCACAGAAAATGTCCAAGCAAAAAATGCACCAGTAACCGCTCGAAACGAACTTGAACTAATTTGAAATTGTATCATTCCATTCCATAGATCGAGCTTTGTACAGCGACGCGCTCATTCATACTATTTACACACACACGCTTTGCTATACGTTCCATTCATAAAAAATCAGAAGCCAGGCTTAAAAATCAGTACAATTTGGAAAATAAGTACATACTGATGTAATCAACAACGTGAACAATTTGTATACAAATAGTGACAGGTCCAGAAGCCTCATAAGAAGCCAGCTGGTGCGAGCGAGACGGGACGATGTTTATTGTTGCGTTCTCGCAATAGCGGTATTGGAGAGGTTTGGCAACGGGGCGCGTGATGAAAACTGTGCGGGATTTAAATATTATTCTTCGAGTATGTAAACCTGGCAACCTTGCATCGAACGTATAGCAGGCGGCCGGGGCGCGCAGTTTTTATTATTCTTATCAATTCTTGCGACATGATTGAGTTGGTTAATTTACAAGTTTACTTGTGTAGTTTTATTTTTTTTAATTTTTTATTGTTAGGCTCACGTTTGACTGAAAGCCGGGCTTTTCGGCTTTAATGAAAGGAACGCCCCTGATTCAAAGCAGTTTCTTTCTAACCTGTGCAAAATCAACAACATTCTTATTGCACTTCAGGAGCGCGCGTCTTTCATTACAAAAAAAAAATTGTTTTTAATTTGCAGATAGTTTGTGATGATATTAGTCTGGAATTCTATCCTGGCATACAGAAAAGGCTATAAATAGTATGACAACACAATCTTCTTCCAGGTCCGCGATAAAGAAGAAGAATTAGAAGTAGCGATGCAGAAGATCGACGCATTACGACAAGACATACGACGCGCTGAGAAGGGGAGAAGAGAACTAGAGGCGAGGCTAGATCAGGCCATCTCTGAAGCCACCAAGGTACTTTACCTATATCTTTTAAAAAGCACCTATTTTATACTAGGTGCTTTTTTTACAGGCCCCAAATTTTTACAGGGGTGTCCTACTCATGAATATGAACAACTTTCACTATGGGACTAACTTTGAGATCGTGAAGGAAAAAAACCAGCTGCTTCATACATTTTGGTCAAGTAGGTATTGAACTTTTGTATTAAACAGCTGATTTTGTTTTCGTAATTTCAGAGTTGGTTCCATAGTCAAAGTTGTTCATATACATGAGTAGAACACCCTGTAAAAATTTGGAGCCTGTTAAAAAAAGCATCCAGTATTTTTATTACGATACTGTTGGGTTACTGCCACTGACAAGTCTTCCAAAATCACAGTGATCTTTATTTCCGTGGGTTTCTGCTGTCAGATGTGACCTATCTATATCTTCTTGTCACCAGGAGCGCAAGTTACGCGAAGAAACGTTACGTTCTCAGCGCGTGGATTCGGGAGCTCCGCCCTCCGCGGCCGCTGATGTGGCCAGGCTACAGGCCGAGGTGGAGACGCTGGAGGTAACATATTGTAGACACATTATAGTGGATAAACATTAACACAAGCTCTCGAAAAAACTAATTTTTCATTCATTGTATGTCATAAAAAGCTCATCAAATCATTCATAGAAGCGACAAAGTCCTATACTCGTACAACTCCAACAAAGTGACAAAGATCACTTTCGAAACAGTGGTAGTTAATAAGTAACCTATGTTTTACCATCATTTTTGCTTGATTTTTGACCTGATCTGAGATTAGCCGTTTAATACTATGATCCAAAGCCCGCCTTCTAGAACGATATTCCGATACTAGCAATTCAAAGCTACCAATATAATTGCAATTCTATATAAAAAAAATATTTTTAAAACCAATTCGTGCTTAATTATTACTAATATATTATGGCTTATGACTAATAGAACTGAAACAAATTTATAAGCCATCTCAAGCGTTATCTTTCGTTTAAATCCTTAGATGCAGTACAAAGAATCTCTGCAACAGCAACAGTCGAGGTTCCAAGCTGAACTTGCGGCACTCAACGACCAATTACAAGAGGGAGATGCTTTACGCAATGTTCTCAATAGAGAGGTACGAATTTTCAAAAAATGATAGTACATTAATATTATCTTCAATTAATCGACTCAGCCTAATTATGGCATAATTAGACTTCTGTAAAGTTATACCACAATCCCCGGTTTTTTCCGCCTTTCGCATCCCGTCTGACTATGTCAAGCTTCCAACTGCAGATAATATACTTTGATTATACTGATAATTCTTGCCTCTTGCCGTATTTTAATGATAAGAGAAGGCAAATCGCTCAGTAATTGTAAATATCAAGGACAATGGAAGACCTTTTCTAGCTTCACTGAAACAACTTTCTGATTTCCCATTAGCTTTCGACTTTTTAGACAATGACACTTAACAGAAACGTACATTTTAATAAAAGTAAAGATTAGGTTTTCGACCAGCTTTTTTCTGAATTACTTAATAGAACTGAAAAAGTTAATTTCAAAGGTATAATTCTTCTAAAAATCCAAGTGTTATCGTGGATGTCCCACAGGGTTCTATTCTTGGTCTAATTTTTATTCTAGTTTAAATCTTGCAGTTTGTAGGTGAATCAAAGTAGTTCTTTATTCTTGCTTATTGCTAGATTACCAAAATATAAAGCAATACATACATATATCATAGCACAACATGAAATAGATTATCATCTTTCGTTTCCGTAGCCTCTTTCATATTAATTTATCATTACACTATCCTTTTGTTACAGTTGCAAACATCAAAAGAGAAGCTTGAAAACCGCCGCATAGAACAGCTAACCGACAGCGAAGACAAACAGATGCTAATGAACGAGAACCGGAAGCTGGCCAAAGATCTGGACGCTGTGAATAACAAAGTCTATACTTTTTTATTAACATTCCGTAGCTTTAGGTCCTTATTAACTGTTCCCTAATTTCCTGTAGGCGTCTTAAGCCTCGTTGGCACGGAAAACAAAAGTTGAACAACAACAACAACAGTTTCTACAACATGTTTTAATGTTGATGTAAATATGTTGCTCCCAATCCTACTAATTTATAAACGTGAAAGTTTGTGAGACTGGATGGATGGATGTTTGTTACTCTTTCACGCAAAAACTACCGAACGGATTTTGATGAAACTTCACAGTAATATAGCATATGCATCAGAATAACACATAGGATAATTTTTATCCCGATATTCCGACGGGATCGACACTTATACGGGTGCAACCGTGGGGCGCAGTTAGTAGATAATAAGATAGTACTACGCCACTCGTCGAGTGGCATTTGGTCAATTGATATAATATTGCAACGTGATTGGTGGGCAATGAGACTTTATTTTCACCGATTAACTATGTGTTAATCCTGGTTTTTAACTATCTGTGTGCCAAATTTCATCAAAATTGGTCCAGCCCAACACACACAAACTTTTGCCTTTATAATATTAGTGTGATTACGATTTGATAAATGTCTTACAATCAGTACTATTGTTTGACGAAATTGAGAAATTCTATTCGATTTTTATAACCGTAAAATAAATCACGAGAAATCCAAAGTAGAAGCGTAGTATGTGTTTCAATCTAACTACCCAAGGACAAAAAAAACAAATCTAAAACTCTCTCTCCATTGCCCTTTAGCTGGCAGAAAACGGTAGAAGATGGCAAACAGAAAGAAGACAAATGGAGATTGAGTTAGAGGAACTAAGAGCCAAGAGAGATACCATGCAGCACTGGGAGACGCAGGTCAGTGATGTAAGTTCAACCCGACACCATTCCTTATTAATATTACACTAATTATTTTTACCTGCCTGTTTGTTTGCTGACCCTACCGGTTTGTATGGTACCTGAATGGTTTGTATGGAAACCCAATCAGTTTTTGTATTTTTCATCCAAATAGTTTAGGTATTCTTACCCTGCCAAAAAAAAAAAATTTAGATTGGCTTCGCATGGGCGCGATTTTCCCGCGGCGATTTTTTTCTTGCGCACTGGATTTTCAACTCACTACTTAACGTGGAGAGTTGAAAATCCAAGAGTGTGGTTTTTGACGCTCTGGGATACGCTCAATGCTTGGCTCAACACCGAGAGTTGAAAATTCAGTGCGCTATAAAATCCCGCTGTGATAAGTTTAGGTCCGTGCGAACTTCGGCTTAGGGGCGGATTTTTCAGTAGTTCGACAATTTTTATCACAAGAATGGCAATTTCACTGCCTTCATTTCATCCGCCATTTTTATTCCTCAGAGGAATAACAGTTATCTGACTATTGAAATCAGTCCTTATTCGTTGGGGTATGTACTCTTATCGGTTTGTACCCTGATTATACAACGTGTAACGTTAAATCCGCAAAACCTCAGACACCCCAACTGATTTTTAATTCAATTGACCTAATTCAGATAAAAAATAAGTCATTAAAAAAATTGTAAAGTTTTTATGTGCTGTTTTTGTTTTACTGGCCATTCTGATCGTTTCTTGCGTCTGCGACGACGCTTTATCGAGGGAGGAGTCGTCACCGGGCCGCTGCGCCGCGCTGACATTGGCTTGCTTGACCTATTAATAAATAGACACGGCAACGTTTTTAATGAAGATTTTTTGAAAAATGTGACCTATAGTAAAAAGTGGTTCAATTGATTCTGCTCGTTATTCTGATCAAACTGTCTTCAGGTTTTGAGCATTTAACGTTACACGTTGTATACAGTTGTATGTTGACCAATAATTTCTTTTTCTTTGTTTCTTTTACTGGCACGACCTATTTGTATGTTAACACATTTAGTTTTCCCACCTATTCCTTTTTAAGCACCAAACCTATTAAATTGACTGTTTTAACAAACAATTTAAAGAAACAGACAATAAGACAAAGAATACATCGTCTAACTTAAAAATAATAATCTTATTAAGTAGCCATATTGACTTCCTAATAAAATCGCTAATTAATAATCTTGTCACATAATAATAGTGCCATTTATATCTCATCGTATACTGCACTGGTTAACGTCATCACGTCAACGCCGGCTGTCGCTGGAAACCAGCGCTAGGCTGTCTCGCACAGGGTCGCAGCATTAGGGTGCGTTTCCACAGAAGCGGAGCTGGGCGGAGCGGAGCGGAGACGTGTAGGAATTGTCCAATCAGACGAGACGAGCGACGCGATAAGGATTTCAACCATTGTGATTAGTCGATTCCTGCACGTCTCTGCTCCGCTTCGCCCAGCTCCGCTTCTGTGGAAACGCACCCTTATGCTGAGCGATGGCCGTTTTGGGTGGATGTGACGCATATTTTCCCCGAACTTGTCCATTTTGTGTCATATTTGCCGCAAATAAACGTATTTTCTTCCTTCTTCTTCTTCTTCTTAAATTAATAATTTTGAACAGTTTTCAACGAAATCTAACACTTATTTCCTCTCCTCCGTCATTTAGATAGCAGACATTATCCGATGGGTGGCTGATGAGAAGGAGGCTCGTGGCTACCTGCAGGCGCTCGCTACAAAGATGACCGAGGAGTTGGAGTATCTTAAACATGGTGAGTTGGTTGTTGTAAAAATAAACAAATAAATTTGTTCTGCCAGCCAGAAAATTCTAGGACTTTCTGCACAGGAAGGAAATAACGTATATAATAGTTCTGTAAAGTATTTTGATAACAAAAAAAATAATTAAATTATTTTCATGGTATAGCAACGTGAATAGAATAGAATACTCTTTATTATGTACACCATATAAATTACAGACATAAATATAGACTTTTACAAAGAGTGACAGTGACACATTGGGCGATCTTATCGCTAAGAGCGATCTTTTAAAGACAACCTTTGGATGGATTGAAAAGGGAAGTATAGATAAATACTGTAGGTCGTCTGTGGTGTACCATTTACACAATACAATGAATATATACATAAAGTATATTGTACTAATGTAAATAAATATATACATATAATGATAGACATGAAACAGGAATAAAGAAAATATAATGATGATGTTTAAGGAGAGAGGAAGTGCTCTTTTATCATAATTTGAAAAGTGGACAAAGATTGAGCACGCCTTACCGACACGAGCAAGTCATTCCATAACCGTACTGCTAGAACAGTAAAAGCGAATAAGGGTCTGCAGTATTTGCATCTGTTTCATCGTTCCACAGCGAGCGCCTCCCGCTCCTCCCTCGTGGTAGCGTCGTCGCCTCCGTCGGGCGCGGCCGGCTCCGCGCCCGACGCTCGCTCCGGCACCGGCGGCTGGCGGAACCGGCGCTCGCAGAAATTGGACAAGATGGAGATACTCACTCTCCAGTCGTCGCTGCACTCGGAGATACAGGCGAAGCAGGCTGTGGGAGAGGAACTCAGTCGCACCAGGGCTGAACTGCTCGCCAGTCAGAGGTCAGTGTGACGAAATAAAGAAAGACCGAAAAAAAATTAATTGATTGACCCAAGTTGGGGTGTCTGAGGTTTTGCGCATTTAACGTTACACGTTGTATAAATGTATGATATTACATACGACGTGTAACGTTAAATGCGCAAAACCTCAGACAGCCCAACTGATTTTTAATTCAATTGACCTATTTCAGAGAGAAAATAAGTCATTAAAAAAATTGTAAAGGTGTTATGTGGTGTTTTAGTTTTACTGGCCATTCTGATTGTTTCTTGCGTCTGCGACGACGCTTTACCGAGAGAGGAGTCGTCAGCGGACCGCTGCGCCGCGCTGACATTGGCTTGCTTGACCTATTAATAAATAGACACGGCAACGTTTTTAATGAAGATTTTTTGAAAAATGTGAACTACAGGGTGGCGCAATAGAACGTGCATATTTAAAAAATACGTAAAAAAATAAATACGTAACGCAGGGTTAAAATGAAACTACGAACTTATTAGTTAATTAATGCAGTTTAGGTTTTAAAAATAACATCGTCTAAATGATGGCCCTGTCTATGGCGGCACTCCTCCAAACGTGAGCGGAGATTCGTGAAAACTTTCTTTAGTAAAGCTGGTGTAATTGCTGCCATTTCACGCCGGATGTTCTCCTTGAGCTGACGAATGTTTCCCGGACTGTTGATGTAGACTTTATGTTTGAAGTATCCCCACAAAAAAAAGTCAGGAGGCGTTAGGTCTGGGCTGCGTGGGGGCCAAATGATGTCACCTCTCTTTGAAATCAGTTTGGCTGGGAACATCCGTCTCACAACCGCTAAAGAGGCATTTGATGTGTGACTGGTAGCTCCATCTTGTTGGAACCATGTTCTTGAGTTCAATATTCCTGAATTTTGAAGTTCTGGAGCGAGAAAACCTTCTACACTATTTGCGCTGTAGCATGGTGCGGGTGACAGTTTCAGTAACATTTCGTTTCACTCTTGAAAGTTGCCGCGATTTACAATTTATGACTTAGTATTTCAGTTGTACCACATTCGTAATATATTAAATAATTAATAACTGTAGTAAATTAAATTAAACCCAACCAGAATGTTCTAATCAAGAAATAAAATCAAATTGAATGAAAAATTAAGCAAAGTGTTATGCGTATAACGTAACGCCATAGACGTATTTAGTGATGGGATGTACTGCTACGATGGATAGTCGATATTTTTTATAATAAAAAACGTATATTGTGCGTAGGTCAATTTTTATTTTTAAAAGGTCTAATTATACAACAGAACATTTATAGGGTAAGGTTGCTTAAAAGGTTGCTAAAAAAAAATACATGTTATTCGTCTAAACTCATATCAGAGTCAGGAACATCTGAATTGTCACTCAATTCATCATCTGAATCTGTGACGGATATTATTAACGATGACTCAATTATGTTGTCAATATGTATGTCACGATCCCAATCAGACATAATGTCCCTTTTTGTTTTATTCACGACCTTCGACCAGTCTTCAGGTTGAACATTGTTGATGGCCTCTTGTAATAGGGCCAACATCTTATTTGCCGTAAATGGCGGCGAAGTATTATTTCTTGCGGCGTAACCTAAAAATAAACGAACTTATAAAAAAAAGTATTCAAATAATCATCAATCAGCCTAATCTAGTATCTGGTAATGTTTTTAAACTAGGTACATGCTACGATCGGAAAGCTGATTTTTTTATAAAGCTTCAAAATGGGAATTGAAATTAAAAGCATACCTTTTATTTGGGCCCAAATCAGCTCAATAGCGTTATACTGGCAATGGTAGGGTGGTAGTCGAAGGACCTGGTGGCCTTTTTCTTTTGCCATCTCGTCCAGAGCATAGGTAGGAGTTGGTGGCTTATGGCGTCGGACTAAGGCAATAAGCTCCGTCTTTAACATTTTTATATCTGCTGTAACTCCGTTTTCACTCAGCCACTTCACCAACTCGCTTTTGCGGTTGGATTGGTTTGGGGGTTTATTAACTTGCACCGAATGGTAGGGTGCGTTGTCCATTATTATGGTCATAGGCTCTTTTAAATTGTTTAATAGACCTATGGTCGTCTTGCTGACCATGGTTTTATTATTGTTATAATTAGTAATAACTTGTTTATTTAGTTTCCTTCGATGGTCCTAGTTTATCATTTGTGACTTCAAGCGACAGCTATGTAAACAGAACCCAGCATTGCATAAATATGTTAGCGGTCACGCCCTTCATACCTGGAGGCTTTTATTTAATTTTCATTTATTAATTTTTGCTTGAGTACCTACGTATAGTTTTTTTATTGTATTTCTTGGTATATTGGCGTTGCTAGCTGACATATGGCAGATAATTGAATTTAGTGTCCTGTGTCTTGT
The DNA here is from genome assembly GCA_949629135.1 of Eremobia ochroleuca. Classification (NCBI taxonomy): domain Eukaryota; kingdom Metazoa; phylum Arthropoda; class Insecta; order Lepidoptera; family Noctuidae; genus Eremobia; species Eremobia ochroleuca. Next base: position 10,537,947 of record OX451410.1, read on the forward strand.
AATGTTAATTGCTTTGCATACCTTGTATTGTATTCAGTCAAGTATTTTCTAACTGAACAGACAGCTGTGCTGCTGGGGAGTTTGTTGCGCCACTTCTTCTTCCCAGCGAAAGCACTAGGAAGTGGTGAAGGGCGGGCGTTTTGGGGGACTGTCTTTTGTAATTTTGACGTTCGAAAAGTGCTGATTCTCAGCCTAGTTTGAATAAATGACTTTTGATTTTGATTTGATTATGAACCAATCTTTAAATTTTTCGTAATTCATCTCCTCATGATACTCCGTAGTTTTTTTTGACTTAAAAGCCAGCAAACAATCAGGGACGAATCCACTTGCTGTACCTGCGTGACAAATAATAAGGCGTTCGCCTTTGCCTTCCGGCACTTTGGTACACGATTGTGCCGTATCGTCGGTCCAACTTTTACCCACTGTGTGGTTGGCGTTTAGCCACGTTTCATCCAAAAAGACAACTTTGCTCCAATCACTTATGTTTTTGGCCTTCCTTAAAAATCTACATCTTGCTAGGGCAATGTCAGTCCTATCCATAATAATCTTTCTTTTGTTAACTTTTTTGTAAACAAAGCCAATATCTTTTATAACTTGCCGTAGCGAAGTAATACCTCCTTTGAACAAGTCAGCTTCTTTTAATGATTTTAGAAGCTTGAGCAATGTGGGTAGCTCCATTCTTCTATAATAATCATAAATATGATTTCTAATAGCAACCTTAGCAAAATCATCCAAATCTGTGATTGGCTTCACCTTGGTCCGCTTTTTGTTGGGTGTCGATAATTTATTTTCAAACATCCCATCTTGGCCAATTTTCTCACGTGTTATACGCGAAACAGTATTGCGGCCAATATCAAGAGCTTCGGCTACTCGTTCTACAATATGATTCAATGGTAACAACGGTCCATTATTTTGTTGTTCTCTTTCAAAGTAGTCTCGGAGGCGAACAACAAGCTCCCTGGCCTGACTACCCAAAACAGTTTTTTTTGTATGCTTAGGCATGGTAATAACAACAAACTCAACAAACTTATAACAAATAACAATTTAACAAAAATGAAAACAAACAATGAAATCGTAATACGTGTCACATTAAGTCACAATATAACGCGCTTGCACTCGTACTCGCACTCACAGCATCGCACGGGTAAACAACATGGCCGCCGCGCCGATGCACCATAGAGCAAAAATGTAGTCACGAAAAAAAAAACATAAACCCGATTTTGATTATTTTATATAAGTACAAAGATAATTATGTAGCCATAAAACATTTATATTGACAAGTTTATACACGTAGCACACACGTAGTTACACTGCACAACTGAATAATACACTAATTTTCATAACAATATTAAAGAGAACTAGATTCACGCTGCGAGTATCGTTAGCGATAAAAATGAATTGCATAACCTCACATCCCTACGTGGTACTGACAAATGTCAACGTCATACGGGCAACTGTCACCCGCACCATGCTACAGCGCAAATAGTGTAACATTGCAACATAGCGGTCGGTGTTAACAGTGACGTTTCGCCCCCGCGAATCTTCAAAAAAGAAAGGACCAATTATTCCTCTGCACGAGATTGCCGCCCATACCGTTATTTTAGGACTATGCAGTGGTTTTTGGTGCTTTCGTTTTGGATTTTCTCTGCTCCAATATCGACAATTTTGACGGTTCACAAAACCATTCAAATGAAAATGGGCCTCGTCAGAGAAGAGGATATTGTTGAAGTTGGAAAATCGATCAAGCATTTCTTCAGCAAATGCCAACCTCGCTTCGAAGTCACTCTCTTTCAATTGTTGCGTTAATTGAATCTTATATGGATGCAGCTTGAGATCCAGGTTTAAAATTCTTTGTAAACTTCGTCGAGATAAGTGTAAGGCGTCCGATCTCTTGCGAGTAGACACTTGTGGATTTTCTCGTACTGACTGCTTCACTCTTTCAATATTCTCTGTGGTCCTAGATGTTCTTGGACGACCTGTAGCTCGTGGTTTAAACGTTGAACCCGTCTCTTCAAAACGCTTTACCCAAATTTTAATCAAATTCGCACTCGGCGCTCCACGGATTTGTTGTAATCCATATTCAGCACAATATAGTCGCCTAGTTGAGATAAGAGAACGACCGTTCTCGTAAAACGCGCGTACACAAAATGCGCGACGCTTCCCGTCAAACTGGCTCATGTCTACTAAAACTGCGTCCGTGCCGCTATACGATCGTACTATGCTTCCTACCCCCGCGCGCAGGATACCCCTCAAAAAAAGATGACGCAATATGCACGTTCTATTGCGCCACCCTGTATATTAAAAAGTGGTTCAATTAATTCTGCTCGTTATTCTGATCAAACTATTTTCAGGTTTTGCGCATTTAACGTTACACGTTGTATACAAGTTGTAACTTAAATAACGCACAACCTCTTTAGGGGTCATTGTACTCATCATTATGAACAACTTTTACTATGGGACCAAACCCGAAATCACGAAAAAAAATCAGCTGTTCCTATATTTTGACGAGTTATGCGAACATAAATGTAGGGAACAGCTGATTTTTTTTCGCGATTTCGAGTAGTAAAAGTTGTTCATAATGATAAGTACCTACAATTGACCCCTTAAGAGGTTGTGCGTTGTTTAAGTTACACCTTGTATTAAAACGATAGCTGACATCAATACAAACGGAAAATATAATCTACATACAAAAATCTTCGATCCCCTTAGCCAGGTCACAACCAGTCCAACAGGCAAGGATTACACAGGGTTTTTTTTTATTCAATATTCTGACATCATTTACTTCAATCTTATGACCATATAAGAGTGCTTTTTTTAAATATTTATAACGTTTCACTTCAAAAATACCTACATTTTACCCCCAGAGAGTTACTGGAAACCCGTCAACGTCTCGACACACTTGCTCACGATATGAAGCGTAAAGAACAACACATACGCGACATGCAGACAAGGCTCGACGCCCCACATCAACCCGGCAACTCCTGTGAGTATATACACATGTGTTTTTATATTGTTAGGGACCCGGACGGGGTAAGCAGAAGTATAAGTGCTGTTAGGATACAGAAAAAATGGTTGATAACGACTTTTAAATCATACTATAATCATATACTACCAAAGAAAAACTATGTTGAACGCTGGTAACGTTAAAACTGGCACAGCTACCCGCCGGACTCCTAGTGAGAGGGTAACATTAAAATACGGTTGTGAAATTGAGCGGAGGTGCAGTAGGTCGGTGTGGGATTATTAAGTTTACAGACCGATTGAATGAGTTGACGTAGGTACAGACGTAAAAATTTCGCAGCGGGACTTTTTGCGCACTGGATTTTCAACGTACTGTTTAGCGCCGAGAGTTGAAAATCCAACAGTGTAGTTTTTTGACGCGCTGGGATGCGCTCTACGAAAGCGAAAGCACTAGGAAGTGGTGAAGGGCGGGCGTTTTGGGGGACTGTCTTTTGTAATTTTGACGTTCGAAAAGTGCTGACTCTCAGCCTAGTTTGAATAAATGACTTGATTTTGATTTGATTTTTTATTCTGTTGGATTCTCAATGCTTGACTCAACACCGAGAGTTGAAAATCCAGTGCGCGATAAAATCCCGCCCCGATATTTTTACGTCCGTGTGAACGTCGGCTGAGAATTGTGTAAGGCTACGGTCTATCTGACCACAACCTCACCGTGACCCACGATGTGTAGCCGTCCGTCACCGACGACGGCCGAATGCTGTGTTCGTAAATACACGGGCACGGTCTTGCTCGCACGCTGCCTGCGACCGCCAGGTGCGACGGCGGCAACGAACGTTTTGGCAACTGGCGGCGTCTTGGTCATCCGTCGTGAGGTCAATGCCCGCTGTCGGTCATCCGTCGCGATGTCATACCCGCTGTCTGTCATCCGTCGTGACGTCACCGCCCGCTTTCGGTCATCCGTCGTGACGTCACCGCCCGCTGTCGGTAGCGTCACGTTTTAAAGAGACCGTAGCCTAAAGTTTTCTATGTACAGACGCCAGCACATCAAGCTACTACAATCTGTCAATTTTTTAAAATATATATTCAACTTTATCGCTAAAGCATAAGGTTTAAAGTTGATTGAGAAAATTTGACAGTTTCGGGTAGCTTGATGTGCTGGCGTCTGTACAATACTGGTATTCAGCTGCACCCAGTTAGATTGTAAGCTGACTCCTAAATAGTTCAGAAAAGGCTAGGTAGATTTATTTAATACTTGAAGCACATAAATGTAGAGGCTAATTCAGAGTAGTTCAGTAAAGTAGTTCTGGATTGTGTTGTAGTATTCTTGTAATATGTGGCGCCCTCTATTGCTCGTATTTTAAACTCATTAGTCTGGGTTAGTGTAAAATGTATGCTTACCCCGAAAGGGCTAAATTGGGAACTTTTATTTGAACGTATTATCTTTATAAATGGGAGTTGAAAAGAGACTGCTGTATAACTAAACATGGCACTTGTAATAAATAGTACATGGCATGGCACCTGCTGGCTTCGGTATAAACACGGTATGGCTGTACAGTTGGGAAGAAAAATGTTGTCATGTATGTAATGTGCAATGCGTCACGCACCTAAGCTTTCTGGGTCAGAACATTGAAAAAGAAAATGATTATAGCATAAATTATTGACAATTATTTGTGTAACAGTACAAAATTGGGCTCTTCTCAACTCCATGGTAATTGCTACAAAAGTGAGAAGTATGTAAAATAATAGTTTCAGAACATGGGGTTTAATATTTTTTTCAGTTTTTAGAAAATTGATATTTTCTTTTTTGTGTAATATCTTCTTATTTTTGTAGTAACTACCTTGTAATTAAAAGATACTTCATCAAGTGTATTCTCTAACTATTAAATATATTTTCAGCACAAATCTATATATAAATAAATAAATATGTTTATTTAGTGCACCATTTCTTTTTGTTTTCGTTACATGTTACCGCACATTCCTACCCAATACACATATGAAACTTTCCGTGACCTCACTATTCACGACGAACGCACTTTAATCGTCAACGGAATCTTGGCTCCCACCACAAAGTCCAACGTCGTCCACGACGAAAAAAACGGAAATAAACGAACAAACTGCACAACACTATTTATTTATTAAAAAAAAAATAATGTGAATATGGACTCCATTGTGTTTGAAATTGGAACTGTGATTTGATATTCCAAAAAAAAAAAAATGTTGTTAACGAAATTTAATATTCGAAAATTAACGTTCTTTTTTATGTTTGATAACGAACATGTATTATCTGTGGCATTTAATGTTTTCTTTTTTATTATTACTGCGTTTAACGCTATTTTTCTTTTTGTTTTAAACTTACGTATTGGTGTATTACTCTTGTGTTTTTTTTTTATTGTGCTGTTGGTATTTTGATGATGTTAGTTCGGATATGGTTGAGGAGCAACATACCACTGTTTATAGGCGTGACGTCATGTTTATGGGGTGTTGCCATACTTGTGTATCACCATATATACCCCTGATACATATGATTGATTTCTATAGTCACGACCAGTGTATTTTGGAGGTGTAGCTATTTATTCATTTACAGTGCGTCATTTAAGTGCTTTATTCTTTTCCATTGCTTATATCAAAAGTATGAGATTGTATCTTCTTACAAATACTAGACAACTTGCTGTACGAGCTTAAAAAACAAAATATTTTGTTTATTTTCACAAAAAAGGCAGATTTAAACGGCAGTTACTAAAACAGTATTACAATTTTAAAATAGCTCGTAACAGTAAAGGCAAGCACATTATAGCTGCATCATCAGCCGCAGTGCATCGCATTTAAAAAATAAATCAATACATAAAAGTGCGGTGCTACCTACCCGGCCTATCTTGTTCTTCGTGTCGCTGCACGACTATTTTATTATAAATCTTGTTTTCCCAACACTGCCACTTCCACAGCGTTGTCGGTGGCAGCGCAGAGGTCACTTCGACTGCATGTTTTGGGACACAGAGGGTAGGATAGGAGGTGGGGAATGGTTTGTGACATAACTCCACAATCACACCCGCCTGTAGTGGGCAATGGTTCGTACAATTATGTTATACGAAAGTGGTGTGGGAGGATTTTTGTGTTGCGGTGCGGCTCGCCCATATGTACTTTAGCCTTAATCATACACTTTGTATCGTGGCTATAGATTTCAATTTTAATTACTTATTCGTAATTAATGAACTTCGGACAAAAATTTTATAAATTTTTATGACACCAAAATAAAGCGATTTATATTTTGATATTTGGAAAAACAAAATCATTTGTAGAAATTAGTGCTCAAAATTTTAACGTTATGTATATTTTTTACTTATATGTTTTTTTATCTATTGATAAAACTACAGCAAATCTTATTATTTTAAACTGTAATCTCACCAAAGTATAATCATTTCTAGTCTTCGGAAATTAGTCTAGTCGAAAACGATGATTGCCAAAGATTTTTTAAACGATTGTGTTGTGTCCCGACCGTTCGAACTAGTCATTATAATCGATACGGTTTTTTTTTAGTCGATTTATTGTATGCGTGGAATAATTCAAAGTGTGTCAGATGGGATGATTTTTTTAAAGTTTTGCGGAAATAATGCTTGTTTTGTAGTGTATGTATTGAGCTATGCCCAACGTATTAAGATATAAATCTGAGTTTAATATAAAAACACAATAATTTGATAACAAAGATAGTTTTTACAATTTTTTTTTTTGTCGAACCTGTAAGACATAATGATCTTATAACTTTTTTAAATTGTTTTTTTAAACAAATTTTTAACCAGTTTGAATATTTGACACGCTAACGTCGAAAATATATTTGTTTTTTTTTTTTTATTATTATAAAATATAACCGCACACTTTTAGACAATGTTTTACTCGAATCGATCGATTGCCAAAGATATTGACAGCACAATGAAAAGTTTTTTTTTTTTTATAATTTATTGCTTAGTATAAGTTTTTCTATTAGATCAGCTGTAGAATCTCAATCAGTTTGTTTTTTTTTATATTTTATGTTAAGTTTTAAGACCATACATGCTAAATTAAAAAAAAGGATTATAATTATTGATTTTTTTTAATACGTAAATATGGTACTCAACTGCACCCGGTTAGACTGGAAGCCTTTTACCAACTATAATGGGGGTCCCATTATAGGTAGTTGATAAAGGCTAGGCAGATAACGACGTAATTTTTTTAGCGTAACAAAAAATAAGGAACTGACATTTTAATGTACGGTCTTAAAATTCAACGAGTGAATCTTGATTTTTTTTTTGTGTTTTATTTATGTTTTTAATTTTAAGTTATTGTCAGCACATTTAATCTGCATTTAACTTGTCTTTTATGTTTTACTGTTAGGTTTATATTTTATATATTTCACTCAGTGCATAACTGAACTTGTCCAAGTGAACTTAGTACATAAGTTATTAAAAGTTCTGTTGTACTTATTTTTTGTTATTTATTTTTAACATTTTTTTTATTGGGTTATGTGTGGGAGTTGAATAATATTGGTTATTTTAGACTCAAATTTGATATTTAGTACTGCCGGTCGATTCTGTAAAAATCTCACCGTGAAATCATAAGTGAAGTGAGCACTTAATAGTGTTAATATCTAGCGAATGACAGCTCACTCCACGCTCACTTCACCCAAGCTTTCACGGTGAGATCGTTACAGAATCGCACGGCTGTTTTTTTCAAAAGTTTGACCCAATTTAGAACTTACTGAATTAACCTAAATTCAGGGAAGTATTGTTATCCAGCCGCATCTAGTAAGCCAACCCCAGCTGGAAAAAAGCTTAAAATACTATGATTAATACGAAAATACATAAAAACAAAAAAATGACAAATCCTTACTTTTTTGGCTAAACAAACCTTCAAAATTGAACTCTATCACAATACAATAAAACACAAAGTTATGCGCAAGCAGCGAGGCAAGGATCAGCGAAATCTTCCACATACTGGAGCAGCAAAGAAGAGAACGGTTCGTTTATCATAATATTAGCTAAAACATCCTTTTAGAAGTAGACTCATCGTATGTGCCCGTTGTAGAGATGGGCGATTGCGAATTTAAACAATGGATATCAAAAACAAAAGTCATTTATTCTAAATAGGCTGAGAATCCGCACTTTCAAGTCGAGAATCAAACTATCCCGTATCATCTTGTAATTATTCTGGAGATTTTGTAATTTTGACGTTTCGGGTAAACACACCAACCAAATGATCAGTTTGCACAGACACCAGCTTTATTGTCCCAATGCAGGATAAATGCCTCTTCTCATACAGAGAAGGCACAAGCATTGCTCGCCACTCTTGCTCAAACCAGATTGGTGCTTTCGGACTTGCACAGATTTAAAATTAAGTCATAATATCTAATTTATTTAAAGTGATCAGAAAATCAGATGTGAACTTGCTGATTTAAATTTTAGTCTTCATTGTTTAATTGTGCAGTTAATATAAATTGTTTCGTCTCGATTTCAATTTTAGTCATAAATATTGAAGAAGAAAGGTGCGCAAATAAATCGATACTTTTGTGATGTTAATTGCTATCTATTGCAAGTCAAATCGAATCAACTCGAGCATGTTTCCCCTCTCTCATAATAAACAATTCGCAATCGTTTATCACTAGACTGTGTGTTATTTTGTCCCCGTAACATTATCTGTTGTTATTTTTAGATACGCTTCGCTGTCAATAACGACTTTTCCTTATAATGCTTCAAAAACCATCTTGGGGCAATTGGTTTTTTATATAACAATTTTTTTTTAATGTTTCTTTTCCATAAAAAGGTGATTCTTTTATATATTTGAATAAAAAAACGTTGATTCTAAAGTTGATAATATATATTTTTTTTAAATAGTACATTACGATACATGTGACTTATGTAGTCAATTATTGCACAGTGCTATACACCATGTATTAATAGACTAGATAAGTCACAAGTTTCGTATACTATTTTATAGCTCTTGTGACCTAAACCCGCAATTAAGTCACGCTTTTCTGTTTTCTTAAGTCACAGAAAAACGTGACATAAGTGCGGGTTTAGGTCACACAGTGCTATAAATATCTTTAAAAGATCTCAGAAAGGTACAGTCAGTCAAAAAAGTTTTAAGTAATATTTTATGATTTTTTCTAGATTAATATTATTATAACGACAGATAGTGTTTATTTTTTAAAGGTGTAAGTTTTTAGTCTTTGTGCTGCGTACGTAGTTTTCTATCAACTAGTTTCATTTTGTTTATGAGGCGTCCATTGTAAATACGAGCAAGTGTAAAGGGAAAAAGTTTTTATATCATTTACTAAATTCATTATGTCACTGTTTTGTGGGTTTTGACGAAAATATTTTGCTGAATTATTTTTTCTCGTTTGCAAAATTAAAATATTTTTAAGAAATAAAGAAAATTATTATTTTTCCTGTTTTAACGATTTCATGACAAATCCATGGCAATTGCAATAATATTCTCGAAATTAACAAGTTAGCTAATTTTACATGTGTTTTGGCTTGGTATTTCAAAATTAATTAAGAATCCATTCTAAAATATAAATTAAAAAAAAAAAGACTACAAAACAGTGACGGTTAAAAAAAAATTATAAACATTTTTATGCAATATGAAACAATTCTTCTTTTATCGCAAATCGCTTCGCTTTTGCTTGAGCTTTGTTGCGGTGGCATGGATGTGACGAAAAATTTCGGCTCTAGTACTCACTTTTAGCATCCATTGCTCCTTTAAAATAACAAAAATCTTCAACAACCAACAATTTTTTAAAGAAAAACGTCACTGTACGTCAAATTGAGTACTCGAGCCAAACTTCCCTGGTTTTTCTGAAAAGGTCCATTCACCACATAATGCCCTAAGCGATTGGTTTTTCCTTTAACACTTGTTTTGTATACGCACATAGGTATTTTGACTAATCTGTTTTTTTTTTTAATTGTAAACCTCTACGACCTTAGTTTTTTTTGTAACTTACGTCAGCACACGAATCGACATTTACAGTTTTCGTAAAATTAATATAATTATTATTAGTCATACGTATGAATTATTCTTGTAATTTCGTTTTTATTATTATTTTAATTAGGGAGGGATTTATAAGGCGCCTTGAATTGATTTACATTATACAGGGTCAAATTAGCTAGCGGAACTCCGCAAATGTGATGGGTATTGATATCTAAACATGATAAAACACAAAATTTACCAATTTCATGACGTCTTTTTGTGACACAACTACGGTCGATGACCCATCGACCGTAGTTGTGTGCTTCAACTTCTCAGACGTGTGGGTACTTATCGATATCTACCTAAACATGATAAAATAAAACAGATTTTCTCAATTCATACTTCAAGCAACAACAATACAAGCGGTCGTCGACCGTCCAAAACAACTTTTTGTTTTTATGAAATCGTGTTTAGATATAGCTTCCCATCACGTCTGCAGAGTTTTGTTACCTAATTTTATTTGACCCTGTAGATTTACACGGTCTTGTAACTTGATTTACAAAAATTGTTTGTATTGAAACTAAAACATTGGTTTTCTTTCATTACATGTTTATATCCATCCGGGGTGGAATAATATGACCCCAAATGGGTTGTATTTAGTTGGTCTTTACAATCGTTAAAATTTTGTAAAAAATGACTCCAAAATTTAAGCTTACAGACGCATTCGGAAGCTTTTTAAATTATTATATTTAATATTTATGTATCTAAGTAAATGTCTTCGTGTGCTGAAGGTAAAAGTTTGTACAGCGTCAAATTGTAAGCGTCCAACGTGCATGTTCCTGTCTTGTACTCACTAAAATGTGTTCATGTACAGTCGAGCGCAAAAGTATTCTCCCACTAAAAGTTTATTTACGTGGAGCAATTTAATAGCCCTCCGTACACACAAACATTGGATATAATGTTAAAAGTTTTAACAAAAAAAAAAAATGTGTATGGTAACAAAAAAATATGTTACTTCTAGTTTTTGCGTTTAACGGCTACTATATCACAGTCTGATTTTAGTCTAAATCTTGACAAGTTTTTGACATTGATTGTTGCTGAGATGAGATTGCGACTAAATTTTTAACTTTTTAATGAGGGTTTTCATAAAAAAATTACGCCACCAGTTGGCGCCACTTTGGCGCCACTTTGGCAAGAGGTCTTCCTTTTTGAACAAAGAATTTAAAATATATGGTGACGTTCATAATTCATTTCATTCATTCGTTTTTCATCCAGTCAGGACTAAAGAAAATATAGGCGCTTTGATACTTTCGACAGGTGCTCGGACCTGACGTCTCAGTGCAGCCACCTAGTGAACGTCATTTCAGAAAACCCTCATTACGGGAATTGACCTTCAGGAATATTCTTAGTATATCTTATCTCGTAATGCTTAATTTAAACTAATATTAATCGCTGGAAATTAACGCATTTGTGCTCGACTTTACGTAAAAATAAAATTAATAATTGTAACGTTTTTTTTTAAATTACTGTTTTGTGAACGTGGTTTGGGTTGGGATTTGGTTTCTGTGTTTATTACATTTTTTTTTTATAAATATTCCCCTTTTATCTTATCAAGAAATGCAATATTTATTTTATTTTATCTAATCATAATAGCATTCTAGTGTTTCGTCCCACAATGCTTTTAAAATGTGGCTACAAACGATGGGTTTTAGACATTTCTGTAAATTTCCACTAGTTGTCCTTTTATTTCGTATGTGAATGAGTACACACGGCTACACATAAAGCTATCATTTCCAGTTTTAGCTGACCTCGTATTGTACAGGTTTTTCGTACAATCAGAAGTCCGCTTATACTGGTTATGTACAGCTTGATGTGTAGCCGTGCGTACAAAGTGCTATAAAGTAGGTGTTGGTGGAACAACAATGTCGTTTTACTACTTCTCCTTTTGTTTTAACCATGTAAAAAGGTTAGTTATATTTTTCATCATTTTCACTAAGCATTATAAATTCATTTATATTTTGGGAACGAAACACTAGAAACTTTAAACCATTATTTAATCGAAATACTAACATAATCCTAACCATTTCAGTCCTGGACCGGCCCCCATCACAGATGAGCTACTTAGACCAATTCCTGAAGGAAGCACCAACGGAGCGGCACTACGATAACGTGGCTACTATCAATGAGCAGAAGGTAGGTTTTAGCTTGACACGTATCTGTATAAATTATGATATAACAATGCTTTTGTCATTCGTTCATTTAATAAAATTTTAAATCACTTGGAGCGTTTTCCAACATGTGTTTCTTGAATATTTATGGAGTCTTTGACCAATTAAAAAAAAAATTGGAACTGTCAAACCAAATTCTTTATGAAAACATTCGAAAAAAAAAAAAAAACATTTGGGCATGGACTCGAATGTCACGATTAATTTCAGTAGGGTTCGATACAGTTAGTAAAACACTACTATTATTATACTCGTAGGAATTTAGTCTTTCTTTGGGTATTTAGTTTTGTTGGAATGCGTTTAAAGCTTAATTTTGTGACTAATGTATAAGGTGACAGTTTAATTTTTATTATTACATTGTATTTTATCCGTCCTATGATTTCATATTCAATTGATGACCGAAACAGCCTATTTATTTATGGTATTCTTACTATAATATCCTTACAAAATACCTAATATTTTTTATTAAAATACAGTGTTATAATTAAAACATGCAAGCTTTTTATTTTTCTTTGGCCATTATGTTTTTTGGTTATCTGTTGCTCGCACAGATGTCGCCGCAGTACCGTTACAGAAACCAGCATTGTTGCAATGCAAAGGTATTGTATGTTTTTATTTATTATTGCTTTATTTTTGAATTAGTTAAGAAATAGAGAACGAATTAATTCTTCGTATAGAAGCGAAACTTTAAAAAGCAGTTAAAATCGAGATGTTACCTTTCAACTTCGGGGCGTCATATCGTACGTCCACATTTGCTTTTATAAGAAGAATTATTTGTTTTACTTCTGTTTTCTGTTCCATTGTACACTCCTGGACTCTTAAATACAACCACCCTGCAATATTTTTATAAGGGGTCTATAACTTTTTAAACGGTCCTGAATTTGGAACAATAGTTACACCAAAATGACGGCCTGCATCTCGGCTTCAACCTACATAAAACTTTTTCTTTGACATGTTCATTATTTTGATTTTTTAGGGCTTTGTATCTAAATTGGAAATGTATGGTGGCTCGATTTAAGAGACCGGGGAGTGTATATTTTTACATAAAACCACGGACAGCTAAAAATAGCAACATTTTTATGAGTTAAGAATTACAGAAAAAACATTTCAGGAAAAAAAAAACAAAAAAAAAATTAAGAAACTTTTTTGCTGACTGAATGAATATTTTGTTCTGTGAGGTCCGGCTTAATTAATGCTACAAGCCGCTAAAGCCATCTTCATTAATTCCGATATCCGGAATCGTGGTTATAAGCGGTGGTGGAATGCCTGTGTGCTATTTTGAAATCAGAGTTTTAATTTCCCATGCTTTAAAATTCCTAAATCATTATTTATTTCATACTAATAATTCATTAAAATATCATTTTAATTAAGTATCGTGTTTTTTACGAAGATTTTTTGATGTTCACCTTTTTATTGTTTTCAAATTACCGAAATAGTCATCGATTTTTTCTGATGACTGTAGAAAATGAATTACTATAGTAGTGTTCATAATCTTAGACAATTTACATTTCATGACCACTTATTCAGTTATCTACTTTAGTGAAATGTATTCTAAGTTGATTTTTGAGTGACCATTTGTAAAAATAAGTGGTTGCAATGGAATTTGAACTTTGTTAAGTATGACATTCAGTTTATTGTTCCATAACTTAAAAATTATCTCAAATACCTGGCTATAATGATAAATGATTTATTTTCTGTAAGTAGGTTTGTACAAACACTTTTACATGTCAATCTACAATATACATAATTTAGTTCTTTCACCATAACTAACACGATTATATTATTCAGTTAATGTACGGGTCCCAGCAATCAGCAGCGTTGAGTGGTTCCGTGGAACTACAAGACGAGTTGGAGCCCCGGGCTTCGTCACCGGCCTCCAGCAAGAGCTCGCCCAGTGAAATGTCGACAGTTAGTATAGTGAGTATTTGTGATTACTACTTTTTTTACTTATTTCTATATACACTGGACAGCAAATAAACCGAGCCACCCCCTATCTTGGAACTCTGATTCGATTTTCTCAAAAAGTATAAAACTTACAACTATCATAGTTATACATACAGAAAGTGCGTTTCATGATGATTAAAATGAATGGAAACTCATTGGAATTAATCAATTTATTAAGTGTCTATTAAGGGTCTTACAAAGAAGAGTCGTTTTCAGAGTTCCAAGGTAGCGGGTGGCCCGGTTTATTTGCTGTCCAGTGTAGTAGATGTACTGCCTACCTTCAACATCTTCGTTAACAGGGTTTAACCTTTTGAACGCCAATCACTTGTATACAAGTTCGTATTACACAAGTGATTGGCGTTCAAAAGTTTAAAAGTTTATGCAGAGGTGTGCTATCTGTGTAACGACAATCATATCATTTGATTTTAATAGGTTTTAATATTTTATTTATCTTTTTTATAGATTATTTTATATTTTGTAAATGAGAGGACAGTGTAGGCCTTGTAGACTTTAGATCTGTAGACCATTTTTTATTTTATTAAGTATCTGGTACTTGTTGACAGGCCTACACTGTCTTCCCATATCTACTGTAATTTGAAAACATTGTAAAAACCAATTATTTTTAGGGCTGATTTTTCCTTCGCCAGCTAACTTTTATGTTAGGGGGCCCGTGGCTAAATAATAACAGCCGCAAAGGTCGATCGATCAGGTTAAGCTACGCTTGCCGTGGTTGGTCTGTGGATGGGTGACCATCTTTATATACCGGGACTCCTCCGTGCTTCGGAAAGCACGTTAAGCCGTTGGTCCCGGCTGTCATTCGTGGATCTTTGACAGTCGTTACGGGTAGTCAGGAGCCCGAAAGTCTGACAACCAGTCTTACCAAGGGCTATCGTATTACCCAGTAACTGGGTTGTGGAGGTCTGATAGGCAGTCGCTCCATGTAAAATACTGGTATTCAGCTGCATCCGGTTAGACTGGAAGCCGACCCCAACATAGTTGGGAAAAGGCTAGGCAGATGATGAGCTAACTTTTATTCGAGGAATAAAATTGACGTTTGACAGTTTTTGTATGAAAGAACTGTCAAAAATGTCAAAATTATTCCTCGAATAAAGTTATCAGATGATTGAAAAGTCAGCCCTTAAAGAGGTGTGGAGTGTCTTGCCGGCTCTTCTCCATAGGAAACGACCAATTGGAACCGTGCACCTAGCTGCTGACGTTTCATAAGTGCCCATGTAGGTTTATGTGAAATAAAATATTTTGATTTTGATTTTTTTTAATTGTATGGTACAGACGCCAGCACATCAAGCTACCTAAAACTGTCAAATTTTCCCAATCAACTTTGAACCTTATACTTTAGCGATAAAGTTGAAAATGTATTAAAGAAATTTGACAGATTGTAGTAGCTTGATGTACTGGCGTCTGTACATCCACATTTCGCCAGTTATGTTTAAGGCGAAAGCGTCAGGTCCGCAGGAACCGTCTAAACACTGTTTAGACGGTGCAAGCCATTTATGGCAACTTTTATTGTTTCCTCACATAATCACATCTATAGGCAATTAAATCGCACCGGATATATGAGGCTATAACGCGAAGCTATTTCTAACCTCCTGCCACAATCCACGCGCTTCTGGCGAAAACGCCTCTCGTTCCCGCCCGGCCAATGAGAGCGAGTCGAAGCTTCTAGAAGATTCTAGTGTGACGTCTGTCAACTGGGCTGCGCATCGAAAGTGTACATTATTTTACGAATCTTTATCGTCGCTCCAAAACCTATTGTTTTATATACAACATTAGTTTTAGTATAGGTATGCGAAACCCGAAACACGTGTCTAGTATTTTTATGTAAAAAATCTATGTATACAATTTGACAAAAACTGTATCATGAAAAATCAAAAAGTTATAAGCTTGTTATGTCACCTGTTTGTCCGTACAAAAAATAGGTTACCACTTAACACGCGCCACTGGCCGACCGGTTGTGACCTGTGTCGTGCGCATATGATTGCGGATATGTACTTAGTGTCGCGATTTTAAAATATTTTTGGGACAAAATATAACACGGTGTAAAAATTATTGGAATCGATTCAGTTACTTATTCTGAACAAACTATATTCAGGTTTGCAGTATACTAAAAATAATGTTGTATACAACGTGTAACGGAAAGGGGGTATCAACCCTGAAGGAGGTGAATGTGCTCATGAAACTCAACAACTTTCCCCAAAGAACATAGGTCGAAATATGAAAAAAAAATTTGGCCCTCCCTTACAAAACTGACTACCAGCTGATTGATTTACTATGGGAGGGCCAAATTTTTTTTTCATATTTCGACCTATGTTCTTTGGGGAAAGTTGTTGAGTTTCATGAGCACATTCACCTCCTTCAGGGTTGATACCCCCTTTCCGTTACACGTTGTATATTGTGTTTAAGGCTTACTATTAAAAGTGGCTTGCTCCTCCTATAAAAGATTAATTAGGCGTAATTTTGTTCGAAGCCACTATTATGTGTTTATCCTTCAACATGTATCTCATGGTCACTTAATGTATCAATGATTGTGGCGCGTGTGTTGGATCATTCGGTTCCCTACAAAATGGATGAGCTGGATGGTGCTGATCCACGCGTCATGTTTGTGAACGGGCGCCGTCAGTTGAGACTGGTCATCTCTAAACTTCAAGGGCTTATTTTAAATCTTAAATTTTGAATTTTCTTCATTTTTTTTTTTTTTTACTTTGTTCTCACATATAGAAGCAACAAGAATAATGTACCCAGGTTTTGTAATATCTTGATTTAACCCTTTCAGTACGGCGGGCGAGAAGCATAGCGTGCACTGCCGGCCGGCGCTCGAGAAATGTGTTCTGCGCAGTTGTGATAGTACATAGCGCAATCTGCCACAAGCGCTGGCAGTGACTGCACGCCTGTGTTGTTTATATTCCGTTTTAGACTTGATTTGCAAAAATACGTCACCCAGCCGTGACAAGCATCTGTGACAGACCGTACATGTACGTCAACTGTACTGAAAGGGTTAAAAGACTGTTCTTAGAGTTTCTTGCCGGTTCTTCTCCTTAGAGAATTACGTTTTGGAATGGGCAACTAGCTTCAATTTTCTGACTAACTGGCTGGCTCTTTAACGATTCAAAAGTGTCTGTAGATGGTTTAATTGAAATAAATGCTTTGAGTTTGACAATCCGTATGTTTGTTCACCAGGACCCTTCGCTAGGCCCCTCGGTACCAGGCAAGCAGAAAGTTCATCAGTTTCTAGTTCGAACCTTTAGCAGTCCCACCAAATGTAACCACTGTACGTCGCTCATGGTGAGTATCTTTATCTGTACATGTTATAAATTAAAGTCGTTTTTCATGGCTTATTTTTATTTTAAGTATTTTAATTTCCGAATTGTTATTTTTTTTATTTTTTTTTTTATTTTTTTTAGTAAGTACGCGTTTAACGCGCACGTCTTTCTACATCGTTCTCACATGTATAATTTCAACTTGAATGATGTGACCAATATTTTGTAACAATTTTTATAATTTAAAAGTGTCCATGGAGTTTCTTGCCCGTTCTTCTCCACAGGTACCTACTACGCTTTGGAATGGGCAACTAGCTTCATCTTTCTGACTGACCGAACCCTTGACAATTCAAAAGTGACTGTAATTGGTTTACTTGAAATAAATGCTTTGAGTTTGAGTTTGAGTTTGATGTCTGTGTGTGACCGTATTGTTCTTCTAAACTACGCAACGGATTTTATAAATTAATTTCAGAAGGATTATGTCCATAATTAATTCATTCATTTTAAACTTCATATAATAAATAAATCTTTATGTTTTGTCAAATCATAAAAACCGTGCAAAGCAGGGGCGGGATGCTAGTGCTAATTCAGTTGATATCGCAGTATTTTGGACTTTCCCATGAGTATTGGTGACGTATTGTATTTATTTTGAGGATTGCCCGAGTAATTTCGAACTCATATTAGGCTCAGTTTCCAGTCGATTTTTTTAGCTTCTGTCAATTTTTTTCCTCTTAGATCTACAGGGAAATATTTTTAAGAACATTCGTATTCCAATCTCAGTCTCAATTTGTCAAAAATACCGTTAATATTCATACATAAAAATTAATGATGTGTGGAATCGATTATCAATAAACGATTCATCGATTTTTTAAATAATCCGTTGCTATCGATTATGATTTTATAATCGAAAATTATCGTTTATTTGCCACAGCACTGCTCATGTATACTAGCCACAACAGTTCCCTTCGAGAGATTTTTTTCTAAAACTGGTGTGATGACTAATTTGAGAAGGAACCGGCTTCTCCCAAAACATCTTGACTGTATAATATTTTTGAATACTAATTGGAAACTGCTTGAAAAAGTATAAACATAACTTCTCAGCCTTTTTGTATTTAATAATAATTGGTTTATTAAAATACATTCTGATTATTATTTGGTTCTCATTATCTACATAGACACCTTTATAATTATGAATTATAATACTGTAGTAATTAATCTTAAAGCATACAACTGTCAAACAAATGTCCTTTCATTGGTATTGTTCGTCGAATCGTGAGGCTCCTCAAGTTTTGATCTTTGACAAATGCGTGCACTGATTGGACAGGTGCGCTCAATCTGTGTGGCTCTTTACTCAAAAGACCATTTCAGACACCAATCTACATGATCTTCACATCTGACCAAGATTATGTCTGGACTTTAAAAGAAACTGTGACTCTGAGTTTATTTCGGCCTTTCTTCTCAGAGTAGTCAGATAGGAAACGCCGACCTCATCTAGTTTAAAAAAAATGCGATTGACATGTAAAAGTGTTTGTACAAACCTACTTACAGAAAATAAACCATTTATCATAAATAACCTTTTTGGATAAAAAATTGAAAAGACCCTTGGTTGACTGGTAGAGAATGCCTAAGGCATGAAATCCGCCTTTGTACCTTTTTGTGTGCGAAAAGTTTAAATAAATAAAAGGTTCTTTAATAATCGACCATAATCGATTAATAATCGATTATTGATCGATAGTGATAATCACCACAATCAATTAATCGATTGGTATAAATATCGATTACGATTAGATTTTGAACATAGACAAATTGTCCTTCTGTTATCAGTGTGCAAGTTCTTCACTAACATACCTCAAGAAGTTAATAACTAGACCTTTTACAATAGATCGGTCTAACCCGGCAAGGCGTGGTGTGTGAAACCTGCGGCCTAGCAGTGCACACGTGGTGCTGCGCGCGAGTCGCAGCGCGTTGTCCACTCCCCGCCGAGCGCTCTAGGAGACCGCTCGGCATCGACCCTGCGAGGGGACAGGGGACAGCCTACGAGGGATATGTTAAGGTAAGCCTTTAGTATCTAGTACTGGCGGACTTTGGGGGTCAGGGCCGGCCCGCGCCGGGCCCTTGGTCCAGGGTGGTGAAATAATTACAAAATGGTTTAAATCGTGAGAAATTCGATGGTTTTGTTCAGTCGGTTGCACCATCTAGTTCGTAGTAGATAGTTTTGTACTTCCTTAAGGAAACAATAACTTGCGCTGTCTTTACTACAGCCCGCTTGCTCCACAAAATATATTTAACCCTTCGTATGCCGAACGTGGATCCACGCGAGACAAAATGGCTTTAAGCTATTGCATAGCTTTTATCTCGGGCTTTGAGCGCGGCGATCGAATCAAGAAATTCTGTAACGAAAAAAAACCTAACACCCCCCACTCCGACCGGCACAGCGGTGCGGCGTTGAAAGCCGTGCATCGTCTAACGTCGTTTCAGTTCGGCAGACTTCGGCACGGTGTTTGTGTGCCTGTGACTAGACGTATGCGTGTAGACATAGTTTAAACAATATTAACTTCTCATTTATTCAACAAAAGAAAAAAAAAAATGTTTTCTTATCGCTCACCACGCTCAAAAATATTGCATAAATATTATAAGTGCATAAGCTATGCAATAGCTTTACCGCGGCAGTCCCCGAGTGCCACACGTATTTTTTTAATTGTTTCTGTAATTACGGCATTCAACCGGTTAAAACATCGTTATATTTCCGCCAATCGTTTGAAAATGACCGAGAAAGATTATGCCTAAGTGTCGGATTAGTAAATAATGTGTTATCAAAATCTTTTATTTGCTAGTAATAAGCTAGCGGGGACAAAAATAAAAAAAATAAAATAAAATAACAACGAGTTGCAAAACATAAATGAATATCCGGCGCACCCTGGACAATCAGTCCCTCGACCACGTTGCTAACTGGCCAGTAGTTTTAACACGACATGAGATTATCTTTTTTGTTCCGAGATGAAGAAGCTGACATACAATAGATTAAATTTATCATAAACCGCAGCTAAGGAACCATAACAAATTGAATCCGCGAGTTGGCTAATTTTTTTTTATTATTTAAATTGAAGCTTTTTTACCTCACTAATTGAAAAGATATGAGCGTTCAAAACTCTCAATTAGACAGAGAGGGAAATACTGAATTGTGACGTCATAGTTCAGTATCGCCATATAAATTACATGCAAAACTTCGTTTTGCGAGAAAGAGATAGACAAAAAGTTTAAAGTTACAAAAAGTTATAAGTTTTTTATTTTTGGACTGATTTCAAATTTGATTTCGAATTCTATTATTGTATTACATGTGTGGATATATTATCTACTAGAATATATAGTATTCAATATCATGCAACTACCCTATTGAAAAAAAAAAAGACGAAGGAATACGGCAAAAAGGCTGCCAAGCTGAAATGGGATTGGGTAGGTCACGTCGCCGGCATGCACAGTGACCGTGACATGTGGTGCCTGAGGGTGGGCAGCGCCGCCAAGGCCACAGGAAGAGGTGGCGAGACGACCTAGTCGCGTACCCCAAGGGTTGGATCGAGGTGGCTTGGAATTTGGGGAAGCCTTTACGCTACATGGAGAGAAAATTCTTAGAAAAAATAGTGTGCTCGGCACTATGAAGTGAGTGCAAGTGACATCTACAGAATATTTTCTGAGTGAGATTGGGAAAAAAAATCACTATTTGTCCAATAAATATTACTGTACAGCATAAGAATTTTTAGTGTGCTAGCATGGTAATTTTTCCATTACCACGCAAATGCACTCAGATTATGAGACAGCACAGTAATTTTTCTAAGATTTTCTCTCTGTGTAGTGGGACAGTAAATAGGCTAAGAAAAAAAAAAAAATAAACAACACAAGACAATTTTTTCATGTTCTTGCTATCAAACATTTTTTTCAGTTTCTCCAACATCGTTTTAGAAAAACGTTTAGAAGCAACTATGAAATGTTGATATGAATGTGCCGCCGCCCGTGCGCGCGCCGTGTGTGTGTGTGCGCCGTGTGTGTCCGCCTTTGTACCTTTTGTGCGAGAAGTTTAAATAAATAAATAAATAATAAATGTGTGTTTCATATTGTCTGCAGGTACCAAAACCGGGTGGCGTGAAGAAAGGCTGGATGAGACAGTTTGTCGTAGTGTGCGACTTCAAATTGTTCCTTTATGACATATCACAAGACCGGTAAGTCTTTTACCTTAACGTTTTACAGAACAATGGCTGAAGGATTCGCCCATTGCTCTACAAATGCATCAAATTAGCATTAATTACTGGTAAAAGAGAACAGTGGTAGCCCAGTGGTAATGGCTGTCACTTACAGGTTGTATGTCATGAGTTTCGAACCCAGACAGGCGTTTTACTTTGTGTAAATTATTTCATCACGACTGCTCTCAAAACGGTGAAGGAAAACATCGTGAGGAAACCGGCATGTCCTAGAACCAAACATTCGAAGACATGTGACATTCGCCAATCCGCACTGAGCCTGCGTAGAGGATTATGCCCCACTCCCTGACACGTAGAGGAGGCCTGTTTCCTAGCAATGAGAACATTATAGGCTGATTGACAAACTGATTCAGGGAGGTGTCAGTAAATGCAGAACGAAAAAGATACATTCAAAGGCTGTCGTTAAATTAGGCACCCCTTGCGTTTGAAGGTGTGGAAATTACAGCAGGAAAATTATGGACTCGAATAGCAGTAAAAAAAAAGAAGAAAATGGAGTAATCCTTTGCCATTGGGCACATAAACCAGAACCTAGGAAATTAAATTAATAACACATTTTATGTTAGTAGGAACGTAAACCTGCCTATCCGACCACCGAACTTCTACGCCGTTTAAATTTCTCAATGCACGAAGACTGTGCAACAAAATTAATTTCTAAAAACGGATTTCTTAAGTAAAACGCTTTTAAAATCCCTAAAAAAAAGTCTCACATTTTTTTTTCATATAAGGAATATTTTTAAAAATTCATTATAAATGAAGATTCTCAAGATGGTCGCATAGGTCTCATAATCTTCCGACCATCAAGGTTCTAACTTCCGATTACTGACCACTACTAAGCCTATTTCCGACCAGCTCAAAATGACAAAAAAATTGAACTTATTTTCAAGTTACTAGATAATCGTGATTTGTAATTTTTTTTTTTTTAATGATTGATGTAAATATAAAACATATTTATCCTTAAGCTTGAAAATTATTTAAAAAGTGCTAAAAATCAAAACTCTAAATTTAAGGATTTTTCTTTTTAGGAGATGCATTTTTCACTCTTTATCATTATAGCAAATTGAACACATGCAAGTTAACTATTTGTTATTTCCAATATCGTAACATATATAATATAAAGATACGTTATATAAAGCCTCAACTAGATTATATGATCCAAAAGATAGTTATTAGCAAAAATAAAAAGTGGTCGGAATTAGGAGGGTGGTCGGAGATACCCAGGTTTACGTGATTAGTTTTAAATTGTCTGAATAAAAGTATTTTATTATTATTATTAGTAAATCCGGAGGTAACTGTTTTACCTTAGATAGGTTGTCGGGCTATTTTACAATTAATTAGACAAATAAATTGTGGAACAAAGGACATCATTCTTCGACATTTCAAATGAGTAAATATGATTTTATGGTTTGTTTCAGGAACGCATTACCATCAGTATGTGTGAGTCAAGTGCTAGACATGCGCGATCCGGAGTTCAGCGTCGCGTCCGTCAAGGAATCTGACGTCATACACGCCAACAAACGAGACATACCTTGTATATTTAGGGTGAGAATCAAGCTTAAATGTATTATTTAAATTACACTTGATATCTCAAAAAAAAGTATGCGCCTCGGCAATCATCGTCTATCTTCGGAAATACGATCTTGCGATGGTGAGATCTAATATAGAGCTGTTATAACCATGGAAGTATTTGCGTATTTTGTATCACCATGGTTAGAAAAATATAGATTAACAAATCTATGCAGTTCCAAAAAACTTTAAAAAAATTGTTGAGTGTCAGATGACGAAATGCGACTGGAGTGGGTAACCCGACAGAGAAAACTTCATACAAACGCGCAATGATAGGTGCACTACAAGGCGCGGCAGTAAAAAACTTAAAAGCGTTGTATTGTATTCAGTCAAGTATATTTTCTAACTGAACAGACAGCTGTGCTGCTGGGGAGTTTGTTGCGCCACTTCTTCTTCCCAGCGAAAGCACTAGGAAGTGGTGTAGGGCGGGCGTTTTGGGGGGCTGTCTTTTGTAATTTTGACGTTCGAAAAGTGCTGATTCTCAGCCTAGTTTGAATAAATGACTTTTGATTTGATTTTAATTTTGATTTTGCCTCTGTGGGTGGTTACTCTGTGGCGCGACAAAGATTACCGAAGCGCAAACCTTTTCTGGTTTAACTGTTTAACCAAAAAACGAATGCGCTTCGATAATCTTCTTAAGGTTTACTTAGCGTTTTCCATATATAATTGTAAAATTATTATTTTAAATCCTAATATAATTATTTTTTGTCCGCAGATATCAACATCACAGCTAGAAGGCGGCAAACGATCGCATACGCTAATGTTAGCCGAATCCGAATCGGAAAAAACCAAATGGGTGGTCGCATTAAGCGAGCTGCACAGGATATTAAAGAGAAACAACCTGCCAGACAAATGTGTGAGTGAATGCTAGTTAACTAGAAATGCCGTTTTTAAGGTTACCGAAAGAGATCAGAGGGGCAATTCTCTCTCAATGTCTCGAATTTTCCTACATTTTTAACAAGTTTTTGACATCGATTGTCGCTGAGGTGAGGTTGCGACTAGGTTTTGAACATTTTTTATTACGAGAATTGGCCTTCTGAACCAAAATTCTAAGAAAACTCAGTGGGAGGAGCCGACAGGTAAAAAGGCACGTTGTGTGACAAGTAATTAAAATCTTAGGCAATTAACCAATCACTAAAAAGAACAAAACAAAACGCACGCGGAGCAGCGACACACGTCCGTTCGCTAGTCAGCTGCGGCCGAACTCCCCATTATGATTATTTTGTTTTTAAATTTTATTTTCCCAGGTTCTTTATTATTATTATTATACTTAAAAACTTTATTATCAAATATAACAGCGGGAAAAAAGTCGTTTGCACGCTTTGTAAGATCTTTAGTAGATTAACTAACGAATCCTCAAAGTATACAAACTGTTTCATGATTTTGTTTCACAGTAGGCGCTTCACAATGCACTCGTTTCGATAACTTTATTTCTCTATCTTGTATGATTTCACCCGACCTCCCAAAAGTACAATGTTTTTGGGTTGGTGGCTCTAGTTGAATGGCTCCATAATCTACATTATAAAGCAACTGAGGATTTACTAACTCATCCAAAATAGTCCAACCCCCTAATTTCACTACAAATTTTAGATCACCTTTTGTCCGCTTACTTATGCGTCTCTTTTTGTTTTATTGTTTTTAATCGGTGTGTGTATCATTGATTTTATATTATGCCCTATATCCCTTCACATTCACTAAATAACTAATTAATGTCACATACCGTGTGGTGAATTCCTGGTGATCTGCTATACAGGTATTCCTAGTGCAGACACCAGTCTCTCACAAACTAGTTTCTAAGCTTGTCAAAATTATTATGATACCATTGTTTGTGAACGAGAAAATAAATTATTTTGAATTTGAATGTTTTTGGGTGTATGTATGTATCGTGCATATTCGTCAAAACTCATCATTCTCTCAATTCCTCCTCAGGTATACAGCGCCTGCGTCCTCCTAGACTCCACAGCCGCCGGAACCGTCCGCAACGCCCTCTGTGCCTGCGTGCTAGAACGATCCCGTATATGTGTGGGTGGAGAGGCTGGTTTGGCTTTAATAGACCTAGAGAGAGCTGAAATAACGCCGAGAAGAGCACACGCCCCGATCTCAACCATAGCTTATGTACCACATGAACAATTACTGGGTAAGTTACCATCATCTACCTGCCTTTTCCCCACTTTTTTTAGTTCCAAAGGTTCAGATTCTTGTCTTGCCGGATGCTTTTGTATACCGTATACTCTGTAGAATTTACATGGACCAACTGCCTATCTGATCTCCATAACCCAGTTACTGGTTAACGCGATTGGTAAGACTAAGATTGGTTGTCATATTTTCGGGCCTCGGGCTACCCGTAAGGGTACATTCAAGTATTACGTAAGCAGATTTTTTTTGTAATTATTACAACCCCCCCCCCTCCGACGACTGTTAAACGTCTACCAATAACAGCTGTGCTAGAATGATTGCGCATCTGTGTGAGAGGAGAGGCTCGCTTAGCGTTTATACAAGGTGTAACTTAAATAACGCACAACCTCTTAAGGGGTCATTGTACTCATCATTATGAACAACTTTTACTACGGGACCAAACCTGAAATCGCCAAAATAAAATCAGCTGTTCCCTACATTTATGTTCGCATAACTCGTCAAAATGTAGGGAACAGCTGACCCCTTAAGAGGTTGTGCGTTATTTAAGTTACAACTTGTAGATCTAGAGAGAGCCGAGATTATACCAAGACACGCGCCACCATACTTTATGTACCACATGAGCAATTACAAAGTAAGTTATCATCACCATCATCTGTCTAGCCTTTAACTCTTTCAGGGTCAGTGGTTTTTTGGATTTTTTTTTTATTTAAATTAATGCCATCTAGCGATTATTTCTTGAACTAACATTGAAATACACGTTACGCTTGATTTAGTTTAGGCAGTAAATGGCGCCGATAGCCGCTTGTGTGTGTATTGTTGGTTTAATAAACATTCGTTGGCAGTATTTTTGAAATGTGCTCGGAAAAAACTTTAAAAAATAAGGCGCAAGTCTGTTATTTTTATGACTATGATTGTATTATTATTAGACATATTTAGACATCTTTTGCATGTATTTGATAAATAATTTATGTAATTTTGCGTTTCTAATGTAATATCACACTCATAATAATTATTATGTGGTTAGAGTAGCTAACCAGAGTGCAGATAATTTTTTCAACCATGTATTATATATTGTTTAGGATTAATATAACTAAAAAAAAACATAAAAACACGTATATTATAAAGTTACAAGGAGACCGGTTAACTCTTTCAGAAAGAGTTAACCGGTCTCTTTTTGAAAGAGTTAACTGGACTCCAGCCCTACCCAGATGCAGCCAATGACCATTATTGTACATGGGGCGAGTTCTTATCTGTCCTACACAATCCATTTATCGTTTCCTTGATTTTCCTCTTTTTCTAACGAAACTGAATATTACTGTTGAATTTGTATCTAAACTAAGGGTGTACTGTGTTGCAGTTTTTTTGTAAGATTTTTCGGGTAAAGTGGTACAGTGACCGACACGAATCTTGAGCGCTCGATGAAAGAGTGGGGAATTTTTTACCAAATGCTTACAATGATCAAACCGATCTCCACTCTTAAACTGAGCGCTCAAGATTCGTGCCAGTCACTGCATGCAGAGCAACTCTTGACACCAAGAGGTAAATCATCTCCTGTATTTATAATAAAATTGACATAATATTTATTTTACTTTACTGAATTGTAATGAATCTTGATTGACTGGTGACTATTTTCTCAAATTTGATCATTATATTTTTTAAATTCTGTGATAAATATAACAAAAACTAACTGTATTGGCTAGTACGAGTATTTAACTGATTTATTTATGTGTTAATTTCGACAACAGTACAACATTCTCCGAAGATCTCCGAAGACTCATTCGTCGTGCGATATCGGTGAATGCCAACGGATTTCATAGCTACGCGCTATACGGAAGAAATCCTTTGATATTCACCGGTATTGCGCGCCGCAGAACATCATGTCAACATGCTGCGGATTTGAAGACATTGTGAAGATTGAAAAACTAATAATGATTTTATTTGTTGTTTTAAAGTCAGTTCATACCAAAAATTACGGCCCTTTCACAAAGAGGAGGCCTGTGTCTCAACAGTGGGAACATTAAACTGATTATGATTACTATTAACTGATTATGCGTACCAAAAGTTATGCTTTTGATTCGATTTCGTTTATACAAGATGTAACGTTAAATGCGCAAAACCTGAAAATAGTTTGATCAGAATAACGAGCAGAATTGATTGAACCACTTTTTAATATAGGTCACATTTTTCAAAAAATCTTCATTAAAAACGTTGCCGTGTCTATTTATTAATAGGTCAAGTAAGCTAATGTCAGCGCGGCGCAGCGGCCCGGTGACGACTCCTCCCTCGATAAAGCGTCGTCGCAGACGCAAGAAACGATCAGAATGGCCAGTAAAACTAAAACAGCACATAAAACCTTTACAATTTTTTTAATGACTTATTTTCTCTGTGAAATAGGTCAATGGAATTAAAAATCAGTTGGGGTGTCTGAGGATTTGCGCATTTAACATTACACGTTGTATACCGGCTGACATTTTTTACCGTCTGGAAAAAACAGGGTATAAAACGTGAACGGAGTAAAATCACACAATAACATCCTATGACACACGCTCTTTATTTTTTCAAAAACCTAAAATTAAATTAACCTATCAATAAATGCTACTACTTATTTGAAGTAAACTTTTCATACTAAAACAAAAAAATAAATAAAACAAAAACGAAGAATAATATAAAAAATCAATTTCACCATAATCTGCGTGCATTCAATCCTTTGATTGAAGCCATCGGCCGGCTTCAATGATTGAATGTAAAAAAGGGTATTTTTATTTTGCTTTCATGGTGTGAGCTAACTTTAACTATGAAATTATTTGTGTGATTAAAATATAACATCACAATAGATCATGTCCCATTATACAACATTATTTTTAGTATACGCGAAACCCGAAACACGTGTCTAATGTAAAGAATCTATATACAAAATTTCAAAACTGTATCATGAAAAATCACAAAGTTATAAGCTTGTTATGTTACCTGGATGTCTGTACAAAAAGTTGGTTACTACTTAAAGCGCGCCGCCGGCCGACCGGCTGTTACCTGTGTTGTGCGCATATGATTGCGGAAATGTACTTAGTGTCGCTCGGTGTCCAACTTGTTACCTTTTTTAAATATTTTTGGGACAAAATATAACATGGTGTAAAAATTGTTGGAATCGATTCAGTTACTTATTCTGAACAAACTATATTCAGGTTTGCAATATAGGTACTAAAAATAATGTTGAATATATAAAAATAAAAAAAAAACATTATTGTAACTTGTGTTTATTTCGTGACTTTTTTGTCTATTTTGTGAAATCTGTCTCTATTTCGTGAATACAGCATTACCAATGACTGACTGCATACTCGTACATCAATTAGGGATGATTTTTCGAACGCCAGATAATTTTATCTGAGGAATAATTTTGAATTTTTGACAGTTCTTCCATACAAAAATTGTCGGACGTCAATTTTATTCCTCGAATTAAAATCATCTGTCGATTGAAAAATCAGCCCTTAATCGTGTAATAAGGTTTTAAACAATTTTCAAAAATTCTGTACTCGATTGTTTGTTATTGGCGACGACTTGTATAAAAATAAGAAGCTTATTTCTATCATCATCTGCCTTTTCCGAACTATGTTAGGGTCGGCTTCCAGTCTAACCGGATAAAGCTGAATACCAGTATTTTACATGGAGCGACTGCCTATCTGACCTCCACAACCCAGTTACTTGGTAATACGCTACCCCTTGGAAAGACTGGTTGTCAGACTTTCGACTCGTAACGACTGTCAAAGATCCACGGATGACAGCCGCGACCAACGGCTTAACGTGCTTTCCGAGGCACGGAGGAGTCTCGGTATGTAAACATGGTCACCCATCCACATGGCAACCGCGCCAAGCGTAGCTTAACCTGATCGACTGACCTGTGCAGCTTTTATTATTTAGTCACGGGCCTGAGGACTGAAGAAGCTTCTTTCTATATAAAATATTTATTATTTTTTTAAGACCTTGGCTACAGTCCTTAAGTTATGACGACACTGAGAAGTTAATTTTATCAGTATCATAAAAACGCGTAGTATTTGCAAAAAAAAATTCATTAAAATACTCACACAAACACTCATGTACACTAAAATGTGTTCACTCACCATCACATATACACACACTCATATACACACCCACACACACACTCACACTCTCACACGCACAATCACACGCCCGTTTTGTTTCTTTATATTATTTATTTTTATTGTTTAGTTTTACTGTTTCAATACCTACTATTGTTACTTTTATTTGTGTTTTATTGCATAAAAATTTAAATGTGTATTGATGTAAGGCGGAGAACACTGATTCCTGTAACACAGGTTCGCCTAGCACGGGAGTCAGGGGCTTCAGATGTACGGTGTAATATTTTTATGTCAATAAAGTTTTTATTATTATTATTACTAGCGACCCGCCCCGGCTTCGCACGGGTGCAATGGAGAAACACTGATAATTTTAGAGCCATTATTTCTCGTAAAAAGTAATGAAAATTAAGTGATGAAATGAAGTAATAAAAATGGTTATTGTGGGTTATCCCTAAGAGATAGACATATACCATCGCGGACTTTTTTGTAGACCTTTTTAATGTGTACAATACTGTAGTACATTATTTTGATCTATCTCGACGTGTTCAGCCAGCGTTTACAATGTAAGCGCAAAATAATGTGTTTATTTACGACATCACATTAGAAACCTATAAAATTACCAGTGTTTCGCTACTATATTATGCATGTATTATACATATAAACCTTCCTCTTGAATCACTCTATCTATTCAAAAAAACCGCATCAAAATCCGTTGCGTTGTTTCAAAGATCTAAGCATATATAGGGACAGACAGACAGGGAAGCGACTTTGTTTTATACTATGTAGTGATTTATTTCCGTCCATAGTGGTGATAGCGGGTCGCGGTCGCCACGTGCGGCTGGTGCCCATCCGCGCGCTGGAGTGCGCGGAGGTGGAGTGCGTGAAGCTGGCCGAGAGCAAGGGCGCGCTCGCGCTGGCGGCCGGCCCGCTCGGCCACGCGGCGCACGGGTTCGCGGTGCTGTGCAAGAAACAGGTATGTTACGTTATCAGATTTTGCTATTACTACAACGTGTAACGTTAAATGCGCTAGATCCTCATTTCTCTTTCTAACCCTTAGGTTACGTTTAACTCAAAAAAAAAAGATAGGTAGGATT
Source organism: Eremobia ochroleuca (assembly GCA_949629135.1). Taxonomy (NCBI): domain Eukaryota; kingdom Metazoa; phylum Arthropoda; class Insecta; order Lepidoptera; family Noctuidae; genus Eremobia; species Eremobia ochroleuca. The sequence goes on from OX451410.1 coordinate 10,568,428, forward strand.
ATTGTTTACTTCAAATTGTCTTATTCATGGTACTGTATGGAAGATTCGTATTCGCATTGAAATAAAAGCTATTATTATCCCGCGTATGAGAAAATTAAATTGGTCGACAACAATTTGTTTGTTTACCTATTTTGGCGGGTTTGAGCCTGTGATGGCTTGACCTATTAATAAATAGACACGGCAACGTTATTAACCTTTTGAACGCCAATCACTTGTATACAAGTTCGTTGTACACAAGTGATTGGCGTTCAAAAGGTTAATGAAGATTTTTTTTTAAATGTGAACTATATTAACCTTCAAGCGGGCGCGCCGTAATTTGTAACGCCAGCGGTCGCGCGTAACCTAAAAGACCTATAGGATATTTCAGAGATTTAAAACACGAATTATTTAATATTTTTTGTATTTATCACATTATCATTATGTTAGGACATAAACAAAATTATAAAATCAAAATAATATTCTAATTTTCTTTGGATTTGTAAGCAATTTGGCATCATAAATGTATCGAAAATCTATCGAATCGCGGTCGATTCGACGCCGCGCGACTGCTTGACGGTTAAAAAGTGGTTCAATTGATTCTGCTCGTTATTCTGATCAAACTATTTTCAGGTTTTGCGCATTTAACGTTACACGTTGTATATCTTAAGTAGGTGAAAAACCAAAAAAACAAAACAGAAAACATATCACCACATACCATGCAAATAATAAGAAAAAAAAAAATTTTTTTTTTACACCACAAATCACTACGCTAAACGAGTTAAAATCATCGTTCTGTTTTGGTCAATCATTAGAAGTATAAAGTTTAGCGCTAAACGCAATTAGTGATTTATGTTGATAAATGATAAATGATAAATGATAAATGATTTATTTTCTGTAAGTAGGTTTGTACAAACACTTTTACATGTCAATCACATTTTTTTTTTAAACTAGATGAGGTCGGCGTTTCCTATCTGACTACTCTGAGAAGAAAGGCCGAAACAAACTCAGAGGTCACAGTCTCTTTTAAAGTCCAGACATAATCTTGGTCAGATCATGTGAAGACCATGTAGATTGGTGTCTGAAATGGTCTTTTGAGTAAAGAACCACACAGATTGAGAGGACCTGTCCAGTCAGTGCACGCATTTGTCAAAAATCGTGCAGCTCAACTCAGAACTTGAGGAGCCTTACGATTCGACGAACAATACCAATGAAAGGACATTTGGGTAGGCCGCATAAATTACTCAAACTGCCAGGTCATGATTAAAACTAACTAAGAAGGAAAACAGAAAAAAGAAATGACCCACATAGTCTTCACACTCACAATAATAATAATAAAAATAAGATACTTTACAAAGTAAATATCCATGTCATTGTTTATATAATATTCATCAATGTCAATGTGTATATAAAAATCCGGAAATAATCTTTGATCTTTGAGGACTATGTAGATTGGTGTCTGAAGTGGTCTTTTGAGGAAAGAACCACACAGATTGAGTGGACCTGTGCAGTCGGTGCACGCATTCGTCAGTAACCGTGCAGCTCAACTCAGAACTTAAGGAGCTCAACGATTCGACGAGTAATACCAAGGACAGGACATTTGTGTAGACCGCATAAACCACTCAAAGTGCCAGACCATGGTTAAAACGGAAACAATGACCCACATAGTCCTCACATTCACAATAATTAAAATAATATAAGACTTTAAACAGTAAATGTTCATGTCATTCTGTATATAAATTGATATTTAGAAAGAGAAAAAAAAAAAAGTGTAAATCAGCAAAAAATTAAAAATAAACAACATTCACTGTCTAGACCTATTGGAGCAGTTCAATCCCAAGCTTTTTTGTCCTCAATATAGTCTTTTACAGTATAATAGGCTTTCTGGCATAGTTTTAGCTTTATAAAAGATTTGAATTTATTAATGCTTAGTTCTTGAATGTGGCTAGGAAGTTTATTATAAAAACGTATACATTGGCATCTAAACGAGCCACCTATTTTCTTGAGCCTTGTTGTAGGAACAACAAATTTGTGTTTGTTCCTAGTATTTATGTTATGGATATCACTGTATTTTTTAAACAGATTAATATTTTTATGTGCATACAAAAGATTATCATAAATGTACTGAGAAGGCACAGTCATTATATTAATCTCTTTAAACTTGTCTCTGAGGGAGTGTCTGGGACTTAATTTATAAATGGAACGAATTGCCCTTTTTTGTAAAATAAAAATTGTCTGAATATCGGCGGCATTTCCCCACAACAGAATACCGTATGACATCACACTATGAAAATAACTAAAGTAAACTAAACGGGCTGTCTCTAAATCAGTTAAATCACGAATTTTCCTGACGGCGTATGCTGCAGAGCTAAGCTTTTTTGACAATTTATCTATATGGGGGCCCCATTGAAGCTTGGCATCCAAAGTTATGCCTAAGAATACAGTGGAATTTTCGGGTTTTAACTCTTCACCCTTTATGAGAACACGAGTTTCTACTTGTCTAACATTTGGTATCGTAAACTTAATACATTTCGTTTTTTTTTCGTTAAGAAGCAGATTATTAACATTAAACCAGCTAACTACTTTTGCGAGGGCACTATTTATACTGTCAGTAACCAGCTGTTGACGTTTGAGTTTAAATAAAAGTGAAGTGTCATCTGCAAACAACACTATATCATGTTCGTCCTTTATGAGGTAAGGCAAGTCATTGATATAAATAGTAAATAAAAATGGTCCAAGTATTGAGCCCTGTGGGACTCCCATTCTTACTACAGATCCGGGTGACCTTTTCCCGTTAACATCAACTCTCTGAATCCTATCACTTAAGTAAGAAGTGAGAAGATCCAGAGAGGCGTTCCGGATTCCGTAGTGGTGAAGTTTCCTGATTAAGGTTTCATGAAGAACACAATCGAATGCCTTGGACAAATCACAAAAGATGCCCAAAGCATCGCATTTGTCCTCCCATGCACTATAAATATGTCCTAAAAGTTCAACTCCGGCATCGGTAGTTGAACGACCCCTTGTAAAACCGAACTGTTTATTATTCAGTAATTTATTGTTATTGAAAAATCTTTGCAATTGATTTAAAATAAGTTTTTCATAAATTTTACTAAAGGTGGGTAGTACGGAAATAGGTCTATAATTAGTAGGGTCTGATGTACTACCCGATTTAAACAACGGTATTATTTTACTGTGTTTCATAAGATCAGGAAACTCACCACATTCAATACAATTATTAAATATAACAGCTAAAGTAGGTGCTACAATGTTTATAATTGTCTTAGCAACATCCACAGAATTACCCCATAGATCTGCAGTCTTTTTTACATTTAACATGTGAAAAGTTTTAATTATATCTGTACAAGTGACAAATTCGAAGTGAAATTCCGAATCACAAACTGGAACGTTTTCCTTAAGTAAAGACTCTGCAGCAGTGGGTGATGAGCTTAGAGATTTAGTGGTTGACACGGGAATCTCTGCAAAGAAATTTTCAAAGGCCGCGGCAACCTGGGAATCTGATCTAATTACATTGTCATCAATAGCAAGGCTGTAGTCACTACTTCGGTTGCATGACCTTCCTGTTTCGCTATTAATGACATTCCAAGTCATTTTAATAATGTTATTACTATTTTTAATTTTTGAACTCAAATAACGTGACTTGGCCATACTACAGACGATTTTAAATATTTTAGAATAATTTTTAACATATAAATTAAATTCAGCAGTGTTTATACAAATTCGTTCATCATATAATTCATAAAGTCTTTTTCTACTTTTATGTATACCAATGGTGGCCCAGTCACTGAAGGAAGCGTTACTATTGACTGATAATGTCTTTGGAATGAATGTTTTATCAAATTGTGTGCAATACATATTAAAAAAATCATTATATTGTTTGTTAGGGTCATCATTAGTCAACAAAAGTGGTAATTTACTTAAGAGTTTAGTTTTAAATGTTTCTAAGCGTTTAGTTGTTTTTGGGTTGACAGTGATTGCAAGCGAGCTTTAACACAATAGCGTGATAGATCAACGCAATATTTAACCTTCTACATTACTTTTTTTTTTTTTTTTCTTATACCTAGAACGCGTACGTAGTAAACGTCTACGAAATAACCCGAACGGCAGCCAGAAGAGTTCGTGTAGCCGAGTTGAGAGCTTGTGGAGCTGTTTGCAGCGTACAACTGAGCGGCGCGAGGTTACTGCTGGGCTACAGGGGCGGGTTCGCGGCGCACTCGCTGCCCGAGCCTCGCCGGCCGCACCACGACCAGCCCGCTGTCTGTAAGTTATTATAACCCTTTCCAACCGAGTTAAAGTGATCGTGAGTTTACAAAATTCTGAGCAAATGTAAACCACTTTAGCGGACGCAACCGGCGTCCCGCTGTCTGTAAGTTATTATAACCCTTTCCAACCGAGTTAAAGTGATCGTGAGTTTACAAAATTCTGAGCAAATGTAAACCACTTTAGCGGACGCAACCGGCGTCCCGCTGTCTGTAAGTTATTATAACCCTTTCCAACTGAGTTAAAGTGATCGTGAGTTTACAAAATTCTGAGCAAAAGTAAACTACTTTAGCGGACGCAACCGGCGTCCCGCTGTCTGTAAGTTATTATAACCCTTTCCAACCGAGTTAAAGTGATCGTGACTTTACAAAATTCTGAGCAAATGTAAACCACTTTAGCGGACGCAACCGGCGTCCCGCTGTCTGTAAGTTATTATAACCCTTTCCAACCGAGTTAAAGTGATCGTGACTTTACAAAATTCTGAGCAAATGTAAACCACTTTAGCGGACGCAACCGGCGTCCCGCTGTCTGTAAGTTATTATAACCCTTTCCAACCGAGTTAAAGTGATCGTGACTACAAAATTCTGAGCAAATGTAAACCACTTTAGCGGACGCAACCGGCGTCCCGCTGTCTGTAAGTTATTATAACCCTTCCCAACCGAGTTAAAGTGATCGTGACTTTACAAAATTCTGAGCAAATGTAAACCACTTTAGCGGACGCAACCGGCGTCCCGCGGTCTGTAAGTTATTATAACCCTTTCCAACCGAGTTAAAATGATCGTGAGTTTCCACTTTACAAAATTCTGAGCAAAAATGTAAACTAGCGGACGCAACCGGCGTCGATCTATCGCGACTATATCTAACAAGGAAACCTCGAGGTGTCTCTCACCGATTTAGTTGCGGCTTTACTATAATAATATACATGAAAAATGATGAGGTACGTATTTTTTCTTTTTTGCTAACAAACGTTTTAAAGGGGTGAAAATCACCCTCAAAGTTCGTACCCCAAAATGATGGTTTGCAGTTTTCACATATTTCTAATATTTTTTTCCAAAATGACTTTAACCATTAAAAAGAGCATAAAAAAATATGAAAAATACCTTTATTCACATATTTATAAGACTTAAAATTATTGGTCCCATTAAAAAACAATAAATAGTTTTTGGATTTTGAATTTTTTGTTATTTTTAATTAAAAAAAGTTGTATATCCACAATTCTTATAAATATGTGAATAAAGGTATTTTTCATAACTTTTTATGCTCTTTTTAATGGTTAAAGTCATTTTGGAAAAAAATCATTAGAAATATGTGAAAACTGCAAACCATCACTTTGGGGTACGAACTTTGAGGGTGATTTTCACCCCTTTAAAACGTTTGTTAGCAAAAAAGAAAAAATACGTATCTCATCATTTTTCATGTATATTATTGTAGTAAAGCCACAACTAAATCGGTGAGGGACACCTCGCGATGTTTCCTTGTGAGTTAAAGTGATCGTGAGTTTCGACTTTACAAAATTCTGAGCAAAAATGTAAACTAGCGGACGCAACCGGCGTCGATCTATCGCGACCTATATCTAAGAATGAGACAAAAATAGTTTAGCGCGCACTTTTCGTCCTGCCAGTTCGTTGAAACCCGGATGAGGGATGGCTGCGTTTCATAATCCCGGCGCCTCCGCACATACAACGTGTAACGTTAAATGCGCAAAACCTGAAAATAGTTTGATCAGGATAACGAGCAGAATTAATTGAACCACTTTTTAATATAGGTCACATTTTTCAAAAAATCTTCATTAAAAACGTTGCCGTGTCTATTTATTAATAGGTCAAGCAAGCCAATGTCAGCGCGGCGCAGCGGCCCGGTGACGACTCCTTCCTCGATAAAGCGTCGTCGCAGACGCAAGAAACGATCAGAATGGCCAGTAAAACTAAAACAGCACATAAAATCTTTATAATTTTTTTAATGACTTATTTTCTCCCTGAAATAGGTCAATTGAATTAAAAATCAGTTGGGGTGTCTGAGGTTTTGCGCATTTAACGTTACACGTTGTATAGGGTGACTGGTAATTAGTGACCGATACTTAGACACATGATTCTACTCATGACAACAAACAACTTTTACTATCGGACCAAATCCGAAATCGCGAAAAAAAAAATCAGCTGTTCCCTACATTTATGTTCCTACGAGTCGTCAAAATATAGGGAACAGCTGATTTTCTTTTCGCGATTTCTGGTTTGGTCCCATAGTAAAAGTTGTTTGTTGTCATGAGTAGAATAATGTGTTTAAGTATCGGTCACTAATTACCAGTCACCCTATATACTCACGAATCACGATCGTGCGACTAGCAAATTATCCCTGAACCTCACATCTGACATGGTCATGACTCTATCGTCTGACTGCTGAAGAACAGCTTGCATGAGATTTTTTCCAGGACCTCTGAACAGTTTTTTACTCCCGGTTGTATGTAAAGATGGTCACCCATCCACGGACCAACAGTGGCAAGCGTAGCTTAACCTGATCGATCGACCTGTGCTGCTGTTATTATTTAGCCACGGGCCTTAGATATAGAAAATGTTTTTATCTTTGACCTTTACTTTCCTCTTCTAGCCCTCGTACACCCAGAGAACCAAGTGAACTTATTCCTGTCCCACTCTGGCGCGCGGCCACTGGGCGCGGCGCCAGTGCCCGGCTCCAGCGACACGCTGCTGGTGTTCAACTCGCTAGCTCTGTACGTGGACAGGAACGGACACAGGGCGAGAGATACCGAGCTGATGTATACTGCACATCCGACGCATCATGGTAAGTAACATCATAATAAACAATAATAATATTCCACGACTTCCACACAACGCCATCTAGTCCCAAACTAAGCAGAGGTTGTCCTATGAGTACTAGACAACTGATAAACATGCATATATATTTCTAAATACATACATATTATGGATAAATTACACCCAGACAAAGAACAAATGATCTTGCTCATCACACAATCATTTGTCCTCAGTGGGAATCGAACCCACGACCTTGCGCATAGCAATCAGGGCCACTGACCACTAGACCAACAGGCCTGTCATAATAATCTTTCTATAGTCTGTTTCAAAAGTATGTGATGAAAATGTCAACAAATGGTTCAGAGAACTTACCTGTGGATAGGTACCAATTTGGAGTTCCACTTACAAATTGAGTACTTTCATTGAATAGTTAATCCTGAAATTCTCCCGAAAGGTCACCGGGCGTAATCTGACCCGATTTGTGAAAACTGGCGTACAAAAAACAAACTAGATTTAACTTTTTAAGTTATACCCCGCTTTTAATTTCATGTACTTTTTTTATTTTTTATTTACGGGAGTAAAAATTAACAGGAAACTAGTACGGGATATACAGCGGCCGTAACGCACGGACGAGCATACTCTGTCAGAAGCTTGCCGCGTTGAACGTGTTAAAAAAAAGTATATTTTTATTTTCCCCAATGCAAAAATGTTGAGTCAACAGTATTAATAAATGGCGCAAAATAATTAAAAGTTAATAATAATGCGTGATTAAGAAGTTAATTGTCGTTAAAAAAATATATATGTTTCAAATTCTTCATGCATTTAAGGGTTAACGGTCAACGTCTTAACGTCTTAACGGTCGGATGTGCGTTAGGCGTCAGTACAAGATACAAAAAACACAGAATTGATGACTAAATTCTATCATTTATTTACAGCGATCAACGACACCCATCTACTAATATTCACGGCGACGCATATAGACGTGTACGACATCGAGACCGGTGACTGGGTGCAAACTATGAATATACGTAAGTCATCACATGAATACGATTAATATCCTAACTCATATTAAAAAGGCAATGTGAGTTTGTTTTCTTCTTGGTTCCGCTTTCACGGCTAAACGGGTGAACCGATTTTGATGAAATTTGGTATGGGGATACTTTGAACCGCGGAGAAGGACATAGGCTACTTTTTATCGATATACCAAGCGGGCGGAGCCGCGGGTGGAAGCTAGTTTTATCTATATCCTATTATTGTCATGGTTCACCGTTTACGACAAGAGGTATGTATAATATATTGGAAATGAAGAAAGAAAGAAAAGAAGAAAGAAAATACATTTATTTGCAGCAAACATGACGCATAAAAATAACACAAAAAATCATCATCTGCCTAGCCTTTTCCCAATTGTGCTGGGGTCGGTTTCCAGTCTAACCGGATGCAGCTGAATACCACTATTTTACATGGAGCTACTGCCTATCTGACCTCCACAACGCAGTGACAGGGTAATACAATACCCCTTGGTAAGACTGGTTGTTAGACTTTCGGGCTATTGACGACCCGTAACGACTGTCAATGATTCACGAATGACAGCCGGGACCAACGGCTTAACGTGCTTTCCGAGACGGAGCGGTCTTGGTATGTGAAGATAGTCACCCATCCACGGACCAACCGCGGCAAGCGTAGCTTAAGCTGATCGATCGGCCAGTGCGGCTGTTATTACTTAGCTACAAGCCCCCTCTAAAAGAAAAAGAATACAAAAAATAATAATAATAACAATTTGGGGGAAAATATGCGTCACATCCACGCAAAACGGCCATCTCTCAGCATAATGCTGCGACCCTGTGCGAGACAGAGCCCCAGCGCTGGTTTCCAGCGACAGCCGGCGTTGACGTGATGACGTCAACCGGTGCAGTATATGATTAGACATAAATAAAAAACAAAATCAAAATAAGATGTAAAATAAATATACATTACAAAAAAATGGTTACTGAAAGTTTGCATTTACGCATTTAAGGGTCAAAACTATCTTCCAAAAGAGAAAAGATATATGAAAGAACTCGAGGGGAAAGGTAGTTTCCATGATGGAAGTTTTTACTGACAAGCATGTACAGACGCCAGCACACCAAGCTACCCGAAACTGTAAAATTTTTCCAATCAACTTTGAACCTTAAAGTTTAGAGATAAAGTTGAAAATCTATTAAATAAATTTGACATATTCTAATAGCTTGATCGCCAGCACATCAAGCTATTACAATATGTCAAATTTATTTGTACATTGCAAGAGCTACCTTAGCATTGCAAACCGCATCAAACGTATTTTTTATAAATTCGATTTTGAGGTCCACATCCTGACATTTCAGTTTATCTATATGTATAACTAGCGATCCGCGTCTGCTTCGCACACTTTCAAACTCTTCAGCTTTATTATAATATGCAGTATAGATGGCTTATGCTTAAGAATAGAATACAATACTCTTTATAATGTACACCATATGAATTATAGACATAAATATATAAATTTTACGAAGGGTGACACAATGTGCGGTCTTATCGCTAAGAGCGATCTTTTAAAGACAACCTTTGGATGGATTGAAAAGGGGAAGGAGAGACAGAAAAAAAAAATATAAAAAAAAATAATTATATATATTTATGATATTTTTATTTATTATATTTTATTCCAGCAAACGCTCGACCTCTAGACGAGACGGGTTGGATATGTTGCGTGAACGGAGGTGTCGGTAACGGCTTCCCCTTCTCTAGCGACGCGTCGCCCTTCATCGTGTATCTCAGACCTCTACTAACGCGTAAGTAAATATCATTACTAACTAATAATCTACTTATGTCAATAAAATTAACTGTTTATCAAATCGACTACAGTATTTTTATCTCACGAAGCGACGCGCGCTTTACTTGTGGTAACCTAGTGCACAAACACGCTGTGAATATGTGCGTGCGAGAAGACAAGTAGCGTCAGCACATAACATGGGGATGGAAGTTTCTATGGGTGTATGTGAGTACACATACACCCATAGAAACTTTCATCCCCTATTTTATCCTAAAAGGGATGATTTTTCACTTCCGTTATTTAAGAAAATCTAGTGCAACATTTCATGCTTCTAGATTTAGACCAACGGTTTAGACTGTTCATTGTCTATCAGTAAATTAATGAATGCATTTAATTAAAAAATTCCATCACTACATAGTATAAAACAAAGTCGCTTCCCTGTCTGTCTGTCCCTATATATGCTTAGATCTTTAAAACTACTCAACGGATTTTGATGCGTTTTTTTTTAATAGATAGAGTGATTCAAGAGGAAGGTTTATATGTATTATACATGCATAATATAGTAGAGAAACACTGATAATTTTAGAGGTTTCTAATGTGATGTCGTAAATAAACACGATTTTTTTCCGCTTATATTGTAAACGCTGGCTGAACCCGTCGAGATAGATCAAAATAATGTACTACGGTATTGTACACCTTAAAAAGGTCTACAAAAAAATGCGCGATGGTATATGTCTATCTCTTAGGGATAACCCACAGTAACCATTTTTTATCCTATACTTTTTACGAGAAATAATGGCTCTAAAATTATCAGTGTTTCTCCATTGCACCCGTGCGAAGCCGGGGCGGGTCGCTAGTAAAGTATAAGATTTTTAGCAAAGGTGTATAAGTTAAAATTGTAATAAGTGTTATTAAACTTGTTGAATGTTCACAGACCCTCGAGCGTCGGATCCCCCAATCACCGTAGACACATCACTATGGGGTCATAAACGAAGGTTTTCAGTGCGGGAGCAGTCACACCAAGCAATTGAAGCACATAATAGATTGTAAGTAATATCTTTACATAAGTACAGGATTGCATAACTGCACCCTAACTGCGTAACACACTCTCAATTTGAATCATTTTGAAGCATATTGCTAATCCATTGCACCACATGTTCGAAAAATGTGTCAGCTCAACAACGTAAATAACGCAATGAATGTTGTTGAACTGTCAAAATGAAACCCATTCCTACTGATAGTGTGTTACGCAATTAGCCTGCTGGATTCAGTACATGATTTTAAATACAAGTGAGTTGTTTTTCGCCCGTTATTAAAGAAAAATGCTTTTATTTTCATTTTGACCGCGTAAGGTGTTGCACTTTTCTACGAAACAGCAAATTATTTTTTTTTTCTGACTAAAAATTATACGTGGGTGGATCAAATATAAACCGGACTAAAGTAAAAAAAAAAATACGCATGTATCATTATAAAAAAAATGTAATATATTTTATTTTTCTACATAATCTCCCCTTCTATTAACACATTTTTCCCAGCGCAGGGAAGTTTCTTGATGCCATTATCGAAGAAAGTAGTCGGTCATGCCTTTAGCCAATTGCACACAAATGATTCCACTATCTGGTCAGTGTGAAAACGGCGTCCTCCACTTGAAATTTTTTTCTGTGCCATTCCTACACTTGAGTTCTTGCGTATAGATCCCAATGTGGCCCATCAGCAGGTAAAAGGTAAACCATGACTTTTTGGAGACCCAGTATATGTAGCGATTTGTGACGTGACGTTTTCTTACCTTGTTACTTGTATGTTTTAGATCAGAGCGTCGGTCGCGGCTCATATCCGCGCCCACGAACTTCGCGCACCTGTCGCACATGGGCCCGGGCGACGGCATCCGCTCGCAGCGCCTGCTGGACCTGCCCACTACTGTGGAGACTGCCGACGAACACCCGACGGTGAGGAAGACAACCATTCATTTCAATTAGCCAGCAAAACTTAACATACGTGACGGTTATCGATATCTAAACGCAATAAAACAAAAGAAAACACATTTTCTCCAGTCACACTTAAAGTAACATCACTAGCAGCGGTCGTTGACCCCCAAAATACGGAAAATATCCATCATGTCTGTGGAGTTTCGTTAGTTTAATTCGACCCTCTATTTTTCAGAAATAATTACGTAAAAATAAAGCCATTAGTCATCAGACATTGAATGCGAATCGGACCGCGACACGTCAATTTGATATAAGTATTAATGTGGTTTTGCTTGTATTTTCAGATGTACAGCAGTCGAGAGAGCAGTAAACGGACATCGCCGTTAACGATATCCCACGGTACCGGCTCCTATAATGGTACGTAAATACATTTTTTTATGAGATCAAATGTTATTGAAATGGTGAAATGGGTCCATAATTTCGCTGAACAGTTTTAAGGTGGTTTTATCCACGCCCTGCCGCAGGGCGATATAGAAATTTTGCCATACGAATTTCAATGTTGGCCCTTCCCAGGCCTCGCTTCGCCGGTGTAAAACCACCTTCATGGTCTTAGTGGTTGAAGGAAGCTTCAAGAAAGAAGCTTCAAGGTCTTAGTGGTTCAATCGCGTCCCCCAAAACAAATGACGCGCAATCGACCGCATAAGGTATTGCTTGGTAAAGATGAGTCTGCTGACTCAGGCCGTGACTGGTTGCACGGGTTGTGACGCCGGTGTGTGACTAATGCTCCCGCTGCTTGGTCACTTTTAAGGCTATGGTTAAAACTTCACACGCTACAAACAGCGTGCGGTGACGTCATGACGTATGACCGACACGCCGCCGGTTGTCAAAACGTTCGTTGCCGGCTTCGCACCTGGGAGTCGCGCGCGAGACCGCGCCCGTGTATTTACGAACACAGCGTTCGGCCGTCGTCGGTCGGTGTCGGCGAGTGGCCCGATAGACCGCAGCCTAACAGTCCGTTGTTGCCCGCGCAGGCTCGTGGCGCGCGCCCCCCTCCCCCCCCCCGCGCCGAGCGCTCGCTGGGGGGCGGCTCGCAGGGGAGCGGCTCGCTGCTGCTGGAGCGCTCCATCACGCCGCTGAGCCTCGGCAGCATGAGCTCGCTGCACGACGTGCTGAAGGTACGTGCGACCAACGACCTGCAACATGCTCAATCTCACTAGTACACATAGACAATAGAGGATGGACTGCGCGATCCACTCAGAAAATTGTCCACTTTGTTAGAAAGGGACAGTGCGATGATACTCCCCTGCTCTGTCTCTCTCTGTAGGTTTGTAGTTATGATCGGCACCTGCAGAGTTGTGACGTGGACCAATCAGAATTTTAGAAAGAGATAACAAGAGGGGAGTATCCGATAGCCGTCACTCTCACACGTTTTCTGACCATATTTTAGTTACTGCTAGGATAGGGATTGCACAGTCCATCCTCTATGTCTATGGTAGTACATCTATTTAAAAAAAAATGCTCGTACACTAAATTTCGACTGAGTGCGTATTTATTTTTGGTTAATTTTATTTGAGATGTCCAATACTGACCATAACACAGTATGTCCCGGGGCAGGTGGGGACAGACCTGGGCGACGGGCTGCACTCCGAGGACAGCAGCTGCGGAGCCTCCCCGCCGCACCCGATGGATCCTTGATGGTAACAATATCATTTACATTCAAACATACATCACACCCGACACATACACTTACCAAATTCACACGAATGTATGGGAAGTTTTTTTTTGCTATTTCTAACTTTTCTAGTACTCAAATCTCAGTTGGTCCAACAGAGGTTTTCTGATCCTAATAAGAAACAGGATCGATTGGCGTAAGAAAAGTTTTTGTGAAAATGCCCCATTTTCCTGCTAACAGTACAATTTTTCAAAATCTGCAAATGCAAATCAAAATTTCTAAAAAGTTATTCTAAGACCTTTTCCCTGTAGCTACAACGGTTAGCGGCCCTTACTGCGGTCGAAAATCCATCCTGTATAATTAGTGAATACTATACGAGATCTCTACCAGCGATACATATCCTTCCACATTCCGATACACCGGTGAAACTTCGGGGTCAAACCTTATAATGGCGCAGATTCTCTTGTTCACAAACTAAACAAAATTTAAGTTCAGTGCATCTTTTTCTTTCTATTTCATTAAGAAAGGAACAGAAGATACATATTAGTTTAGTCCTGTCAAATTAAGATACTCCATAGACATGTTTAGACGTGATTAAAAAAATGCCTATAAACACGTCAATTTACGTCAGGCGCTGACTAATTTCACAGGACTAAACTAATATTAATTATCTTATGTCCTTTTCTTAATGAAATAGAAAGAAAAAGATGCTCTGAACTTAAATTTAGTTTAGTTTGTGAACAAGAGAATCGGTGCCGATAATATCCCAACCTTCTAACATAATATATCATCAAACCTATAATCCCTGAAGAGTTAGGCAGAGATGCACCTACAGTACACATATGTAGACAGAGTTATGTTTAACACGTTCACTGTCCGTGAGCCACATGTGGGTCATTTTGGGTTGGAACAAGACGTCCGTGCCATACATGTGGGTCACTCTGAAAATAGGGGTTAAAGGGTTCCCCCCCTACTTTTATGGTCTTTATGGATCTGAAGGGCAATTGGACGTGAGAGCTAATTTCGAAACTTTGGCTGGACAGTGAACGTGTTCAGTCACATATAATAAGAGGCGAGACTCTATTTAACTAATTACAAGCTTTTATTTAACTTGCAATGTATGTTTGTTATGGTAGAATCTTGCAACTCAATTTTGAAGCAGATATCTCCAACCGATTGAGCTGAAATTTTGTATACACGTTCAGTTTGGATGACAATGCATGGTTAGCCGTGTGAAGTCATTCTAAATCCAACATGGCGGAACGCCCAAGATGGCAGACTAGTTATTTTTAATGCACCCCTTCAATGTGGGTATCAAATGAAAGGGCATGCTGAGAGTAACTGGAAAAATAAAGCGACGTCACCCTAAATCCAACATGGCGGAACGCCCAAGATGGCGGATTACCTAATTATTTGTTATCTTTCACAGAAGCCAACTGAACTCGTCGTGGACACTAGACATGTCCCGTTTCTACGCTTGCTTTTGTTAAAAGTAGTATCATTTGCGACCGGGACAGGCGCGGACGCCGTATTGTACGCCGTATGTCGTTTACACAGAGTTCATTGTTGCGTAGCAGGCGATGCTTTAAGTATATTACGTGGGCGTTTTTATTTATGATAGATATAATAATAAGGAAATGTCTTTTGAGAGCCGTTTAACTGTGATTTACGTAACGACTTATAAGAAAATAGCTCATGTTGTAGTGGAAATATTAGCCAATTTGGGCTCACTGCCCAGAATGTCCAGGAGCAGTGCTTTGTTAATTAATACTATTGGGATAGGCTGCAGTATCCAGCTGTTTGTCAATAACTTTGCCATCCCTGATATAAAATTAATAATTATGACTATCATAAATAAAAAACGCGGTTATTAAATAAATTAATTATCAATATATTTGGTTCCTAAAACAATTATAATATGGAAGATTTATTTTGCAATGTTATTAAATTATTTATCAGAAACAAATAATAATTAAATGTAACGGTTTTCTGCATGACACATAAATACTAAACCTTCCATTAAACGATAATAACAAATTTAAATAGATATTATTAAGCTTTGTGCACACTGACCGAATATTAGGCGTAGGAGAAAATCTAGGAATTTTTTGACGGATATTGAGGTTATTGCATGTCATTTTGAATAAATTGTTTAGTGGTAAAATTCATTGCTATGAAATTGTAAATAAAAATAAAATTGACTTTTTTGCCACTAGTATGTGACTATAATGATTGGATTTCTTCTTTTCTAGCCTTTTTAGTACAATAAATATTGAATCAAATCAATAATAAGATTTGTTTCTTTTAACTCTTATGAAATATCGGCAATAGTGATGACAATTTATTTATTTTAAACTCCAACAATATATTTGATTGCAAATACTGCAAAAAATATTCTAAAAAGTGTAAAAGCTTTAAAACTGCTAGAGAATGACCGCACTATCACAGAAGTGAAGTCACGACTCTGTAACTTCATACCTGCGCCATACACTGTACGTAACGCGCGACAAGGACGGGATTAAACCCTTCCAAAATCTGTTAAAGCGTGTAGCTATGATATAGTACTATATGCCACCATATTTCCATCGATTTTACAGATGTTTTTCGATTTGGTATCTCAAACTTAAAGCCTTTATTTCAAATAAACCAATTAGAGGCACTTTTGACTGTAAAGGGGTCGGTCAGTCAGAAAGATGAAGCTAGTTGCCCATTCCAAAGCGTTGTAAGTTCCTATGGAGAAGAACAGGCAAGAAATTCCACGGCTACTCTTTTAAATCATAAAATTGTTACAAAATATTGGTTACATCATTCATGTGAGAAGGACGTAGAAAGACGTGCACGTTAAAAGCGTCCGTAATATGTTTAATGAAGTATCTCATTTTAGCCTTCAATGAAATTTAATTATCTGTTCAAACATTTATAATATTAGTCATCGTCCCTATTCAACACTTATGACACTATTTATTTAATCTCTGCACATTATTTTATGATTATTTTGACAGGCCTGTTGGTCTAGTGGTCAGTGGCCCTGACTGCTATGCCCAAGGTCGTGGGTTCGATTCCCACCTAGGACAAATGTTTGTGTGATGAGCACGATCATTTGTTCCTTGTCTGGATGTAATTTATCTATAATATGTATGTATTTAGAAATATATATGTATGTTTATCAGTTGTGTAGTACTCATAGCACAAGCTCTGCTTAGTTTGGGACTAGATGGCGTTGTGTGAAAATTGAGGAATATTATTATTTATAAAATTGTTCGAAAATATATTCCTAATATGGTCAGTGTGTGCCCAGTTCTAGTTTTATAGACCCAATGTGGCTTGTAGGTCAATTAGATTCCCTTTAACACTACGTATTTTATATCTGCGTACGTAAGACGTTGCTTGTTAGTGGGTCCAGTTTATTTACAGTTGACAATGTAGTGTGACACAGGTGTTATGAAGTTTTTATTAATACAAGGCTCCTATAATGTGGGAAGATGGTACATGAAACTCGGACACGAAACTGGCTCGTAAAACCTTAATTTACTAAAAAAATCATCATCTGACTCCTCCCTCAATACAGCGTCGTCGCAGACTCAAGAAACGATCAGAATGGCCGGTAAAACTAAAACAGCACATAAAACCTTTACAATTTTTTTAATTACCTTTTTTCTCTCTGAAATAGGTACATTGAATTAAAAATCAGTTGGGCTGTCTGAGGTTTTGCGCATTTAACGTCACACGCTGTATGGTTGGAAAGTTGGGTGACTACCGAGCTGAGGACTAATAGAGTAGTATGGAGGAAAAATACATGTTGCGTAGACCCCAAATAAATTGGGGTAAGGACAGGAAAATGACGGTCTTCATAATTTTTCTTGGATAACACACAATTCAACGTTTCCACATTAAATAGTTAACTGTAAATAAACTGCTATTCACTAATAATTAAACAATATAATATATAAATAAAATAGATGTAGGATTTTATTAACCAAATTGTATTTAATTGCTTTTAATTTTAATACTCCATACGCCATTTTGACGACGTAACAGACCGCCGAAGTAAAACCAGAGAGGTTTATAAGTTAATAAAGAATTTATAATTAAATAATTAATAAATGAAAACATGAACAATTTAATAATATGTGATGTCGTAACAAAATGATTGAAATTTGTTGTAATTGTGACGTTAATTCAAATCTTTAAAGCCAAATGTTTTCTGTTTTATTGTGAATATTGTTTGAAAGTGTCTTGCAGAACATCACGCTTGTATTTTCCGAAGGGACAGAGGTGCGCTTATAGTACTGTGGTGGCATCTACATCGCCACATGCGAACTACGCATCATACTGACGTCATGCAAAATCCTGCAACGCGCAAGCAGAATTTACCGCGCAACTAGAATTTATACAACTTCCCGACATCAATCATCGGACATGTATGCCCCGATACCGGTCGTCACGCCCCCTTTTCGAATCGTCGGGCAGTTCCCACCAGACACGACACCAGTCTGGTCGGAGGATCTTCCCTTTTCTGTGGAGGATGAGTGAACTTAACACCCTGTATACGCCTATAGCACACCTAATTTTTGCCGCTTATTTTGTAGTTCCACGTAAAGTGTCTTCTCAACGAAAATTAAAAATAATTAGTTAGCTCAAACTAAATGTTTGAGTATTGAATCTATGGCATGAAGTGCGCCTCTGTACATTAGTGTGCTCGAAGTATAGCTCGAAATAAATAAATAAATCTTCCGAGATAATTATTTATTTTGCGAAGTGTTATCTAATAACAAGCTAATCAAAGCTTTATCTTATGGGCGTGTAGACTCAATTTACTGGCACTTTTAAATAATATCCACAATAAAAACTTGACTAAAACACTGCCATTCCTGTATAGGTAGGTAGTTGATAATTACACAGCAGAACAAAATAGAAGAATCACTAGATTTCGTTACCTGTTCGTATCGATATCGATAAGTAAAATAATATCGATTATTCGTCATTTAATCGCTTATTATATCAACTTTCGATTAATTCAATAAGTATCCTGCTGTGTTGGTTACGATGGTTTTAAATATCGATAAAACTGTCACTATTTATCGATGTAACGATGTATCGATTTTGGAAGCACGGTAGGATATTGATTGATATCGATATAATTATAATATTCAAATATTATTTTTAACCTTTTCGCTAGACATGTATACTATATACATAAGGTTTGTATATTAATAAAATAATGTGATTATTTCCATTTTTAATGAAGTTATGAAGTATATTACCAAAATAATCGTCACATTTAATGTTTTAAGTTAATTATTTATATACGTGAAAAATATCGCTTTATTTTAATGCTTTGTGTGTAAAATGAAGTTCATTAACTGTATCGCATTCGGAAATGTCGATAGTTAGAAGATAACTGTAATAGTTACGCGAATTATAAATGTTCTGGTTATAAGCCATAAAGAATACATGTTTCAAATATATTTGGTCGTTATGTTAACCGGTGGTTACAGCTGTCAATTGTATACTTAAGTCTGTAGTCGTTTTTAACTATCGACATTTTGGTACATCTAGGAGTAGGTATTATAGTTTGACCGAGACCACTGTACCGCGCCTTAGGCATGCGCGGTGAGGTGAGGGGATGCTGTGAGCGTTGACGAATGAACGGCCTGCACTGACGAATGAGCGGCCTGGTGCCGTGTTATGACGGCTTAATGCCATCACGATACTAGTGTAAGAGAGAGACGGAGCTATACATGACCGATAGCACCATCCCTTTTTCGCACTGGAATCATAAAAATAAAATTAAAAATGTTTATTGCATCATCTTAAATAACTTGTTCTATTACATTGGGAGCATCCTTTTAAGCAATTAGTTTGCTTGTGTTAGGATGCTCCGACGTTCCCCAGGTTATATAAATTGTTATTAAGCCTTTTCAAGATAATGTAAACTTATACAATTAAAAATAAAAACGAAAAGAATGAAATGGGTATACAGTATTTGTATGAAGGGCAAGAAAAACGCGCTTGGGATGCGTGTGTCATATGAGTAGGAGATGGCGTGGAGGTAAATGTGCATGTGAGTAGTGGGTGTGAGTAAGTGAGGGTAATCGTGATGACATTAATACTTTTCGTGATACGGCGCCTGTACTGACGAATGAGCGGCTTGCACAATCTCGCCGTCCACATACCTAAGGCGCCGTACAGCGGTTTCGGTCAAACTATAACCGAATATTATGTAACAAATCTCATCATTATTTTGTGATTATTCACCCTTAACAGTAGGCATTTTTTTTTTGTGTAAGCAATATATTTTTTTTTGTAATTGTTAATTTTTTTTAACAATCTAGTCTCTTTTTTTGTTTATTGACCGTAATGTATTATCGCGACTATGATTCGTCTTCAATGTATTTTAAGAGTAAACTAGTTGGACTTAGACAAATGAGATTTTTATAGGTTAGTTTTTTTTTATCGTCTTGTCTATGGGGCCGCCTCTATAGGTAGATTGGGTTAGGTAATACTAATTTTCATGGTATTGAAAACCAATAAAAATATTATGAAGCTAAAAAGAATCTCGTTAAAAATATGTCTGGCTATTATTAGTTTAGTAAACGTTTTTGGTTTTGGACTGAAATTATTAAAATTCCTATGGTTTTAGAAAGTAAATGAAAAATATTGGTGATTCAAAACCTTACCTACCGGCCCCTTAGCGGCGCCCTCTGTCTTCAGTTGTACACATAATTATTATTCCCTTTTGTATTTTTTTTATATAAACATCGATGAAATATAAGTTGTCCAAAGATCTTTGTATCGAAATACTTATATTTTAATAAATTCAATGATACTGTCAAAATCAATTGTTTAAGTGGCAGTGGAAACAAAACTGATAAATAAAAGAAATTGAAAAACAAGATTTCAAAAAATATTCCATTGGACTGGATCTGTATTGCATAGTGTTAATGCTATCATGATTCCAGGCCGAAAAAGGGATGGTGCTATTGGCCATGTATAGCTCCGTCCTCTCTTACACTGGAATCATTATGGTATTAAACCGTCATGACACAGCCACATGGGCAGTTATTTAAACAACTGTTTAAAGCAGTATTATGCTTCTAAACTATCTCGAAGCGAATAATTTCTCACATTCAAAAACAGTTATTTGTTTATAACTCAAATGTCATAATCTAACATTGTTTCTGAATTAGAGAATTTGTACAATAACAAAATTAGTATTACCACGTTTTGATACGAATAGTGTTGTCCACTATATCGATATTGTAATACGTTTTATTTGAAAACTTCTAGTTTATAAATAATATGCACCAGAAAGAACTGAATGTATATTGTTTTTTTTTATATAATTGTGTATATTAATGTAAACGTATTATGAACAAATTTTGTGTAATGCCCGCTTATTTGTGAACCGTTTTGTCGAAAATGTAACCAAGATTGTTGTTTATATCTTTACGAAATGTAGACATTGTTTATACGACCATATTCACGGAATTTTAATTTTCTTCGAATTTCTGAATCTTGTCTCTGTGAAAGACATAAACAGCATTCTCGAAATCCTAAGTATTACAAAAAACATTCCGTTGATTTTAACACTGAACCAATCTCATATCGGTAGTTTCGAGACTAGGTACTTCAAATAAATATCGATAAGTGACTCGACACATCACTACACAGCATTTACCTTTGTCAATTGATATTAATAAAATTATTATCGAGGATACGTAAAATAATAATTGGCGTTGTATAACCTAATAAATTGTATATCTCAATAAATTTGTTGATCGAGAAATACGCTAGGGTAAGATTATATAAAAATTGTATTTAAATTAAAATCCCTAAAACAATACAAGACGGGTTTAGGAAAGTAGATTTTGCTAAAATTGATATTTAAAATGCATTTTATATTAAAGGTACGCTTGATATGATTCGAAATTGTATTAATTTTTCACATCTACTGTTGCGAGGTATGAGCTAATGATTTTTTAGGCTCTAATTACTCGTTTTGGCACTTCTTAGCTTTCGAACATATATTATAATCTGAGATTATCCAGTGAATATTTTACGATTTTCGACACATCTGCTCATCGTGCACTTGGGAAACATCAGGAAATAATTTATAGAGGTTCAACAAGAAAGTGATGCTATAAAAGTCCCTTTTTACGTAAGTCAGAACCCTATTTTTTTTTTTTTTTAACGGATGATTTATTTTTTAAGCCTAGTGCATGGTGATCAGAAAAGTAATCGAAATAACATCTTAAATATGCTTGTGTATAGGTCCCATGGATTGCAGTGCGGCCGACGAGAATGCGTTCTTAACACCTGTCAGTTTCATACAAACGAATACGTGTTGGTCTTTATTAGCTACTGGAATTGTCGCACTGACAGTTTTCGAGAACGCATTATCTCTACGGCCGGACTGTAGAAAATGGCACCGATTCTCTTGTTCACAAACTAAACTAAATTTAAGTTCAGTGCGTCTTTTTCTTTCTATTTCGTTAAGAAAAGGACAGAAGATAATTAATATTAGTTTATTCCTGTGAAATTAGTCAGCGCCTGACGTAAATTGACGTATTTTTAGTAGCCAATTTTTTAATCACGTCTATACTTGTCTATGGAGTATCTTAATTTGACAGGACTAAACTAATATTTATCTTCTGTCCTTTTCTTAATGAAATAGAAAGAAAAAGATGCACTGAACCTAAATTTATTTTAGTTTGTGAACAAGAGAATCGACGCCATTATTATCCAAAAAGTGTTGTACATACATCAATGTCACGTCCTCCCTTGCGGTGATATACCACATGACCCAGGCACTTAGATCACTAATCCTCTAGGTAATGCTATCAATAACCAATGTTTTTAATGAAATATTAGCCATCCAATAATCCAGCGACAGTTCTGTAAACTTTATTATTATTTCATTGTAAATCTAAATTATTGTCTAATATTAAATTGCATTATGTGAATTATCTCAATACTTAATTATTTTATGTAAATATATCTGAATAAAGAAACATTTGAATGAGTTTTTTTTTTGTTTCATTGTGTTTTGCATATGATGTTCCCACTGCTGGGACACAGCCCTCCTCTCTGTGAGAGAGAGTGGGCCGTAATTCACCACGCAGATCCAGTGCGGATTGGTAGATGTCACATGTCTTAGAATTTTTGGTTCTATGACATGCTGGTTTCCTTACGATGTTTTCCATTTTGCTTGTAACGCCATAAATAGACCTGACAGAACCTGGATCCTGGTGGCGGAATGGCTGTCACACTCTACCGCCGGCCTCGTCACCATCGAGGCGGTCCGGCCGGTACTCGAGCGCTGGCTCAGGAGGAGGCACCACTCCCTGTCGTTTCGGGTGACGCAGGTGCTCTCGGGGCATGCTTGCTTCCGGAAGTACCTGTGTCGCATAAACAGGGAGCCGGACGCCCGGTGTCACCACTGCGTCGACTGCAGGGAGGACAGTGCGTGGCATACGAGTGTGCCGCTTGGGAGGAGCCGCGCCGTGCCCTCATCTCAAGAATAGGCAGTGACCTGTCGCTGCCGGCCGTAGTCGAGTGGATGGTCGGCAGCGAAGAGTCCTGGGACTCGGTGGTTTCCTTCTGCGAAACAACGCCCCCTAAATGGGTCCAGGGGCGACGTACTCACCAGTCGGAGGTTGCGGAAGGATCGTATGTTCCCGTAGGTGTGAGATGGAACACTGGGGTGGTTTTTAGTCAGTAAGAGTCTGACAGACGCCAGGGCGGCGGACATCCATGAGGATTTACTACCTCGGAAACAAAAAAAGAAATAGGGGTGGTCACAGGACCTTCGCCTTACTAATCGTAGACCCACCGAGCTTAGAGTCGTTGGATTAGTATATCTAGATGAGTAGTTGGTAGGCAGACGGTGAAATAGATCTGATGATGTACCAGGAAGGTGTTCTGTCAAAATATGACAGGTATTTGAATCGTAGACCAATATTTTCACTCGTTCAACGCTTGCGATTCGTGGTTTTCACTATCGTTGTTATATTCCACGACGTTAAACATTAAATAGGTATATGTATTTTGTCGTTTGATTGTAAATAAATATGACCTAGATACATGGTAAGTCGGTATGACTGTGCTCCCAGATAAACGCAATCAGTACAATGCTTGTGTTTATTTGGGAACAGAGTCAAATCATGTGTTGTTTTAAAATTTGCAATTTAATAAATTGTTTATTGCATAATAAACTGAGTTTTTTCAACTAGGGGCCACATGGCCAAGGGGCCAAGGGGTCATGTGCGCGACGTTGACGTCGCGTTCAGCGGACGTTAATGCTTGTCACGCGACGACGCGACGTCAACGTCGCGTCTGCGCAACTTTGACGCTGCGCAGACGTTCGAGAGACGCCGACGCTCGAAAAACGCCAGTGGGATAGCACACGAGGTGGTTTAGGCCACTTTGTATACTGAGGTTTTAGGCTACCCCTTCTCCCAAGCCTCACGTATATTTTTAGGGTTCCGTACCCAAAGAGAAAAAAGGACCCCTATTACTCCCGCTCCGGTGTCCGTCCGTCCGTGTCACCAGGCTGTATCTCATGAACCGTGATAGTTAGACAGTTAAAATTTTCACGGATGATGTATTTCTGTTGCCGCTATAACAACAAATACTAAAAAACAGAATAAAATAAATATTTAAGGGGGCTCCTATGGGAGCCCCCTTAAATATGGACCACGGGCGCGTCCTTCTTCTGCTTTTTTCTATTTTATACGCTACACATTAAATCATTTTTTTTTCGTTGCATGAAAATGCATCGTGATTTTTTTCTAACCCCCTCGCTCCCTGTTTGCACCTTACCTGATTAAAGGACGAGCAACCAAACAAAACAAATAAAAACAAATTCATCTTAAGTTCAAGAGGTTATCTTTACCTACAGATATCCAATTATTTTGGTCCCAACTCTGTTTTTACGAGAATCTATAAGTAGGTCTATATATTTTAATCATGAACCGTGGCCATTAGGTTTGAACCCTGCAGTAAATCCTAACAGCGTTTTTTTTTTTTGTCTTGAGCCGTGTACGTATTTGAAATTAGCTCCTCTAATAATTAATTTCTTCATTAAACACTTTCCACGGCCGCGTCCTAACCAAAACAATCGTCGTGTGTACCTACTTCAATTTCTCAAACTTCGACTATATTACATTGATGTGAAATAAAAAAAAGTCAAGTTAATATGTAATCGTAATAAAAATTTTAAATTCACTGTCAGACATCGCACAGAATCATGCCAATCAATATGCATGCTATGCTATGAACGCTATGATTGCTATACTATACGTCACGGGCAGTTGTTCTTTTCCATTTAAATCTATATAATAGGTTAGGGTAGATATCGTGAAGTATATCGCTGCCGGCCGTGGTCGAGTCTATGGTCGGCAGCGAGGAGTCCTGGGACGCGGTGGTTTCCTTCTGCGAAACAGTCGTCTCGCAGAAGGAGGCTGCGGAAAGGGAGAGGGAGATCTCGTCCCCTCACCCGGCCCGCAGCAGGCGCACCGGGCGTCGGCGGAGGGCGGATAACGCCCTCTTCCAGCCCCCCTAAATGGGTCCAGGGGCGACGGACTTGGGGACGTCCGTCGCCCCCCACACATCAGGACCCGAGGCGGCGGCGCGTAGTGTTCCACGCGCGCCCCTCTTAGACGTCGCGGGGGGAGTTTAACACCTCACTCCCCCCCCCTGACATGAGGAGGCCCGCAGGCGCGGGCCAGCACCAGCCGGGGGTTGCGGAAGTATCGTTCGTTCCCGCGACCCCCGGCGTAGGTGAGAAAGGGAACACCGGGGTGGTTTTTAGTCAGTAAGAGTCTGACAGACCCTGCCGCCCGCCCCAGGGCGGCGGACATCCATGAGGACTTTCCAGCCCGAAACAAAAAAAAAAAAAAAGATATCGTGAAGTAGCCTTAGGTCCGATCCAGCATAATGTCAGTGCCTGTTAGGGCCATTTCCCACGACAAGATCCCGTTTTTTGCAGGTACGGTTTTTTGCAGGATCCCGTTTAGTAGTGTACGTGTTTAAATATACATATTCACACAAGCATCATGTACCCTGATTGCGTAACACACTATTACTCTCAATTTGAATAATTTTGAAGCATATTGCTAATCTATTGCTCGATATGTTCGAAAAATTTGTTTGCTCAACAACGTAAATAACGCAATGAATGATGTTCAACTGTCAATATGAAACCCATTGCTACTGATAGTGTGTTACGCAATTACCCTGCTGTCTATAGTATCCGGCAAACAGGATGTTTGTGTGAATAATATTATGTATATTTAAACACGTACACCACTAAACGGGATCCTGCAAAAAACGGGATCTTGTCGTGGGAAAGGGCCCTAAGTGGGCTGAATATGTTATAGCTACCAACAGTAGCTTTTGTAAGATGAATGGCACCATGTATACGTGATAACGTGACCCTATAGATCACCGACATACTCAGCGGCACAGAATGTGGCCCAAACATAACAACCCGATAACAGCTGAATTTTACTAACGCGTATGGCAACTTGAAGCGGCAGTTTGTTACAATGTTTGTTAATGTGAATTAGGTAAAGGGGGATGCGCTCAAATTCAAATTTTCTTACGTTTTTTGCAATTTGCAGGCCAGCGTCAGGTTGTATGTTGATTAAAATGCGATTCGCGACCGTGTAAAATATGACTTTACAGAATTATAATTATTTAAATAAATACAAACCTATAAGTTCATATAATAATCTTACGTAACACACTATTACTCTCAATTTGAATCATTTTGAAGCATATTGCTAATCCATTGCTCCATATGTTCGAAAAATGTGTCTGCTCAACGATGTAGATAATGCAATGATGAACTGTCAAAATGAAACCCATTGCTACTGATAGTGTGTTACGCAATTACCCTGCTGATTGATTGATGTTTCATGAAATAGTTATTGAACAGGATTATATGAACTTATATCTTTAACGTTTTGGACACTGCTTTAATCGTTGTTGGGACGCGTAGAAGACGGGTCAGTTAACATTTGATATTAAAATGGGCGTGTATTTAATATCTATTGTTTCATTTTATAATTAATCTGCACTTATTTATGCTTCCAGAATGAAAAAATAATGCCTCTAACTTCAGCTCAAGTCGCTCAAGCTGGGCGAACGCAGTGAGAAATCGCTGCAACTTAAATGGATAGGTATAATTAAGTTTTCACATTTGTTCCTGAATTAGTGATTTAAGGTATCAGATCTTCCTCTAAATTTTATAAAACATGTCCTTCGTGTTTCATTTTGACAATAAGCTACATATCTATTACGTTTGGGCCAAATTCGTGCCGTTGTGTAGGTAGTGAGGAAATCCGTTTTGTATAGTGAGAACTCTTATCAGGAACTTTTTCTTATCACCAGTATGCCCAAAAGTTCTATTTATACAGCGAAAAGCCACCATTTGCTTTATTATCTTAAGAGCGAACTCCAGGGGTGGACGCACCATCGATCTCAGTTGAAACAACTTTGTATTTCTGAAGTATAAAATGTGTAGAACGTGGTGTGTGCTGGCGTTGGCGGCGCTGTGCGTGGGGTTGGCGCACTCTTGGGGTGAGTTGATTTCTTTGTCATCGACGATATAATATCAACGTTGCACAGTGTGTTATTTTGCCTTAGTTGCGGACATGCCAATTTTATTTGTTTTTTGGAAAACTTCAAATCAAACAAAACTCTTAATAAAACCCCGCCGGCTCTAACTACTGTAGTTTTAGAGAAAAAAATAAAATCGAGAAAAATCCTTAAAAACTATAGAAACACCACATCTCCTTTTTTAATTTGTTTTTTGCACGAAATGTCTTAAGGTGTGATAGAAATCCACTACCGGAACCATTATTCCAACGCGTTGGAAAAGCAAAACTGACTAAGCGACATAGGGTGCTACTTTTTTAGGAGAAAAATTTAACTTTTTAGAAAAAAAATCATATAAATTCTTGTAATCATCATAAAGGCTCATAAATTCTTACGGTTTTGGAAATCTTATTTTATCTGAATCTGAATATACAGTGTGTCCGGACATGGACTAGCGATATTCTAAATACTTAAATATAAGCTATTTTAAAGTACTATTACACTATAGGCTTGGGTCCAATACACTTCCCCGCTATGTGGCAGCCATTTTGTTTTTTTTGTTGAAATATGCTCTATGCGAGTACAAAAAAAATCATATATCTCAAAGTTTTAGTCATACTGAGATAAAAATAGGCTTATTCGGAAGGCAATAATATTGTCTACCGTCTGCATTACAAAGCAATGTGTTCACAATTCCATAACTTTTGAAAAAAAATGTGAAAGTCGAAAAAAAAATCAAAAAATTATGCAATTCAACCAATAATGGTTAATTACTACAAAAACAACCCCGAGAACTTTTTTATTTTTTATACTAGATCGACAGTTTTTGAGCTACGCTACAATGCAACATAAAATTCACAACTGTATGTTTAATACTTTAAGAGTTATTGTTGTTTGAACATAGCGTATGCGCAAGCACAAAACGTCTTTGTTAACCGCCAGAGTGTCATTTATGGCATTCACTGTATTCCATCTGAGAGCAGGCGAGAAATACTGTTCGTTACTACCGTGAGTAAGCGAGATAGAACGTATTAGTCCACTACCTGAAACAAAATCAGTTTTAAGGACAAATTATTAGTTGGGTTAGTTTAGTTGTCCCTCGCCCTGCGTTGTGATCGCTATCGCTACTTTCACTTACCGTCCGTGCTGTTTACGTGCTGCGTTAGTGTTTTGTATTTAAAAGTGTGATAAAGTATGGCACAGCGTCAATATTCATCGCAACATATTGCTGACATACACTTTGTGTATGGCTTTTGCAATGGAAGTGCAAATTTGGCTGTACAAGAATATCGACGAAGGTACCCTAACAGGCCTACACCGAGTCGCCAAACTTTTATCGACGTGCATTCAAGATTAGCGGAAAGAGGTATTCAAAGAGCTGTTAATGAACGCAATCGCTTGGTATCGCCCGAAGATGAAGAAGAAGTGCTTAGACTAATAACCAATGATCCTAGACTAAGCGTTAGACGGATTTCAGTGCAACTTCGAATGTCTAAGTGGCATGTATGGAGAATTTTGAAAAGAGAAGGGTTACACCCTTATCATTTTCGACGGGTTCAAGACGTGATCGAACCAGATTTTGCTGCGAGATCTGTGTTTTGTTCGTGGATAAATAGAAATTTGAGACAGAACCGTAATTTTTTACAAAGAATACTGTGGACTGATGAAGCCAAATTTACAAGAGCTGGGATTACAAACCACAGAAACGACCATCTCTGGTGCTCCGCAAATCCAAGGGCGGTGCGCCCAAGCTCATTTCAACATGAATTCTCAGTAAATGTGTGGGCCGGCATAATCAACGATAGGCTGATAGGGCCATTGGAATTGCCACCTACATTAAACGGCGCTAGATTTTTAGAATTCTTACAGACACAGTTTGCGGACAGCCTCATGGACCTACCTCTATCATACCGTCGGCGTATGTGGTTCCAGCTCGATGGTGCACCCGCGCATTTTTCTCGAGCAGTGAGAGAATATTTAAATAATAATCTACAGCCGTGGATCGGTCGTGGTGGTGTAGTAGCGTGGCCGCCTCGCTCACCCGATTTGACACCCTTGGATTATTTTTTGTGGGGTCATATGAAACAAAAAGTATACGCTACAGTTCCAAATACCAGGGAAGAACTCGTCGCAAAAATTATGGCAGCCGCCGAAGAAATTAGATCCGATTTGGATTTAATTAGGCGCTCATCAACCCAGGTGGCACAGAGAGCCGTAGTGTGTCTACAAGCTGGAGGTGGCCACTTTGAGCAACTGCTTTAGATATTTTAATCTTCATTTAATATTGGAAAAAACATTAAATAAAATTCAATATGAATGTTATGTTTTTTTAATGATTTCCTGTTTAGGGTTCCGACAAAGGCCTTTTGTGCTTGCGCATACGCTATGTTCATACAACAATAACTCTTAAAGTATTAGACATACAGTTGTGAATTTTATGTTGTATTGTAGCTTAGCTCAAAAACTGTCGATCTAGTATAAAAAATAAAAAAGCTCTCGGGGTTGTTTTTGTAGTAATTAACAATTATTGGTTGAATTGCATAATTTTTTGTTTTTTTTTTTCGACTTTCACATTTTTTTTCAAAAGTTATGGAATTGTGAACATATTGCTTTGTAGTGCAGACGGTAGACAATATTATTGCCTTTCGAATAAGCCTATTTTTATCTCAGTATGACTAAAACTTTGAGATATATGATTTTTTTTGTACTCGCATAGAGCATACTTCAACAAAAAAAACAAAATGGCTGCCACATAGCGGGGAAGTATATTGGACCTAAGCCTATAGTGTAATTGTACTTTAAAATAGCTTATATTTAAGTATTTAGAATATCGCTAGTCCATGTCCGGACACACTGTATATATGATTTTATTTTTAATGAAAATTTTAACTTTAAACTGCGCTCCTGTAAAGTTAGCCATAATATGTCGCTTAGTCAATTTTGCCTTTCAAGCGTCTATACCTATTATCTAAGTAGGTACATCAGCCGGTCGATTCTGGAAAAATCTCACCGTGATAATTAAGCTGAAGTGAGCTTAGAGTGAGCTGTGAGTCATTTTACGACTCACTCCACGCTCACTTCACCCAAGTTTTCACGGTGAGATGGTTACAGAATCGCACGGCAGTTTGTAAGATAAACAATTTTTCTTTTGTTTCAGACATCGCTTTAAGTAGAGGAGATCTTCTAGAATTTTATACCAATGAAATCAAAACGGTCACCGTGCAATTTAATTCCCATAACCTCGCAGCGTTAGCTTACGACGAAGTTCACAACATGATGCTGTACGTCGACAAACAGAGTAACAATGACGCTATATGCGGTTATGACATATCTTCGATGGAAAACAAATGTTTCACTGAGAGAAACGGCAGAAACATTCATGGTCTTGCCTTCGATCCAGTCACTGAATTACTGTTCTTCAGTGATAGAAATGAAGGAAGCATTAATTGGATTTCATTAAAACGTGGATCTAATAACAATCTTTCCGGAAATCTTTTAATCAAGATGGATGACGGGATCCCCACAGATATCGCCGTGGATAGCTGTAGAGGGTACGTTTACCGTAGTTAATCATATACCTACTCAAAAAAACCTATTTTTACTTCGAGATAATCTAAAGAGGTTTTCTTTTCACAGGTACGTTTACTGGATCAACACAAACCTGACGACGCCTGTAATAGAGAGAGCTCGATTGAATGGCTCTGAAAGAGAAGTCGTTATTAATACTACTTCATTGTCTATCAACACGACTTACAAACTGGAACCACACAGCCTGGCTATTGACCAACAGAACCAGCAAATATACTGGATCGAACCTGAGACTAGTTTAGAATACCCAATTTGTAATGCAGATTTGAATGGAAAAAACAAAGTCAGCATTTCTTCTATAAGATACCCTGACACAAAGTTGGTGTTTACTCCACCATCATCAAATACATTGACCGTTTCAAAAGCATACCTCTTCTGGAAGGACTGGTGCACTGAGTCTGAGTGCAGGAACCAAGTTTGGAAATTTCCAAAGACTTCAGAGACTTCATCATCGCATTCGAAACATTATTACACACATTTTATGTTAGACGACTCACAAGTTGAAAGGGTGTCTGTCGGTATAGCCGCTAACTATAAAATAGCAGACCAAAGTCATGGTATCAAGGATTGCGAATCACTAAGGAGTCTCGAACAAAACAACTCTAAAGGGCCGTTTTGTGTTCATGGTGTGAAAGTTAATGGCCAATCGCGTTGTAAGTGCACACCTGGTTACATCGGTGAGCGATGCGACGTATCAGTCTGTGAGAACTATTGTTTGCAAGGCAGCTGCAGTTTGAACGATGATGGACTTCCTAATTGCAGGTAAAACATACTCTAATATGTACTTGGAAAGGTTTCCTTGTTAAAATAAACTATTAAAACTAAATATTAAAGTGGCTGGTGGTGAACGGAGTAGAAGCCTATTTTGCACAGAAATGTTTTTAATATTCAATTTTCCTGCAATATCGCCTCGAGCCAACTCGAGTGCCATGACAAATTTTGCCCACTCGTATCAAAATGTAATATTTTCACATTATCGTTATTTCAGATGTAATACCGGGTATTTCGGCAAAAGGTGTGCAAGCTTCGCGTGGTAATCACGATGTAAGGCTGAAAGATGAGAAACACCCCTACGTATTCAGTAGAATCAAACCAAACGCCAGGGTTTGATGATTTACTGTCGAATTGGCGAAAAACTACTGCAAACATTTTCTTTATTGTTGAAGACTGATGTAGCTGTGATTATAGATGTATATTTCTAAGGCCGTTTCATTTATTTTTAATTAGAGAATATCTGCATTAGTTTAGACGGAATTAAACTGTTATTGTAACCATCTCACTGTGAAAACTTTGGAAGTGAGCTGTCAGTGTCATCCCACCTGATACTAGGGATTGACCAAGAATACATTTAAGTACAATCTTAATCGAGATTTTAATATTATTTTTAATGCTAATTCTATTGATCATTTTATATCATTTCAAAGCTAGTATTTTAGCAACAACTAAAATACTAGCTTTGAAATGATATAAAATGGGTTTTAATCTAGGAAATTAAAG
Organism: Eremobia ochroleuca; assembly: GCA_949629135.1. Lineage (NCBI taxonomy): Eukaryota > Metazoa > Arthropoda > Insecta > Lepidoptera > Noctuidae > Eremobia > Eremobia ochroleuca. The sequence goes on from OX451410.1 coordinate 10,600,522, forward strand.
ACTAGTCCTTATACATAAGGACTAGCCTAGAAAAAAAAAGAACTGACTAAGTTTCTGTTTTACTATTTTATTTTAAAACCCCACAAAATAGTAATGTTTTGACAACTAAAATACTACATTTTGAAATTATATAAAATTAACAATAGAATTAGCTTAAAAATATTATTAAAATCTCGATTATGCTTGTAAATGTTTGCTTTGTCAATCCCTAGCATCAGTCCACTGATGACAATGACAGCAAGTTTTCACGGTGAGATTTTTACAGAATCGACATGCTATTCTCGCATTTCCCAAATTGATTGAAACACGAATTTTTATTCCGTGCCTATACAGAAAAACGTTACTTCTGGAGTTCTGGACATTGTTTTTAATCTTGATTCCTATTTTGTTTTCTGATTCAATAAATTCGTGAAAAAAAAAAGTACCTAATCATGTTTTATTTCTAATAATAACAAAAGACTTACGACGTCCGTAGCCACAGGCTAGTACCTAGATCAAGCGTCACGTATCTTGCGGCAGCTACTGCGGAGGAACACAAAGTAGTTGTTTACTGCATGCCACGAGTCACCACGACGCAACTTGCGGCACGACGGACAGGACATGATGGGATATCTATTTGGTTAATTAGCTATTAAATAAAAACAAATAATTACAAATACAATTTTATTCAGCAAGTCACTAGGACATATCGTTAATATTTTAAACGCAACACTTAAAACAATCTTAAGTCTTTGTACAAGGCAATTTCCATGTTAACAATATCGATACCACCGCGAGGCGGGAAAACCTGAGGATTAGTGTTCCTTTACTATTTATAATCTATGCTTTTCCTATATGCGTTTAAGTCTGACATTATTATCAGAGAGCAGTGGTGGCCGTGGTAATAATAATATTCCACAACTTTCACACAACGCCATCTAGTCCCAAACTAAGCAGAGCTTGTGATATGAGTACTAGACAACTGATAAACATAATGGCCGGGATTTGCGAGTTGTAGGCCGTGGATTTGGACCCCGACAGGCGCTTTACTTAGTGTAAATAATTTCGTTACCACTGCTCTCAAAACGATGAGGGAAAACATCGTGAGGAAACCGGCCTGTTATAGGATAAAAGATTCTAAGACATGTGACTTCTGCCAACCCACACTGGACCCGCGTGGTAATTATTATTATTAGCCCACTCCCTCTCGAAGAGAGGAGACTTGTGTCCCAGCAGTAGGAATATTAAAGGTATGATTTATACATATGAGGGGTATACAATCAAAGTTGGCAAAGTCCACAGTGTCAAAATGTTCAGTAAACTATAAAAACGATTATTTTTACGCAAATTGAAACTTGAATTTTGGACTTTTCTAGGTTTGTTTGTAAAGTCAATTTTCAATTTGAAATAACAGTCGAGATTACTAGAATTTGTATAAAATTATTCTACGGGGTATATAGATACGGAAACAAATGTGTTGCAATTTAAATCTCACTTTTAAAATTTTGTGGATTTTACCAACTTTGATTGTATACGCCTCATATATGTTATGTATAATTATCAGTATTTCAAATGAATGAAAAATGAAGGCTGAGATATCCAAAAATTGGAACTTTTCTCAGGTATTAAGATTCAACAAGATGCGCTCTGCGAGGCTCTCGAGTGGTCTCTCTATAGGCAACCGACTTAGATAACAAGATAATCAGCCTTTAATATTCCCACTGCAGGGACCCATGCATGGAGTGGGCCGTAATCGACCACGCGGGCCCAGTGCGGGTTGATGGATGTCACGTCTTCGATTTTTTTGGTTCTAGGACTTAAAAATTATCCAGACCTCAGTAACAAACATATGAAGCATAGAAAGGGTTGCAGATTTGTGTAATTTACGCGAATTACGCTACAAATCAGCACAATCTAGATCCAAACGTTGCCGTTTTGTTTCGTTAATGAGACCATCATACATTGCGTTTTTCTGTCAAAGCACGTAAAAAACAAAAGTCAATCAGAATGCCATCGTATAGAAAATGTTATGCAGTAGGAGATTTTTGAGCCATATCAGTGGGCCATTCTCATTGTCTATAGTACTTGCGTTTTAGCATTGCACTAGAGGTCATTACCCTTTTCTTAATATCTCTCCGTAGGAACCCAAACAATAAACTATGTGTGGTTTTTCGTTATCACTATAATAATTTAAAAAAAAAAATACAATGCAAAATAATCTATAACAATAGTACTGTCAAATTATTTATTAATTAACGAATAAGGCAAGTTAATTTATCTATAGCGATTTAGGGCTCCCGCAGATAAGCGCTACGCGACAGTGCGACACGATTCTGGTAGAACAAATTCCACGAAGTTTTCATAGAAATTGTTCTATTAGGGTCGCTTCGCGTTTATCTGCAGGAGGCTTTATTGTAATCGACGTCTTCTCAGTTGGTTGGCCGCATCCATATCAGTCTTATATAGATAGCTGCTCCATCATCGAAGCCGAATAGCTTGGCTATTGGTTTAAAATGATGCCTAGTGACACGAATGCACATGCTAGTGGCACGTATTGAGATAATGATTCTTGATCTCAGCCATCCCATTACTACGCTAAAAGATCTATTCCACTGATTCAGGACGACAAAATCAATTATTCTACATTTTACATTGATTTATCAGAACTATAATATCGCCTGCACGCCATCTAGCGTTCAAATTTCTAAGCCATCGCAATCATGACGCTTTGATTTGCTTGTCAAAACTCATTAACACTACGGAAAAAGTGTCAAATTTTGCCTGGATTTAACTATTGTTTTTCTCAGTAGTTATTTCCTAAAAAAAGGTCTAACGCGACCTCATTTCATGGATCAATGACCGCTATTGCTACGCAAAAACTATAGCAAACTGTTTTCTTATTTCTTTAGCGACAGGATAAATCATATTTAATAAACAATTATAATACTTTTCGTAAATCGTCAGCTATCCCTCCTCGTCCACGTCTCAACCTCCACAAGCAAACGTTAGTCACAGTTACAATTTGATTTACCCTAATGTTTCGTGTATTCAAATAATTGTATAATAATATATAAAAAATAATATAAGCGAACAGATAATTTGAGTATTGCAACACATAATAAATATAAGTGTTATTTATGGTACACTTTTAGCATTGCATTTGAGATATAAAATTGATTACCGCAAACAAAAGGAACATTTTTTTTTTGTGAAAATTTCTTTAGAAAACTGGGAGCCTATTCTTTTAGTCCGTTAACGAAGATACGGTCCCGTTGGAAAACAGTTCAATACTGCGGAATTAACCCTACTCCCGATTAATGAACTTTTACGGACGGGCAAAGTCTAATCGCGAGTAAGGACAACAATCAAATCGTGATATCAATCATTCTTAGTTCGGGGTCCGAACTAATCTTATGTCTGAAGGTGTCTATAACTTCGGATACAATACGGATTTTGTGTTTAGAGACTAGACCCCCCCCCCCCCCCCCCCCCTGAATCGTCACGCTCAGGTCAGTGACGCTGAGTCGGGTATACTCAGCGCTCAACCGCGTATACTCATCTCCAGTAGTAAGTTTTCACTTAAATCGTGTGTTAATAATCAGATACCCACTTTTTTTACTGACTTTTAAATAACATATTTTTCAAATTTATTACTAAAACCTCATTTGCAACACTAAAAGTATAACATATAAGGCATATTACATATTCTAATCTCAATAAGTACGTAGATCGATACATTTTATATTATTGAGCGCTCAATTCGTTAACGGAATGTGATTTTGACCATTTTTCGAGCGAAGTGGCTAAGTACAATACATTACACATTTAAAATTAATATGTCTTGTTCGTCAGACGATAAAATAATTTATCGTCTGACGAATAAGAAATAAATTAATATATTAAGGTTGTCAAAAAAGGTGATCAACCTCGGTTAATTATAAAATGTTATTATAAATTAGCCTCTTTAGATAAAAGCCATTATATTTTTTTCATTTTAACACTTGGCATGCGGGCTATACTTCGCCGCCGAATCACGCGTGCAGCGGGCCACAAATCGACTAAATACGTGTTTTTACGTGACCCGCGCTCTAGTGACAGACTGCAAAAAACGTAAAAATACGTTGCCCGCATTTCAAGTGTCAAGCGTGGTACAGACGCCAGCACATCAAGCTACTAAAATCTGTCAAATTTCTTTAATAGATTTTCAACTTTATCGCCATAGCAATTATTATTATTATTAGGTTCAAAGTTGAATGGGAAAATTTGACAGTTTCGGGTAGCTTGATGTGCTGGCGTCTGTAAATGATCCCATTGTCGCTTCACTCAAGAAAATGGTCGATGCAAAAAAAATCTTGCATAAATATTTCACATGATTTCGTTTAAGTTTCATTTCCATCCAATTTTCTTTTTACACTCTGTAAAAATAAAACATTGACGTTACTATGCTTATAAATTATTATTTTTTGTTTTCGCAAGTTGGAATTCATTAATAATTATGGGCTGATTTTACCAAAGTCAAATATCTTTTATCTGTGGAATAAAATTGGCGTCTGACAGTTCCATTGTGGAAAACCTGTCTTTATCCTCCGGATAAAACTTGATCTAAGCATAAAAGTTTGGTAAAATTCGCCCTGTGCAAGTCTGTAATACCAAAATAATTTACTTGATATCCAAGATATTTTGTGAAGGCCTTAACAATTAACAATTTTTAAGCAAGTAGCCAAATAATACAAATAATATTAAAATAAGACATAATACTTTGATGAACATTGTAAGTCTCAAGTTTATAAACTAAATATTTTTTTTATAATTACACTAATTTAGGTGCCAAAACTAAAACACTCGTGATTGATAAATGCTATGTGAAGAACTGTTTAGTTTACAAAACTGTTCGAGCTGAAGCGAATCTTGCGCCGGACGCGATTGCGCGCGTTTTTTGTTTCAATGGTGAAAAGGAAGTCACTGTTCTTCAGTACACTACATACATAGAAAAAGTCAGAACGCCTCCATACAAGTCGGCGCGAAACCATTTGGTCCCGCATTCTGCGCGGGATTCGCCTCAGTTTGAACAGAGAATTACTGCAAAAATACTAAAAAGCAATGGTGATGTATCTGTCATTTTAACCAATAATCTATGGTTTTTTTTTAAACAAACAACTAACCAATCCCAGCACCTAACATACCGATTAGGCAACATAATTACTGATAAGAGATTTTATTAGGGTTTAAGAAATGGAGTGTGATATTCTTCGATCAACAATAGCACTTTTCCACCCATTTTTGATGCGCTCATCGGAAATCTAGTCTATTGTTGATCGAAGGTGATATTAATATTTTACATGGACCACCCACAATTGCTCTTAATATACTTTACAATAACTAGACCAACTCTTCACATTCCGAACTGTGAGTTTACAAATACTAGTGAACGTCAAAATGCAATAAATTGAGCCAACTCCACAGTCTTCCAAAGATTCGCTCTCATAACAACCAAAGAGTAAAAAAAAAAAGTAAAAATTTATTTTTTCGATTGTCGTTGAAACTCAGGAACCAATATGGTAAAAAGCGAAAAGGTTTTGAATCAGCAAATTCGATTATTTTGTACCCTCTTATTCATGTAAATGTATGTCTAAAATGATGTTTTAATATATTGTCCTTTCACTTTTTTGTATGAAAATGGCAAGGATAGGAAGTGTTTAAGCGTTTTTATAAATGCAAAGTTTCTATTATGAATAAAAGGGACATATATAGCTTTGAAGAATCAAAACCTATACAGGGTCAATTTAACTTAGCTAGCAAAACTCCGCAGACGTGATCGGTGTCGATATATAAACATGATAAAACTAAAAAAAATATGACGATTTTTATTTTGGTTGTAGAGCGGCATCTACACCGCCACATGCGAACTACGCATTATACTGACGTCACGCAAAGTCCTGCATCGCGCAAGCAAAGTTTACCGCGCGACTAGCATATACATAAACAATGGCCCGACATGAATCGTCGGGAAGTTGCCCACCAGACACGACACCCGTCTGGTCGGAGGATCCTTCCTTTTCTATGGAGGATGAGTGAACTTTACACCGTGTTCCTCGCGTACCTCTATATGGACATCTGAGTTCACACCGGACAATTCAGTGCGCTTCATTCGGGCGTGGTCAGTGTGGAAGTGTCGCGCGCAATTCGAAGAGCTGCCGATCCGTGTGCTGTCGGTTTTTGACGATGCTCAAAAGCGCCATAGTCGTTTGGCGAACTTGGTGTGGACGGCTGTCTGTGGAATCGAGCAATCGTGCAATCCATATTGAACGTGAGTTCAACTGAACTCAGGTTTCTTAAAACGGATCGTGCGAAATCCACAGTCGGCGCTCCATAATCGCGGATCGTCGATGTGAACTCAGCATAATGACCGTAAATTAGTGTAGTTTTACTTGAAATAGCAAAAGGCCAATTCTCGTAGTTTTAAAAACGTTCACAGTCTCTCATTCTCGAATCTGTCAAAAGACATTTCCCAGTTTTATCATGTTTAAATATCGACACCATCACGTTCGCATAGATAAATTTGAACCTGTATAAATTGTATTTTTATCCTAAAACGAAACATTTCTTTATATCTATAACATAGTAGACATAAACATGGAACAATTATATCTTGAAGGAAGATATTTTAGTAATAACACTTTATAGGGCATTTAATGCAGAGAAAACTATCCATTTAAACCGAACATGAAGTGAAATTTTATGGAAAGACAAACTAACACACGTAGAAAAGGAAGTAGCTTACAATTAATTCAGATATTTATGCGAATATACGTATTCATTGATATTTAACTAATTTCACAGAAAAAAAATGGTACTTGAACATTACTGGCGAAATTTGGATGTACTAGACACTTCTGTATACCCCCTGTGGGAAATAAAGGCGTGATTAATATGTTGCACCTACATATAATTCACGCCTACTTCCCATGGGGTAGGCAGAAACTACAGAATGCTCCGATCCTTACGTACCTTTCATTTTATACTATATTTGCACTAAATCAGGCTGGAGACAATAATAAGTAACAAACCGAAATAAACATGAAATAACATAGTGGGACAATATATTTAGGTTAAAGAAAAAGTATGGAAGACAAGATAATCTGTAAACAGTCATTCTAATCGATTTTTAACAGACTTCGAAAACGGAAGAGGTTATGGATTCGACGCGTTTGTCTTCATGTTGTGTGCACCGATTTTTTTGGCAATGAAAATTAGTTAAATATCAATATTCTATTAGAAATGGTATGAATCGAGCACTACATACAAACTTCACTATATTTTACTTTTATGATGATACTGAAGTAGGCCGGCCGCGAATTCAGTCACCAGTGTTGCCAACGTCTGTATTTTTATTTCTAGCCATCCTAGTAAATAGTGTTGCCAGACTTTTTGGCCAAAGTGACTGTAATCGCATACAATTCCAATTTTGTGCTCGAATTACATAACTTTTAGATTTTTACGTTTCTTAAAGTGCGTTCCCACATAGCGGCTCACTGGGCTTACCCATTTTTTGTAACTAGCAACACAGTTTACAGAGACGGCATAGACAATAAAAATATATCATAACATCTCATAATATATCACTTAACATATTATAAGCTCATGATAAACTTCTATTTCTCACACATTTTGATAAATCCAAACTGACCTCATCCCACGACCTTATTTACCTCTATAAGGTCAAATACCCGCTCTACAATAAGGCCTTAGACCTCAAACATCTATTTCGACCTCTAAGGTCACAGAAATCTCAAAATTTTGCTCTATAAGGCCCCATGAACCTTCAAATTTGGTTGCTATAGTCGATTTTGATAGCACTTTCCGATAGTGTAAACATTAATGTTGTTACTAGCTAGAAACGTAGGAGTGCTAAATCCTTCTGACTACCCTTTCGGGAAATACACGCGTTACGTTCATGGTGGTATCCCTTGTGTGTGGAAAAAATGGGACAAATATTGTTTTCGCGTCTAATGAATATGAGACTATTCCGTTTAGTTATTTTGCCTCTGGTTTTACATAACTGTGATCTTTATTATCATTCTAATAAGGTTGCTGTTGGGCTGCTGGCATTGAAAGATCGGTCAAAATCATTGTAATCTTTATTCTCGTCACAAGGTTGTCTGGAAGAGATCGCCGAAAGCGATAAGGCCACCCATTATATATTCTTAGTGTACTATATTTTTTTTTTTTGTTGTGTATTTTTGTGGTGTACAACAAAGTATATTTATAAATAAATAAATAAGGTTGTTGCAATAAAAACTGAAATAACTGTGAACGGACTGCAGACACAATATTGTTCATATGTCACCCTAGACCATTGGTTTGGCCTTATTTTGCCCATCGCCCACGTTTTTTCATCTTGTTTTAAATCAAATTTTTGACGGAGTGTTTTTTTAAGCCAATTTAAAGACATAAATATCATTTATCATTCACGGCAGATTTCTTCATGGTCTATGTCAACCCATTTCTGTTCATAAACTTTACAAAAAACCAGTTCACACTATCGGAAATTTCCAAAGGAAACAATAAATCTGTCATCAAAAGCATGTCCTCAATTGGGCAGTGAACCCGCGGCCGTCGACGTACGCTACACACGTATCTAGTCGGCCTTCCTCGGCCTTCGCTTGCGGACCTCAGGTCGCTCCGTGGAGTCGCAGGGCTTCGAGTCGCCGGCGCCTTCTGCTGGCTTGTCTTTCTCTTCTTCAGATGACTGTGGGGAGGAGAGAAGATTATAAGATGATGTCTCTATTTTGTTGTGTAATTAAGTGGGAAGGATGGGCACAATGCACGTGTCGATGAGTTTGCGCTTCATGGTATGCCATTTTTCCTCCTCTTTAATTTATATTAAATAGGAGTAAAAAAAAGAAGGCCTGTCTACTAAGTTATTAACTACGGGACTGAATTCGAAGACTTTTTTTTGGATGGTTAGCCTTCGATTAACAATAGCACTAGATTAGGAACAAAAACACATCGTTCAAGTGGTCGCGATTGCGTATAACTTGATTATAAACCTACCTTTCAAACAAAGTATATTCATCATCTGCCTAGCCTTTTCCCAACTATGTTGGGGTCGGCTTCCAGTCTAACCTGATTCAGCTGAATACCAGTATTTTACATGGAGTGACTGCCTATCTGACCTCCACAACCCAGTTACTGGGTAATACGATACTCCTTGATAAGACTGGTTGTCAGACTTTCAGGCTACTGACGACTCGTAACAACTGTCAAAGATACACGCATGACAGCCGGGACCAACGGCTTACGGTGCTTTCCGAGGCAAGGAGGGGTCTTGGTATGTGAAGATGGTCACCCATCCACGAACCAGCGGCAAGCGTCTTACTTAGCCACAAGCCCCTCTCCTCTCTTCATAATTAAAAAAAAAAGACTAAGAAAACAAAAAGCATGAAACTCTCACGTTTTTACACATACCGTTTTCACAAACTACGGTTTATACGTCGTACCGATTGTATTCTCTAGAATACAATCCCGGGATCACGGCCGTTTCCTGACCCCGAAAATCCCGAGACTGTACTTGGCCTTACTGGGGATTTTCGGGAGTGGCAATACGCGATTAGGATTCCGGGATTGTATTCTCTAGCCGTACCGCAAAGATGGTTACAGAATCTCACGGCTGGCCTGCCATAAAATCACTACATAGTATAAAACAAAGTCGCTTCCCTGTCTGTCCCTATATATGCTTAGATCTTTAAAATTACGCAACGGATTTTGAAGCGGTTTTTTTAATAGATAGAGTGATTCAAGAGGAAGGTTTATATGTATAATACATGCATAATATAGTAGAGAAACACTGGTAATTTTAGAGGTTTCTAATGTAATGTCGTAAATAAACACATTTTTTTGCGCTTACATTGTAAACGCTGGCTGAACCCGTCGAGATAGATCAAAATATTGTACTACAGTATTGTACACATTAAAAAGGTCTACAAAAAAGTCCGCGATGGTATATTATATCTCTTAGGGATAACCCACAATTACCATTTTTATCCTATATACTTTTTACGAGAAATAAGGGCTCTAAAATTATCAGTGTTTCTCCATTGCACCCGTGCGAAGCCGGGGCGGGTCGCTAGTAAAAAATAAAATATCATTGAACGTAACTCACATCACTGGGGGAGTTCTTCTCTGCATCACTGTTGTTCACATTCTCGTCATCATCCACGATATCGTCGTTGATCAGCTCCTGAAAAATCACCATCATCAAACATTTTTTTTTTTTTTGAGAATGGTGAACGTCGAAATCAAAATACATAGTTTATTCAGTATTGGCTGAGAATCGCCATCGTCAATCGTTTTGAGCGTCAAAATTACAAAGGACAGTCCCCAATACATCCGCGCCCTTCACCAGTTCCTAGAACTTTAGATGGAAAAGAAATGGCGCATTTTTAAGTGATTCGCGCCTACTATTGCCTTCCCTATTTATTTAAAAACTAGCCGACCCGGCGAACTTCGTACTGCCTCAGTATGAATAAATGAAATCAGTCAATCCGTACTCGAGATATCATCAAAAAAGACTTTCCATACAAAATTTATGAGACAGTGCAGCTGAGTACCAGTATTTTACATGGAGCGACTGCCTATCTGACCTCCACAACCCAGTTACTGGGTAATACGATACCCCTTGGTAAGACTGGTTGGAAGACTTTCGGGCTTCTGATGACCCGTAACGACTGTCAAAGATCCACGATGACAGCCGGGACCAACGGCTTAACGTGCTTTCCGAGGCACGGAGGGGTCTTGGTATGTAAAGATGGTCACCCATCCACAGACCAACCGCGGCAAGCGTAGCTTAACCTGATCGCTCGACCTGTGCGGCTGTTGATACTTTACTTAGACACAAGCCATTGGATTCGAAATGGAAAAATTAAATACCTCCTTTTTTATACTAACTTAAAAAGGCGATATTCTATGGCCCTCTCACGTTAAAGAAAATTTAGAAGTAGCAGGTATTTGAGGAGTTCTTACCTGGTCATCGTCAGACTGCTTGTCCTTGCCGTCCTGGTCGCCGCGCGCTCTCTTGTCCAGCTCCTTCTGAGAGATGAACACCTTGTCTTCTCGGCGGGGCGGGTATAACAAGTCGATGATGCATACAAGGAGCTGGAAGGTTAGATTTGGTTTAAACATCTTTCTGTTTGTAACTTTCGTAAATAAATAACATTTATTTATTTCAGATAACTAATTGATCCATACAGTTGATCAATTAATTATCAGAAATAAATTAAAATAAATCGATTTTTTTTAAACTTTGCCCCACACTAGCACACACAATACATACTCATATATATACATATATGAGTATAAATACTCATATGAATGATATGCACAAAGTATACCATACAGGCTGAGCCCAGCTTAGCTTAGTCTGAAAGTGACAAGTGAAGTGAAATTTCCCCAAAGATTGCAATACACTATTCGATAGGGATTATTTAGATCTACTTTCTCACGTTATCGAATGTCGGATTGTTAGGTGTATAAATGGCCCGGGGCCGAAAAACTGTTTTTCCCATAGACTTCAATGTAACTTTGGAGGCTATTTTGACAATGTTACATCTACTTAGAACAATGGTTATTTTTGCATTCGAGTCAGTATACCCCCTAGTTTACTTCACCGCAAGGTGGCGCTTGTGCGGTAAGGGGCATTTTCCTATACAAACTCGGCAGACTCCTTTCGGTCACCATAAGCGGCGAATATTTCATCCCCTTACCTACCCAGACTACCCACTAAGCAACAAGTAATAAAAGATACTAACCAGTCCAAGCAGAGCTCCGATGAAAATGGTGGCCAGTGCGAAGATGAGGTATGATCCCCAAGTAGGCAGCCCGTATGTTTCCATCAGCATATTGTGAACGCTCTGAAAAACAGTCAAGTTTCTAGATTAGCGATGGGTGAAGCAATACTTGTAATATGCCGTCAACTTCTTCTTCTTCTTTTTCCTGCCCTTGTCCCATTTTATTTGAGGTCGGCGCAACACGTTTTCTTCTTCCATTCTTCCCTGTTAGACGTCATGGCATCATTTACTCCTTTCTCTTTCATATCATTCCTCACACCGTCCATCCATCTTTTCTTTGGCCTTCCTCTCCCTCTCCATCCATCTACATTCATATTCATCACTCTTTTCGTTACATGCGTTTCATCCCGCCTCATTACATGTCCTTACCAAGACAAACGACTTCCTTTCCTTTTTTCTGTAACAGGCGCCACTTTTAAACTAATTATTCATGTAATATGCCGTCAACTATCGGATTTTAATACCAATCACAGCCCGATGCAAAATATGGTGGCTCGGAACTGCACAGTAACAAATTCACGTGTCAGCGGGGGTGAGGGGTGAGGTACTGCGCAACGAGTAGCGTACTTCAGAGTCGCCATAAGGGTGCGTTTCCACAGAAGCGGAGCTGGGCGAAGTGGAGCAGAGACGTGCAGGAATCGACTAATCACAATGGTTGAAATGAAATCCTCATCGCGTCACTCGTCTCGTCTGTGATTGGACGATTCCTACACGTCTCCGCTCCGCTCCGCGCAGCTCCGCTTCTGTGGTAAACGCACCCTCATGTTTGGATCGGGCTGTAACAACATTTAGTAGTTATTTTTAGGTAATTTAAAAAAAAAGACTCATCATCTGCCTAGCCTTTTCCCAACTATGTTGGGGTCGGCTTCCAGTCTAACCGGATGCAACTGAGTACCAGTATTTATACACGGAGCGACTGCCTATCTGACCTCCACAACCCAGTTACTGGGTAATACGAAACCCGTAGGTGAGACTGGTTGTCAGACACGGTAACGGTAACGACTGTCAAAGATTCACGAATGACAGCCGGGATCAACGGCTTAACGAGATTTCCGAGGCACGGAGGGGTCTTGGTATGTAAAGACGGTCACCCACCCACGGACCAACCGCGGCAAGCGTAGATTAACCTGATCGAACGACCCGTGCGGCTGTTCTTACTTAGTCACAAGCCCCTCTCCTCCCCTCATAATTTATAAAAAAAATCAAAAAGAATGAAACTCACGTTTTTACACACACCGTTTTCTTGCTGTTGAAAACTACGGTTTATACGCCGTACCTAGAGCCTTTCCTGACCATGAAAATCCCGAGACTATTTGGCCATACTCGGGATTTTCGGGAGTGGCAATCCGAGATTAGGATTCCGGGATTGTATTCTCTAGCCGTACCGTAAAGAAACCGTGCCGTGGACCAAAAGGCCTTCACCCTAAGTCTTATAGCTTATATTACTATAGAGGTATGAGGAACAGAGTGTAAAGTTCACTCGTCCTCCATAGAAAAGGGAGGATCCTCCGACCAGACGGGTGTCGTGTCTGGTGGGCAACGGCCCGATGGTTCATGTCGGGCCGTTGTTGTGTTGTGTTGTTAGTTGCGCGGTAAACTCTGCTTGCGAGATGCAGGATTTTGCGTGACGTCAGTATGGCGCGTTGTTCGAATGTGGCGTTGCAGATACCGCTACACTACTATAAACTGCTACATATTACATACCCTGAGCGCCTGGCTGAGCTTGAAGAACTCAGCGACCAGGGTCATCTGTATAGAGTGTGGCGCCTTCCACGATGGTACTGGTTCAGTCTGCTTCCATCGCTGGTCTTCTACATAACGCAGCATAGATTCCACGTCGCGGGGACCCTTGTACTGGCGGAATTCACCGTCGATCACACTGTGGAGAGGAAACCATATTTCAAGAATTTGGATAGGGTATTTAGACTACCTATACAGGGTGGCACGGACATCAACTCACAACTTGTTACCATGGATTCAGTACAAAGAGAATTAAACCGTTTGAGAGCTGACAGACCGATTTCGTCTAGGCTCACGACTCACCACTGCGGGCCGGGGGATGAAGAAAATACAGCGGTTGTGATTTGCCAATGCAACAATGTTAGGACGAATGTTCCAAACATAGTGTTTCATTTATGTGACATGAGCCTGAGTCGCCCGTATGATCCGTCAAGAGGTTGTGTAGTCACTGATTCAGTAAAAGGTTCTGAACACCCTTGAGTTGAAATTTTTCGTTGGTTATTAAAAAAAAAAATTGCTGTTTCATATATTTTGACCGCAAAACTATTGCACTTTTCTATGAGACAGTTTTTTTTCGGTTCGTCACCATGTGCAGAATTCATGGTTACAGTTTCCGGACATGGGGACAGAGCATTGCACACACCAGGATGCGTAGTTGGAATAGATAGGTACTCACTGGAAAATAGTAGGTAGAGCAGTAACAACGAATCGGCCGCTCAATCCCGGCGACTTAGTGACGTCAACGCCGGCAGTTCTTACGCCGAGCGCCTTGCGGGTCGCCCGGGTGGACAGCTCGCGCCATGCCGGGGAGAGAGCGTTGCAGGCTGGGCACCAGGGGGCGTAGCTGGAATAAGATAGATGGAATTTAGAGCAGGACAATGTATGGGCATAGATTTGGGAATTATAGTACACCTACATATCGATGCTAAACAAAACTAAGGTTTTTAGGAGAACAAAAATAGGGTATTTTTCTTACAAAACTAACGATAATTTTTTAACTATTATGTTTTATGAAAAAAGTGTCTAGGACAAAGTTTCTTAGATTCCTTCATTTTTAAGCTAAACTAGCAAAATATCAATAAAACCTAGTTTTAATATATAATTCATTTTCGACAAAATGTCCCTTACGTTATTTCATATTTCCAGTATCGATATGTGCTTTATTGCAAAAATGACACTATCAAGAATTGCTGTCGTCGTTTGAAACGTGAATTGACAAAGACATGGTGAAAAATCATTTGAAGGAAAAATGGAACCTTTATAAGATCACTTCGTTGTCTTGCCTTGCCTTTTTCTCCGGAACGCGTGGAGTTATCAAGTTGAAATTAATATTAAATACTCAGGGCTGCAATCCCTTGAAGCAGTACAAAAAATAAACTTCTTAAGTCAACGCAATCAAGAGATAGGGGCGTTTATGTTCCGTTTATGCCGAATATTTTGACACTCGCTTATAGGGTACTTCCCGTTGACTTAGAATCATGAAATTTTGCAAGAAGCAATGTCATGTAGCACAAGTAAAGGAAAACATCCGAAAACCATAAATTTGTAGTTATATACCTACAAAAAAATTGTACCGAACCCTCGGTGCGCGAGTCCGACTCCCACTTGACCGGTTTTTTTTACAAGACGCTATCTTTCTGCGGAAGATATCACGTTGAAGATTTTCCGGTACCAAATACAGTAATTTCATCTTACGAAGCGACGCGCGCTTTATTTGTGGTTACCAAATGTATAAACACGCTGTGAATGTATGCATAAAGACGAGTAGCGTCAGCATATAACGCACACACACCCACACTTTCGACTTCGCCATTGTTTCGGACGGTAACGGTACCGACGAGAGCTCCTGCGCTTAGGCCTAAAACACACACAAGCGACGTAAGGCGAAGGCACGGGGCAGGCGCAGCGCAGGCGTGGGACAGATACGACGCAGACGCGATTTGAATTATATCAGAAGAGGCGTGGAACAGGCAAGAAACGTTCAGATGCGGCATTTTATTGAGAGATAATGATGATAATAAAAATATGCATTTAATATTCTATACTGTACTCCGGCTTGGTACAATCGTAAAGGGCTGGATATTGTTCCACTAACTCGCAGAACTGTAGGTACATTAAAATCAATATCATCACGCATTTTTGGGTTGGTACCTAAATACTGAGCATACCGTATCACAAGCGACGTGCTCCTTGCGTGACTCACGAGAACCGACCGATAGCGACGCGGCGCAGTCAACGAAACGGCGTGTCTGCGCCGCGTCGCTTCAGTATAATTCAAAAACGTCGCCTGCATACATTTTGTATGAAATCGTTTTGAAGCGGCGCACGCCTGCGCCACGCCTGTTCCACGCCTGCTGCCTTACGTCGCATGTGTATGTTTTAGGCCTTAGGTTCACATTCATCACAGGCAGCGTGTTTGTACACTTGGTAACCACAAGTAAAGGGCGCTTAGCTTCGTCAGATAAAAATACCGTACAGCTCGATTAGTTTTTACAAAAGGATCATGCCGGTTTGTATCTTTACTTGATACTCATACCATTAATCGATACACGTGTTTAGTAAGCAACACAATTTCAACATTATATTGTTTATTGAGTTTACTCAACAACTTACCACAAATACCTTATAACAACCTTTAACCCGTTCCTTGACTTTCGCAAGCATAATCTGCATATACCGATCCCACAGCTGGGACACTCGTCTCGGTGAGAGAGAGAGGGGGCCATAATCCTCCACGCAGGCCTATTGCGGGTTGGTGGATGTCAAACGTCTTCAATTTTTGGTTCTAAAACACGCGGGTTTCCTCACGATGTTTTCCTTCACCGTTTCGAGATCAGTGGTCATGAAATATAATAATTTACAGAAACTCAAGCGCCTGTCTGGGTTCGATCCTATGACCTACAATTCGTATGTTGCGGCCGTTACCAACTTGTCTGCAAGCGTTGTTTATAAATATGGCGTTTATTCCATGAAATATTTTTGGGTCGTAAGCCAGCAAGCTGTCGCCTGAGACATTGAGAGGCATCACATCTCCCATAGAGCTGAAATGTCTCATGTGCCTTTAATAATACCAGCATCCTGAATCGATGCCAGATTAATCTTAGTATTGCTACGTTTACTGGGGACGAGGTGCCAGTTTTTGGAGCTAATCAAATCTATCTAATCGAACTAGCCTGTATTGGCTTGCTGCGATATCAAGAAAAGAAAATGTCACGAATAAATACAGATCTGTCTAGACTTTGTTTATTGCTCAAACCCTTCAAAAAGGTCGTCTAAAAGATTAAGAGGGAATAGTTTGGGAGGGAATACTGGACTTTTAGACAGCTACAAATTGACTTTCAGCTTTACTTCTTTTTGAATACGTTTCAAATTGGCATATTCATGGCCCGATTGCCTAACCTTATCCAAAGCGGCATCAAAGTCCTGAGCACAATAGAAATATCAATGCTATCAGTCATTTTTATTTTTGGTAGGAAGATGCTAAATGGGCAGATAAACTGTTAACTAGATAAAACAAAAGTTTAAACTGGGTCTGGTCTTCTGGACACGCTCATTCCATCGTAGACCTCATCGAGATCGAGATCATAGAGCAGACTTATCTCCATCGTCATACAAAAGTTTCGCAATAAAATAAAAACAACGGAACATTATTGAAGATACGTAAGTAAGTAAGTTTTATTTGTTTCGTACTTTCATTCGACCTTCCATTAAAGCCTTGAGCAGGTTGAAGGGTACGACGATAATCAGGTCATAGACAAACAATGACTATCTACGCAGCGGAGCGAGAACAAATAGTATCGATCGACAATTACTAGTCTGTGTGTGCACAGCTTGGCATAACATATTTGCCTATTATAATTCCTGAAGAATACTATAAGTTATTGAAAAAAATATAGACAAATAAATAATGGATAGTTTTTGTGAAAGATGATATTGCTAAGAATTAAGTGAATTTTTAAATGGCGGCTAAGTGTTGTTTGAAAGAAAAACGTGCTGCGCTGAACTCAAATAAATTCTGATAAGGGCAGAGTGATCAGACTGTGATAGGTTACACAGAAGTTTTGGTGGATCTAGGAAGCAATCGACGCGAGATTTTTGAAGTTTTGATCTTTACACGGGCTATATCTAGAAGTCAATCAATACCTCCGACGACATTCCTTGGACAGAAAGTCACGCAAATAATCTTGCTAGATACCGAGTTTATTTACAGTACCTGACAGTTTGTATGCCACATCGCATCGAGTCTCGAGAAAGAAACTGTCACACAGGCATTCGAGTGACAGAGACAAAGCCTTACAAAGCTGAACTTTTTAACTGGCGAATACTGCATTTTTCTGGAATAGCTTGTATAGGAGAAAATCATCATCCGTTTATACTTTTCCGAATACCAGTTTTCAAAGGAACGACTGCCTATCTGACCTCAAGAACTTAGTTACTGGGTAGATAACAAGGTACCCCTTGGCAAGACCGGTTGTTAGAAATTTGGGCTTCTGACTACCCGTAATGACTGTCAAAGATCCACGGGCCGATCCCGGCAAAAGAAACTACAGAAAATTATCAACTTCCTAGTTTTCTCAAGCATTGCATAGCACATTTTAGCAACGTGGGTCTGTGGGAATACTCTCTTAAGTCCGTCAAACGAAGATATGGACCCGTCCGAAAATATGTAGTTCGATACATCGGAATGAACCCTAGTCCTGATTAATTAACTTTTTCGAACGGGCAAAACCACATTGGGAGTAAAGACAACTGGCAAATCGTGTTGTCATTTATTCTTAGTTCGGGTTCCGAAGTAGTCTTATGTTCGTAGGTGATAGGTACAGCCGGTCGATTCTGTAAAAATCTCACCGTGAAATCATAAGTGAAGTGAGCACTTAATAGTGTTAATCCCTAGCGAATGACAGCTCACTCCACGCTCACTTCACCCAAGCTTTCACGGTGAGATGGTTACAGAATCACGCGGCTGTAAAGGAGTGCAGACTGGCAATAAAAATAACTCTGGTTGCATTCGAAATGTCAAGCGAGTTTAGAATGAGGTGTCAAATATTTGGTATTAGGTTTTTGTTTAGAAGAAAAGAAAGACAACATATCGAAAGTGATGTAAACACGTTCGCTTAGAATAAACGTAAATAAATCATAACGTTGTTTGATTTCTTAGTTTTGAGTAGAAACCGTCGCTTGGAGAGTAGACCCCAAACCCCCTGTTTATTAGACAAAACACAGCAGAGTAGGTGTGGTTCGTGATAACATGCTAACAATCATATCATACGATGATGAAACATCTGCCGTCATCGTCACAAATGACATCATACCGTCAGTGAGCCGTATTGTTTACCGTTAACGCAAGAATTGTAAGTTTATCTTTTCTTATGACTGTAGTCGAGACAAAGTAGGTAATTACGACTGATAAAACACCGGTTTTTCGAGATAAGTTTTAATGAAACACCTCATTTGTGTTTAGAGATAAAATAACTGGATTGGTATTTACTTTGTGTATTAAGTTTCTTAAATTCCTTTAATTTTAAGCAGTTTGCTAGCCAATTGCTGTTTGGGTTGACTCACTGATTGTATTATTCATCTTATCCTTCTCATATACAACGTGTAACGTTAAATGCGCAAAACCTGAAAATAGTTTGATCAGAATAACGAGCAGAATTAATTGAACCACTTTTTAAAATAGGACACATTTTTCAAAAAATCTTCGTTAACCTTTTGAACGCCAATCACTTGTATACAAGTTCGTATTACACAAGTGATTGGCGTTCAAAAGGTTAAAAACGTTGCCGTCTATTTATTAAATAGGTCAAGCAAGCCAAGGTCAGCGCGGCGCAGCGGCCCGGTGACGACTCCTCCCTCGATAAAGCGTCGTCGCAGAGGCAAGAAACGATCAGAATGGCCAGTAAAACTAAAACAGCACATAAAACCTTTACAATTTTTTTAATGAGTTATTTTCCCTCTGAAATAGGTCAATTGAATTAAAAATCAGTTGGGGTTTTGCGCATTTAACGTAACTCTCTAGTAAGAGCTGTAGTAGCCCAGCGGTAATGGCTCCGAATTACGAGTTGAAGGTCGTAGGTTCGAACTTCGAACCAAAGCAGGCGCTTTACTTTGTGTGTAATAATTTCATCGCCACGGCTCTCAAAACGGTGTAGGAAAACCTCGTGAGGAAACCACCATATACTAGAACCAAAAATTCGTAGACATGTGACATCTACCAACCCGCACTGGGCCCGTGGGGCAGATTATTAGCCCACTCCGAGAGAAGAGGCCCGTGTCCCAGCAGTGGGAATATTAAATGGGTTGATTATTTAAGGTCCTCTAGTTAAACGGACAGGGATATAAGCAACGCTCTCACGTTGACCAGATCGCGCTTAATCCATGGGACTATTGCCTCATCCATTCTGTTTCGGCATTTGTATGACAGCAACAGTAGAGATATTACATTGGTCACAAATTATACTATAGTACTTAAAGGTGCATCTCCACCGCGACGAGCAATCGTTCGCGAGCATTCATTCGCGGTTACAGCGTCCCAACGAACACCAGATGGTGCTAGGTTTGCGATTCTTTGTTCGCATTTGTATTTTTGAGAAATTTGAGCGTTCGCTAACGAATGCTCGCGAATGAAAGCGAGCGGAAAATTATTCAAGAGCACTGTTTCAATGTTCCTATTTAAACAAGCCATTACTTTATAGGTGCTATTTATTATGTTCCGTTCTTTCATAGTTTATTGGCTTATTGCCAGAGTAGTCTGTATCCTGAAGATATTGATGTAAGAGCAAGTACTAGTTCAAAGATGTTCATTTGACTGCAATATCGTTTTACAAAAACTCTAATATTTGTCTCATGAAAACTGTTGAAGATAGAATTCATATCTTTAAAGCTTTTTAGGGTTCCGTACACTAGGGGATGCCAACAGGACTCTATTACAGTCACTTAAATTTTCAAAGTGTGTACTATTATGGCTGCTATATCAACAAATAATATAAATAAAATAAAGTTTTAAATTACAAGAAAGGTGTTTTTTAAAACTAAATAATAATGTAGTTTTCAATATTATATGGTGGTACGGAACCCTTTGTGTGGGAGTCCGACTCACACCAACTGGATTTTTATTATATTTTAAAAGAAACATGTCATCTAAACAGGTATGAAATCAATTATTGAACAAACAATACCCTGTCTAATCTGTATTTCAACTATTATTAATATTTGTGTTTCTCTGTATGATTTTCCTTTAGGAATTTACAGTAAACAACAGTTGAGTTTGAAACATGACAAATATTTATAGTTCCACCAATCTGCCTAGCCTTTTCCCAATTATGTTGGGGTCGGCTTCCAGTCTTAACGTGATGCAGCTGAATACCAGTATTTTACATGGAGCAACTGCCTATATGACCTCTACAACCCAGAGACTGGGTAACGCGATATGCCTGCCTTGTCAAGACTGGTTGTCAGACTTTCGGACTTCTGCAATATTTATACTTGTATGGATACATTTATGTTATTTTTGAAAAGTTGTGCATATATTTCAAGTTTTGACTTTAAAACTTTTAACAGGAAAGACTACTTTTTATTAGGGCTTTTTAATTTATTCCATGATTGAGAGGACAGAAATAATGATATAACAGGATGCAGCTTAATATGTACCAGTATTTTACATGGGACAACTGCGTATCTGAACTCCACAACCCAGTTACTGTGTAACATAACACACCTTGGTAAGACTGGTTATCAGACTTCCGGGCTTCTGACTACCCTTAACAACTGTCAAAGATGTTTAAATGACAGCTTATTCATTTTAAATAAAAATAAATGAAAAAAAAAATCACCAAAATAAGAACATATTACAAAATTGAATAATGATAAATGATTTATTTTCTGTAAGTAGGTTTGTACAAACACTTTTACATGTCAATCACATTTTTTTAAAACTAGATGAGGTCGGCGTTTCCTATCTGACTACTCTGAGAAGAAAGGCCGAAACAAACTCAGAGGTGACAGTCTCTTTTAAAGTCCAGACATAATCTTAGTCAGATCATGTGAAGACCATGTAGATTGGTGTCTGAAATGGTCTTTTGAGTAAAGAACCACACAGATTGAGCGGACCTGTCCAATCAATGCACGCATTTGTCGAAAATCGTGCAGCTTAACTCAGAGCTTGAGGAGCCTCACGATTCGAAGAACAATACCAATGAAAGGACATTTGGGTAGGTCGCATAAGTTACTCAAACTGCCAGATCATGATTAAAACTAACTAAGAAGGAAAAGGAATGAAAATATACACGAAACAATGGCTTAAAGTTTGTAATATGGAAAGTTTAGGACTATCTGCATCCAAACTACGTGGTGAACATTTATCTCGGACTACATTTGAACCCCATAAATAAATTGTGAACATTTTGCCATGTATAAAGTTATAAACAGTATAGTTTGTTTATTAGTGAGTTAGGTACATATATTATTATAATATGACAATGTACAACATAAAAATCATCATAGGTTATGATAAACTATTCAAGCCTGCAACAGACATCAATACCTGCATGTAGAATGACTAATAGTACTGCAAATTAACATTTATGTATGGAATAGTGATGTAACATCTCTGAGACGACTTTCAAATGTAGAGTGACTCATTGGCCCAAAATGACTATTACTTGGCTTGTTTTGTTATTGGTATTTTAAGAGGTTGGCCTAAATTGATGTGATAGAATTAGCTAATAATATGTTTAGCAATTTAAACTATCAAGTACACATAATCTTCTCAAAAAGATTGAGCATTATTCTTATGTAATTGTTTCATGAATGCATGCTAAAACAAATAGTATGAAATTTTAATTTTTCTTTTTTAAGAAAGGCTTCTGGGAGTTTCATTTTGCATTTTGCACATGCAAAGAAGTATGATGATGAAATAAAAAAAAAAGTAGTATTTCATAAATAGGTACTTGCTTTACCACTGGAATTTAAGCCATATACCAGCCTACAATTTATTATTTTTTAATGAGTACAAATATTTGATTTCTTAAAAAAAAAAACTCGAAAGTGTCTAATGAACTCAGACAATTTCTGTGTCAGCGTAAATTCAAACAAGAAAGTATTAGCAAGTTCCGCTAACACCACCAGGCAAATAATTATGGAGTTAGTTAACATGTACACTTTTGACTCCAGTAGTATGTATTTATACATATTGAGAGTTAGTAAGTCAACATTCATACAGTAATGAGGTCTGCACAGTCTGAGGTTAGACAGCCCTATCAACTTTTAAATTTGGAATTGCTAAACCTGTTGCACATTACTGGGTCATAATAAAAACCATAACATTAACCCATTGGTATTAATAAATTGATATTTTTTTTAGAAAAATAATATTCAGTACAGATGTATTTAAATAAGATACATTTTTATCACAGAAGTGTCGAACTATGGTGTATCCAAGTGACAAAATTTCTTATACATTCTTCAATGGAAATTTATCCATGGTGTAGCACAAAATGGAAGCTGAATTTCTCACGGAGTGTGCGGAAGTCGCAAACATGCACCAACAATAGACAATGCGTCACGGTTTTCAAAACGGTTCTTTTACATAGACCCTATCGACCTTGTAGTGGTTATTGAACCCAAATGAGTGGGCTGTTCCAAGACTCCAATTACACCCTAAAAAAACGATTCTGAGGAAAAAAGCTAGTGAGAGATGGAAAACAAGTATTCAAGCAAAGTTTTAGGCACTGTTTGTACCAATAATAACGTAATTTACACCTAAATAATCAAATAAAAATTTTGACACGTTCTCGTAAATTGGTTGAAACCGGCTATAGCAAAAAATACTTACAACTCGACCATCCATTCTCCATCAAGGATTTCTTTCCAGTTGTCTTCATCTAACTCGCGGTTAGCACTCACAAAACCAGTAAAACAACATAAAATAAATGAGAAATAAAGGAAAAATGGTAAAATTTGCGGAACGGTGTGTACGCGCGCCATGTTTAATTTTGCTGTAGTGTTGCTAGGTTACAAAGTTTTTTTACTACTAAAATCATTAAAGTGTTCTAGGACAAAATATAGAAATCTTGGTAGATTCCAAAATATTTTTTTAAAATGAATGTTATTTGAAAACCGATAAAAAAATATTAAAAAAAATAGATAAAACCATATTAATGTATTTACAAATAAACATTATTGATACTATAACTGCTGCCATCTTGTATGTGTACAAATTACGAACCACTAGTTTAGTAGCGAAGATTCAACACTAGATGTCGCCAAACGAACATGAACAGTAGTGTAGAGTTTAGAAGACAAACTCTGTTATCTTCCATTCTTAGATTTTTACCTCGTGCAGTAGTTTATACTTAATCATGAATGATTTGAAAAAGATATGAATTCTAAAAGTAAGCAGTTATGTATTAATATTTATACTCTCAACTACCTAAATGAGCTTTTTGGGTTGGGGCCTTGTGAGGCCTACTTATTAAAACAACAGAAGAGCGATTCCCGAATGTTTAACGTTCGCATTGTAATCTCAGTCTCAATCTGTCAATAAAACCTTATACATATCTATCACATATTTTTGACAATGATTGTTGCTGAGATGAGATTGCGAGTACCTATAGGTATATTGAACGTTTTTTTACGGGAATTGACCTTCTGACACCAGGCAATAGAAAGTCGATAAAATCGACAAGTAATCCGTTATTTTGTTCCAAGTTTTAGGGTTTTCTATTGTTATTATTGTCAAAACTTCCGCACGAGGCGTCAGCCGTAGGCGGAATGGGATAATTTCAAAGTAGGTACCTATTTGATTTTTTGCGACACCCCCGAGTTAATTTGTGTTTTATGCCTACTCTAGTGTATGAGTTTTGTCATACTTAAACAGGAATCAACGAAAGCTTGGGACGGGTTGTTTAAAACAAATCAGGTGATTTCCAAGTTAGCTACCTACTTAGGTACTTTAAAAGTCGCAGTAACCCAACTGTTAAAACGTTATACTAGGTACCAAGCGTGAGGTCATAAGTTCGTTCCTCTTCCACTATAGTTACGCTACTGAATAGAACGTTGCTGTAAGCCTGTATCATCCCACTGTTGGACAAAGGCTTCTCCCCGTGTCTTCCAGCCGGTCGATTCTGTAGAAATCTCACCGTGAAATCATCAGTGAAGTGAGCACTTAATAGTGTTAATCCGTAGCGAATGACAGCTCACTCTACGCTCACTTCACCCAAGCTTTCACGGTGAGATGGTTACAGAATCGGACGGCAGTTCTAGCTAACGAAACTCCAGACGTGATGAGTATCGACATCTAAACTTCACCTCGAGGGTAAAGGCTTCCTCCAAAGAATGCCAGCTTTCTCTGTCTTTCGTTAAGTGCATCCAGCGCGTGATCCAGTCACACGCACGATCTCGTTCTTCCAGCGAGTGTGTCGTCTTCCTCGCTTATGTTTGCCGACCGGTCCCATCCAAGAAGTCATGTTTATGGCCCATCTATTGTCATGCAGTCTTTCAACATAGCCTACACAGTTCCACTTAAGTTTGATTGCTTTTGCCATTCTAGATAATTGCTTAATTTGAACTATCATCTCAGCCACGGAATATATCACATCAGTAGGTATAATTATGCGACCATTTAACCAAAATACAACATTTAAAATATCAAACAGGTTTATAATAATGTGGATGGTTGTAAGAGTAGGGGAAGACCAAAGATACGATGGATGGACTGTGTGAATGATGATATGGTTAGAGTGGCCGTGACTCCCGAGATGACGACTGAGGCTGAGACTACATTAGGACGCGACGCGACCTGCGACACATGAGCGATTAAATCAAATAAATGAATGCTCATGTATATGACTACACCGTACATCAAATATTACTAGCGATCTTTGATTTCTTTACCTATGCGATAGGAACAACATTACTGTAATCACGGCATCGGCTACATTAACATATCAGCGAAATTGAAGCGAATTTATTAGAAAATTTCTCACTTGCACGATTAGTTCAATAGTGCTACTAAATAAGCGTGTGGCTACATTATGCGCATAGTAAACCGCGATGGATGATTTGATCGCATTCTAAGAAAACGACCGATTCAAATTGAGTCTTTGTTATGATAGCAGCTACATTAGACACGGAGTCGCCGCATGAATCCCTCTTGCTAATTCGTTGTGTAGCATGTGTACTGTAGCCACGTCATCGCCGAACATGCGCCGGATTTTCGCTTATAATGTAGCCATACCATGTTTATCTCGTTTCGCTCTTCCAGTCGCATCGCAAATCGCTGCCTACTGTAGCCTCAGCCTAATAGAGAAGTGTGCGACCACAAATAAATTGGCATAAAAGCAACACAGCATTAATCAGCGTATATTATTCCCACTGCTGGGATACAGGCCTCCTCTCATCGAGAGGGAGTGGGCTGTATTTTTAATCTGTCACACAGAACCAGTGCGGGTTGGTAGATGTCACATGTCTTCGAATTTTTGGTTCTAGGACATGCCGGTTTCCTCACGATGTCGCCTTCACCATTTTGAGAGCTGTGGTGATGAAATAATTTAAACAAAGTAAAGCCACTGCCTGGTTTGGAACCCACGACCTACAACTCGTTAATCGGGGCCGTTACCACTGCGCTAGTAGGTACTGCTAAAATGGCAAGAGAATGATGTCGGGGGTCGGGTTGCCTCCTTCCCTCAAATATGGCGAGGGGGTAATGGCTGATCTTTGCGTTATGCTCGTGAACGGGTGTTGCTTGTGGTGACTGGTCGTCTTGCTGACCATGGTTTTATTATTGTTGTCATTAGTAATAACTTGTTTATTTAGTTTCCTTCGATGGTCCTAGTTTATCATTTGTGACTTCAAGCGACAGCTATGTAAACAGAACCCAGCATTGCATAAATATGTTAGCGGTCACGCCCTTTATACTTGGAGGCTTTTATTTAATTTTGATTTATTAATTTTTGCTTGAGTACGTATAGTTTTTTTATTGTATTTCTTGGTATACTGGCGTTGCTAGCTGACATATGCCAAATAATTTAATTTAGTGTTCTGTCTTGTAATGTTAATTACTTTGCATACCTTGTATTGTATTCAGTCAAGTATTTTCTAACTGAACAGACAGCTGTGCTGCTGGGGAGTTTGTTGCGCCACTTCTTCTTCCCAGCGAAAGCACTAGGAAGTGGTGAAGGGCGGGCGTTTTGGGGGATTGTCTTTTGTAATTTTGAAGTTCGAAAAGTGCTGATTCTCAGCCTAGTTTGAATAAATGACTTTTGATTTTGATTTTAATGATGAAGCCAATAATCTTAAGTGACTGCTCTTCAATACTTTGTCATAGACAAATAGAACCTACTTGAAGTAATTCCTCAACTGGGTACTTTGTATAAAACGTTAAAAACCGTCAGCCAGTGCTGCGCTTATCGACAGCGGTGTCGATGTCGCACTTGTAGGGTTTCGTCACCGGCTTCGTCTACTATCGATCGAGTACGTCCTCTGTTATGTTCACGGTAAAGAAACGGGGGTCAGCTGGAAACATTACTTATAATTCGTATAAAATCGGCTTACAATGTTCCCACTGATGGGACTCGATCAACCTCTCTGTGGGTCGTTATTTTCTTCTGTAATAGAAAACCTACGTTGTCTTGTAACAAGTTAGGGTCACATAAATTCACAACTGGTAGGTAAGTACAGTTCATAGCATTAATACCTTATTTTTACGCAACATTCAAAAGCAATTTTCTCGTGAAATAACGATTGCATCTTAAAGAAGAAACCTATTTCATAATAGTATGGTTTCGAGAATACCGTGTTCGTGACAGCTTACCTAAAGTTTCTATCAATATTTTGAATCTTGCGTAGGTAAGTGTATGTTAAGATTTATGCTCGTGACTGCAGATACTGGTGCTTTTACCGACACAAAACTCACAACCCTATCGCCCGGACCCGGAATGTTCTTAATTCCTAAATAATAAACTTGAATTTAAGGTTATCTAAAGGAATTGGCCACACTAAATAGGTACTTCGTTAGGGAAACTCGCGATCCGTAGCACAAAAGCCATCGATTTTATTAAGGTGTTATTTTAACCTGACAATTAGATACTTAGCTAAAATCTAGATCTACCATTTTAACTATCTAAGCGCTGATTTTTCAATCGACAGATAACTTTTATTCGTGGAATAAAATTGACGTCTGACAGTTTTTGTATGGACGAACTGACAAAATTTCAAAATTATTCCTCTTATAAAATAATCTGGCGTTGGAAAAATCAGCCCTAAGTGACTTAAGTCTCATAAAACCGTAATTAAAACTAGCCCCACCAAACCATAAAAACTAGAATGTCTAAAGCAGAAGCAACGAATACAAAAAAATAAAACATAAGTTCGTTCTAACGTAACGCATAAGCATTTAAATAAATAAATAGATATCGATCAAATCCTGCGTGACAGTTGTCAAACATCAAAATATTTTACGCGCGCTTTTTTGTGACACGCTGTCTATGGTCAGGGCTGGCTGTAATGGAATTATTTAGGTGTGGTATTCGTTAATTTTGCTTATTTATTGTATGAACCAACGATATAAGATATTGCTATGTTGTGAACATTGCATGTGAATAGATTTTTGCTGACGCATTTATTCAGTGTGGTTAAACAGCACCTAATTACGTAATACCTTTCAATCTAAATCTGAATGATTTTGATGGATATTGCTAATCCATTGCTTCATTGCTTCGTCTGCTCAACAACGTAAATAAGGCAATGCATGTTATTGAACTTTCAAAATTAAACCTGTTGTTACTGTTAGTATGATACTGCAGGACTAGATGCCTGAACTATTGTAGGTTATTCTTGTTTTTACATTGATCCAAATAACTATCGGTGTAAATTCAATCGTTACACCCTAGACATTAGTCCCTTTATTTATAATTGCTTAAAGTTAAATCATGATTAGAGACTGTTTAACCATACATTTTTGACGTTTAAACGTCTCTTAACCCTTAAATGCATGATTTATTGTATCGTATTGCAAAAAATGCTATTGTATAGGTATTTATGTATAGAATTTAGAAAAAATATATATAATAAATATTAATATTCATAGTGTATTTATATATTGTTTTGACATAAAGAGTTGCGTTCAGACACTCACAGCTATCACATTCTTAAAAAATTAAATAACGTACTTTGTTGCCATATGGCAACATTATGCATTTAAGGGTTAACTATAAGCAAGGCACAAATAAACCCCTTGATTTCTAGGAATGTTAGCTGTAGTCTTAGAAGTCTAATGTGAACTATGTGTATAAATAATTAGTGAGATGTGAATGTAGAAAGTATTTGTTGTAAATAATTAAGTTAATAATGAATCATTTGTTATATTTCTTTAATTAAGTAATGCATCATCAATCTATGCAGGCCTTGATGATCGGTAAATATTGAAAAGCAGCTTTCGGGAAAGACAATCCTAATGTATCTAGATAGGTACGTACATTTCCAATACCTGCTGAACATTTGTGACAACCCTAACAGCTGCCCTAGTTTCATTCGAAATTCGAACGCAGCCATCGTGTCTATAAGCGTTTTATTTTTTCAATTTTCGAATATCGAACGAATGGAAGCTTCAAATCAGTTGTTTATTTTCATAAGTATAATAGCATTGTTTGTGGACAAGATTATTTCGTATCTCGATCAATATGGCGTATTTATTTTTATTTTGGAGTGTTTGATACGTAACAACGTAGTTTTTGTTGATGACTGTGCGTTTTACATTTACTGGTCTGCCGAGACTTTGATGTGGTGATAATTTTTTGTCTTATATACTTATCTTTTCCTGTTATGCATAGTTGTCTATTTTGCACCGGGCATGGACAGTTTGACTTATTTCTAGTGTTGTTTAGTCAGTAAGGCAAAAGATGTATGTATGTGTGGCTGAAGACCTTATACATATATAAGGTCTGCAGAGTAATTGTGTAACACGCTACTTATTAGTAGCAATGGCTGTCATTTTCACAGTTCTACAAAATTCACTGCGTTATTTACGTTGTAGAGCAGACTAATTTTCGTACACATAACGCAATGGTTTAGCAATCCTTCAAAATTATTCCGAATGATAAAAATTTATAATGTGTTACGTAATTGCGTATTTTATTATTTATTTTGTACTTGTTTTTTTTACTATATTATTATTTTGAAGGATATTGGTAATCCATTGCTTCATATTTTCCAAAAATTTGTCTGCTCAACAACGTAAATAACGCAATGAATGTTGTTGAACTGTCAAAATGAAAGTGGTTGATACAGACATTGATACTGATAGTGTGTTACGCAATTACCCCGCAGATTCTTAACTGTCATAGCTTTCATTTTGACAGTCTAAAATGAGTTTTATATATAGATCTAGTTGCTGAGAATACTATTGAAAACTCCCGGATCAAATCAAATCAGCTTCCTCAACAATCTGCACTTTTGTTATAAAAACCAGCTATTATGTTTACACCTTATCGGGAATTCCATTTCTACCAAATAGCAGAGTCATCCCATGATTCATTGGCAAAGCATCGATAGATAAGCATAAGGGCCATGTTGCTTCAATACTCGGCCGTTATAAAAACAATTTGATCTGATCTATGGTCACAGACGCTAGTCACGAGATTATCGATGTGTGGTCTGTGACGTCAGCAAAGGGAATGCGTGAATGCAGGTCGTCGATTAAAAGTTAATGGGAGAGATAATTAGAAATATATCAGAAGGCAAATTCTCGTAGAAAAAAAACCTTCAAAGAGTCACAATCTCATCTCAGCGAAAATCAGTGTCAAAAATTTGTCAAAAATGTATGTCAATTGATTTTATTTTTGACAGACGAGACTAGAATGCTAACGTTCTTAAAAAAATACGGGAATTGCCCCACCAGGTTAGCCTTTTCTCGGGTTTTGTTGAAGTAAGCTTCCATTTCTCGAGATTCTGTTGATGAAAAAGGAGAGTGAGATAAAAAACGCAGCGGATGATGTGTCCTAAAAAGAATCCGCGCGTTTTGAACGCAGAAGAGAGGCATATTTGCCCATATATATATATATATATATACATATTCACACAAGCATCTCGTTTGCAGTATCCGGAAAACAGGATGCCTGTGTGAATATGTATATTTAAATACGTACACTACTAAACGGGATCCTGCAAAAAACGGGATGTTGCCGTGGGAAAGGGCCCTTATTGGTGTAGGTAAGCCAATTGTGTCTTGTATTCAACACAGTAAAAAAATCACAGCCGACATTGACTCATAGACTCGCAGAACAACAATTTAAGTATTTTACAAGGTGCCAGAGACCTCAGTACAAGATTCTGAAACCCCTTGCGTTGAAAATTTTCGTCAGATATTAAAAAAAAAAAAATAGTTCTTCTGTACACTTTGACCGCGTAGGTAATGCACTTTTCTATGAAACAGCCGATTTTTTTTTGGTAACCTACGAGAAATTTCTACGCTACGGCGTCTAGAATCATGTGCTAAATCCATGGTTACAGTTTGTACGGCGATTTCACACTGTGTGTATAGTGTTTTGGCCGCTTTTTGATTTCAAACTGTTTCAATTTCAAAAACATTAGCAAACTAATGATACCAGCCTTATATTCTTCTCATCATCTGCCTGCCTTTTCCCAACAATGTTGGAGTCGGCTTCCAGTCTAACCGGATGCAGCTGAATACCAGTATTTTACATGGAGAGACTGCCTATCGGAACTCCACAACCCAGTTACTGGGTAATACGATACCCCTTGGTAAGACTGGTTGTCAGACTTTCTGAATTTGAAGACTTTTTGAATTTGAATTTCAATAAATTATACCACATACTTGTTATCCATTTTTTGTATATACAAAAAAATGAACGAAATCGGTCGTGAAAAAAAAAAAAATCTGTTCCCTACATTTATGTCCGCATAACTCGTCAAAATGTAGGTACAGCTGATTACAGGAACAAAATATACCGGACTATGGGTTTGGGTGGCCTCAGTGGATCGGTTACTTTGAACTATGGAAGGGCTATGTCGCCTGCCTGACCAATGATCTTTCTAGCCTTATTGAAATAAATAAGCTAGTAGCATTTATCTGCCAACTCAAATTCGACCTTAAATTCTTCACAAAAGTTAATAGAGGGTCGAGATCGCGACATTGCAATCTAGGACCCCTTTTATTTCTCCGCATCCTTTTTCTCGCCGTCTAATACCACCGTGACTAATGCTACAATCACTTGAACTGCCTACCCTCAAACCTAACAAGTCGGTAAGCCTATGCACTCGACTCCCTTTGGTACAAGTATACCATTATATGACTCTTGGCTTTTACAATGACCAGAAGGACTTTGAGACATTGTTTGGAATTGTAGGAGATTAGAATCCGTGTCTAATTGTTTTACTGGTCATAATTACTGCAGTTTTGTATTGTTATAAAGTTAGTATTCGTCTAACAGAGTGTGTATAAGAATAGACGAGGAACTTCACGGTTATTCTTTAAAAAAGTCCTGTGTGACATAAGAATTATTTGCTTTACGGCTGCCGTGAAAACTTGGGTGAAGTGAGCGTGGAGTGAGCCGTCAATAGTGTCAATCCCTAGCATCAGCAAGACTCACAGCTCACTCTAAGCTCACTTCACCTTAGTTATCACGGTGAGATTTTTCCAGAATCGACCGGCGGGTCTCACACAACTAACAATAGAATATTACATTTGTCTCGAGCTGAATTTAATATTCAGCACCCTAATTGCGTAATACACTATAAATCAGAATTTGAATAATTTTGTAGCAAATTGCTAATCCATTGCTTCATAAGTTCGAAAAATTTGTCTGCTCAACACGTAAATAACGCAATGAATGTTGTTGAACTGTCAAAATGAAACCGATTCCCGATGTGTTACGCAATTGCCCCGCAGGTCAGCTCGAGGCAAATGTCATAATTAAAATTAAAAAGTCAAATACCTGGGACATTAGGTACATTACCGAAAGTCTTGAAGACAATGTAGACATAGAGAGGGAACGCAGGTCTTTGGCTGTCAGAGGCAACATGCTGGCCCGCAGATTCTACAGGTGCTCTGATGAAGTTAAGATAACTCTCTTTAAAGCATATTGTCAGAGCATGTCCACAGACTCCCAGTGGGGAGTCTGTGGACCAATCATACCAAAAGATCGCTGGAGAACCTGCGAATCCAATATAACAACGTCTTCAGGATGATGTTGGGGCTGCCTCGCTTCTGTAGTGCATCGGGGATGTTTGCGTTTCATCACACCGACGGCTTTCATGCCGTCATGCGCAAGAAGACGGTGTCCCTGATCTACAGAGTGCGTGGTAGCCGCAATGAAATCCTGAAGACGATAGCTAACAGAGTCTCATCTCCGCTGTAGAGGTCTTTAATTGAGAGGGTTATTTAATTTAATTTAGCTAATATGTGCTTTGGTTTGTTCTTTTTCTCTATATGGACGGTGTACAAGTTGTCTGAAATAAAGAATATTTTATTTTTGTTTACTTTTATAATTGCTAGCCTTAGCACAATTGCTATTGCTGAGAAGATAGATCTCTCCTTGGGAGTGGAGTCAACGCTAATAATAATACTCGAGGTCGGAACTTACGACAAAAGGTCGTAAGTTCTTGCCCGAACAAACCCGAAGCCTATGACCTAATTATCACTTACTAAAAATAAGTGAAAAACTCCCTCAACGTTATTTTCAAACATTCCAGCTAACAACATTTCAAAACAACAGCAAACCCACAAAACAGAAGACGAGACTTAATCCCTCAAACCAGTCGAACAATATTTGATGTCCAAAAATTCTAATCATAATTTTTGTTGAAATTCTACAATGAAGTATTAAGCCATTTCATCGGCGTGCCTCCATATCGAAAACTGTCAAATATCAACGGAAATGTGACACGATTGTCAAGTTTTTTGTCATTACACGATGCAGAGCAATCAAATTGAGTGTTGTTGTGCTTCGAAGTTATTTTTCCACTGTGATTTTGGAAAATTTGTTTAGAATTAAGCTGCAAGATGAAGAAAACACTGAGTCCTAGAGTGGAGACTGCGTGTCGGCAAGCGTAGCGTGGAACGCCCCCCAGCTAGATAGACCGAAAACCTTAAGAAGGTGGCTGGGTCAGACTAGATGCGGAAGGCGGAGGACAGGGTGTTGTGGCGCAGCCTGTGAGGGGCCTATGCCCAGCAGTGGACTGCGGTAGGTCGATTTGATGAATAAAACTGGGTGTTTAAAATTGAATTAGCATCATCAAAGCCTTATAAGTTCTTTTGGTTATCTAGAGTATGAGGGGGCTTATGATGGCTTCAGAAACGGTTTTTTGTATCTCATGGTGATGAAAAAGACTAATGGACACGTTACTTACATTCGTTGAAATAATTTAAGAGATCGTCTCGATTAAAGTCCCTTACACGAGGGTAAACCCTTATCAAACGAAATCTGGCAACACCATCCGAGTTTTTCATGCAACCGCAGTTGTCAAATTAGACGGTGTTCGATATTTAACACTTTGACACTGGCAGCTAATCCTCTCGGTCACTCCTCTTTTTGTCGATGGTCTCAAGTGTCATGGCCGACGTCGAATAATCCTTTTAAACGCGCGCTGTTATTAAATAACCTGTGTCGTATTTCTGTTCTTATATGCTCACATTTTATGTAAAAAATGTAATCGGAAACTTTGGATTTTGGGTTAATTCTGGTAGCCTGTAGGTGTAGCCGGAGCTGGCTTTGGAAGGCTATAGGGAATATGCATGTATTTTTAAAATATTTTTATTCGATACTTTACATCGAACACCAAAAAAGCAATTGAAAGTACTTACTTAAAGAACAAAGTTAAAAATAGCCAACCGACGCGGGTACCTTAAAAGACGTCACACCAAGCGCGCAAAAATGGGCCCTCCATTTTGGCGCGCTTGGTGTGACGTCTTTATATGAATATATTCTTTATACTTATGTCATTATTATTCTTTATTTGTGTGCTATCTATCTATCTTATCTATTGACAACGGGCCGAACCGCAGACTCCTATAAAACCATAGACATATATATATGGACTGGAAATACCTACGAAAAAAGGGTGCCTACCTACAACTCATATTGTCTCAAAAAATGGCTGCCATTGCTAGGGTTGTATCAATCAAGGAACATTGGTGTTACTATAACGAGTATCGATACTAAATACGAGTCGTACTAGTTATCACGTTTGGATCATAATATAGTATACTAACTTATAGTCCGTTCTAACTAAGGTTGCCTACTTTATAGTAACGTATCCTAGTTTATTTTCGATAAACATACTTTATAATTTTGCATAAAAATACAGTATGCGAAAATACTTTATTTCTAATCTTTTGTTATGCGTAAAAGACTCATATGAACTATTTATCGATAGGTACAGACGCCAGCAGCTGCACATCAAGCTACCCGAAACTGTCAAATTATCGCAATCAACTTTCTTCCCTGAAAATAAAATTAATGCCAAGTGTTTTTTCGGCACAGAATTAAAAAACACTTTTTAATTGCATCACGTTTACGTATTAAAGTGAAGGAAAACAGCGTGAAGAGATATGTATCCATATGCCCAAAAACAGGTGCTTTCGCATATTATACCTTTGGGTTGGAAGGCCAGAGAGCAGTAGTTTCTGTTAGGTATGCGGACCCTAGTGAAAAACAAGATAATCACTAGGGTGAATGAATAATATAAACTTCCCATCACATTCTCCGTGAATGGGATGGGATGCTTATATTATTGTGTTAATGAGTGGTGGAGTAAAAATAAAATAAAAGTATTTTTTTTTGCCTTTGTTTATTGGTATGATAATGATTATCAAATATAACGTTCAATTATCGTTCAAATATAACGTTTGATTAGTAAAATAGGCTTACAAAAGTAATACTTTGCGAATGCGATGCTTTGGGCATCTTTTGTGATTGGTCCAAGGCATTCAATTGTATTCTTCATGAAACCTTAATCAGGAAACTTCGCCACTACGGAATCCGGAACCCTCTCTGGTCTAGTGGTCAGTGGCCCTGACTACTATACGAAAGGTCGTGGGTTCGATTCCCACCCAGGACAAATGTTTGTGTGATGAGCACGATCATTTGTTCTTTGTCTGGGTGTAATTTATCTATAATATGTATGTATTTAGAAATATATATGTATGTTTATCAGCTGTCTTAGTACTCATAGCACAAGCTCTGCTTAGTTTGGGACTAGATGGCGTTGTGTGAAAGTTGTGGAATATGATTTATATATTTATTATTATTTTTATATATGTAATTAATATATATCTATTTATTTATTTCAGGCCAAACGGCCAGGCTATTATTAATCAATCATTTTAATACACATTTACCAAAAATGCTGTGGGAACAGAGTTATCATGTAATCTCATTACATCAAGTGTTCTATTGAAACAGCTTTCTTCAAAGTGGAGTGAACAGAGGTACCATTATATTATATTAGCATATGAAACTAAAATCAATAGGAAACGTCAGAAGCTATGTGCACGGTTCCAATTGGTGGTTTCTATGGAGAAGAGTCGGCAAGAAACTCCACGGTTACTCAAAATAATTGGCTTTTACAATGTTAATAGGTAGGGGAGGACAGTGTAGGCCTGTCAACAAGTACCAGGTACTTAAAAAAATAGAAGACATTGTAAAAGCCGATTGTTTTTAAAAGAGTAACCGTGGAGTTTCTCGCTGGTTCTTCTGCATAGGAAACCACCATTTGGAACCGTGCATCTAGCTTCTGACGATTCATAAGTGCCCATGTAGGTTTATGTGAAAGAAAATATTTTGATTTTGGTGCTGTGAACCACGGGCCGGACCTAGCAAGGTCAATCGGAGCTAATAAGACGCAGGACTATTTATGTTAACATAGCAGAATATACCGATATCGTTCCAGCGGAGGAACTAGTTCCGGAAACTATTAGGCAACGGTACAACACTATTCTATTATGACATATTATTGTAAACAAACGAATGAATTAACAAAATAATAAAAAGGTCTGTTATACGGAAATTCACCCAAATATCAATACTTTAGCCATAAATTCATGATCGCGTTACAATTATATAATCGAATGTCTATTATTGTATGTGTTATTGCATGAAAACCGGCTACTAACCTGTGCAAAGAAAGTTGAGGTTGATTTTCGTTCTTCCTTGCACCACACTTCACAATACAACACACAGGCATGTTGAATTGCTGTTTTTCAACATTTACATGCAGTTTTAAAGGTAAAGTCCTCGTAATTTTCTCGCAAATCTCAATAATACAAAAAATAAACAACCATTTGACAGCTGAACTACCACGAAACTTGGCGACAAAGATGGCTGCTCTGGCACCTACCTACAACCGTGTATAGAATAACAGGGCATCTCCTGTTATATCCCATCTCAATGTATAAAACACATTGAAATTTATTGTTGTCATGAACTTTCACGCTACATTCGCTTTGACCAATGTCGTCGCTTTTCAAAAATTTTAATTTCCCACCAAACATTGATTTATTCCTCAAAAATAAATTATAATAAAATATATTGAATAATTATTCTGAAGTAGAAAAGTATATTAAAAAAAAAACACCCTTATTTGAATCTCACGCATATTTCCCTATTGTTGTACCAAAAATAAGTGAGACAAAAACCATTGGCAATTAACTTTTTTCTATCGCGGAGAGTATGAATAATTAATTTAATAATAATTAATTTATTAATTTCTATATTTATGTCTGTAATCCATATGGTGTACATAATAAAGAGTATTCTATTCTATTCTATTCTATGACATATTAGGAGTTTGTTTATGAATGTTTTCTTTGTTCATTCTCTTTGGAGTGTCGGTAATTTTGTGGTGCGAACTATGATTCTGCTTTTGCTTTTGTCAGAGCTCAGAGTTATGGTTATGACATAATTATCAGTCCAT
The DNA here is from genome assembly GCA_949629135.1 of Eremobia ochroleuca. NCBI lineage: Eukaryota > Metazoa > Arthropoda > Insecta > Lepidoptera > Noctuidae > Eremobia > Eremobia ochroleuca. The sequence continues at coordinate 10,638,015 of OX451410.1, forward strand.
TGCTAATATAATTATTGGCGTAGGTAGAATTGGGGCTCTAACTCAGCGGGTTATTGCATAACACAGTAGAAATGCCTTTCATTTTGACAGTTCAACATCATTCATAGCTTTGTTTACGTTGTTGAGCAGACAATTTCTTTGAACATATAAAGTAATGGATTAGCAATACTTATCTTTCAAAATTATTCAGATTGTGTTTGATGGAGTTTTACGCAATTAGGGTGCAGGCTTAGGGCCCTTTCCCACGGCAAGATCCCGTTTTTTGTAGGATCCCGTGTTTAAATATACATATTCACACAAGCATCCTGTTTGCAATATCCGGAAAACAGGATGCCTATGTGAATAGGTATGTATACCTATTTAAACACGTACACTACTAAACGGGATCCTGCAAAAAACCGTACCTGCAAAAAACGGGATTTTGTCGTGGAAAACGGCCCTTAGGGTGCTTGCATAAAGACGCGGGTTATTGGTAAAGACAAGGCAGTACCGATATCGGTGCGTGCCAAATTGGCCGCGTATTAACTTATACGCTCACTCATTTTTTTTATTGACGCCAATTTTGTAAATGAAAGTGCTTGATATTGAGAATAAATTTCAAAGCAAAGGTGCGTTCAAGTTTTTCGTCGTCTCGTCTGTTCATACGTGTGTACTTACATATATGGTTAAATAAAAAAAATAAAAAAAAACATTTTGATCGCGTTGGTATTGCAGTTTTCTATGAAACAGCAGATTTTTTTTTTTTTATAACCGGCCAAAAATTTCTATGCTAGGTGGTCTAGAATTATGTGCTGAATCCATAGTTTCAGTTTGCGCGTCGATGTTCCACCGCCCTGTATTTTCATATAATTTACTTCCCTTTATTATCGTGATGCCGTGGCGTGGACGTTCACGATAATATATCGTTACATAAGATATGATAAATGCGCACAATAACTTTCAAACTCACGCAAAATTACAAAAACACCTGAGTTCGTAGATCGTAATGCAACAGATACACCGTAAGTCCGTCATTTCACACGAATTTCAATGATCAAAACAGTTTTTGACAAGTCATACGTACATTGAATAGGCCAAGGTATCGTCCACCCGTGTCAAAAGGAAAAATGGCTACCCAAGTAGTCCCATTGTAGTGTTTATTGCTAAATCATTGATCGTCGATAAATATGTGGATCATTCACACGGTGGATCACGACAGGTGGCAGCACTAGGTATGTCACTCATAGATCGAATCGCGGAGCTATTGAATTAAATTCCTTTTTTGAAAAAATTCTGACGTTTGTGGTTAGGTTGGTTCCGTGAAAAATTTTAGGCAGGACGAACAGCTTTTCGTAATAGTTAAGTTAGGTAAACTTTGCATAATTCTAATGCCCACAGACGTTTGAATACTGTAATTTAGTTTAAATTAGGAATTTCAGTTATCGTGCTAACGTAACCAGTTTTTTTTTTTTACTGATATACTGTAACATAATCGTCGACATCCCAAAAATCTGACAACCAGTCTTACCAAGGGGTAATCGTATTATCCAGTAACTAGGTTGTGGAGGTCAGATAGGCAGTCGCTCCATTTACTGGTGCTCAGCTGCATCAGGTCAGTCTGGATGCCTATACCAAAATAGTTGGGAAAATGCTTGGCAGATGATGATGATAGGTACTGAAACATAATCTCTCTCATAATCTGTCTCGAAAAATGAGAAGAATCTCCGGAAAATGATCAATATTAGATGAGTAACTTTTGTGGAATTACCTACATACTTCAACTCTGAACTTTAATTGATTGACGAACCTAAGATTGATTGACCGTAAGATTGATTGAAATCCGACTGACGAATCTAAGATTGATTGAAATCCTTGCGGATCCCCAAAAGTAGACACACCAATGACAAATATTTTGTAGGCGTACGACGTTGTTTTTTCGAAATTTGAATTTGGAAGCCCCAGGTTCAGTGTGGCCAACCAAAATGCGTTTGTCGTGTAATCCTCGAGGGATATGGATTATTTTTTTCTCATTTTTTCAATCAATTATGATTTTTTCGAAACATTGTCCTTTGCGTGGGATATTGGGCCGGAGGCACGTCGAGTATTTTATACGGTTTATTAATTTTCTATTAGTTATTGTTGCGTTTTTTCTTTGTTAGATGTCACGTCGATCACGGGGGATTCCAATTACTGTATGTTAAGGTGTTTTTTTAAAGCCTTGATAAGGGTAAAAATGAAAGAAAAACGGCCTTAATACAAAACAAGGTTTATATTTAAACCCAAGTTTAAACCATCGAACCATTTCTGTAATTCTAACTTAATTCAGACAAAATTAAAGTTCCAATTATTAACAAAAAAAAAAAAAACGATGGTAAACCTGAGTCTAAGCTGTCAATTTTGTAACAAGAACTTTAACGCTCTCCGAATAAGGTTTAAAATACAATAACTGGTTCGATGGTAAAGTTAGAACTCGCTTTGTAATAAAACGGAAAATGTCTTAACCCTTTTAAATAAAAGATAGATTAGAGAGAGATAAAACCTAAATAAGAGTAGCTGAGATGAGAATGCTAAGAGGGATGTGTGGTGTTACACGAATGGTTAGAATAACACAGCAGTGCGATTCTGTAACCATCTCACCGTGAAAACTTAGGTTAAGTGAGCGTGGAGTGAGCTGTCAGTGTCATCCCACCTAATACTAGGGATTGACCAAGCATACATTTACAATCATAATCGAGATTTTAATAGGTATTATTTTTTGTGCTAATTCTATTGATCATTTTATATCATTTCAAAGCTAGTATTTTAACTGTCAAAAAATACTATTTTGTGGGGTTTAGATCTAGAAAAAAAAGAAAAATAAAAACAATATTGATATTCTGACTAAGTTTCTGTTTTGCTATTTTAGTTTAAAACCCCAAAAAATAGTAAAGTTTTGGCAACTAAAATACTAGTTTTTGAAATTATATAAAACTATCAATAGAATTAGCTTAAAATGTAATTAAAATCTCGATTATGATTGAAAATGTATGCTTAGTTAATCCATCAGTGGGATGACACTGACAGCTCACTCCACCCATGTTTTCACGGTGAGAATGTTACAGAATCATGCTTGTCTACAAATTTTGACTTTAAAAAAGTATTCCTTATGTAATGTAGTTTTGTATTTATTTTTATAACACATTTGCTCGTAAAAGGTCTCTTACTGCACCAATTTCAATATCGTAATGTATCTCATTACGTACTTGTGCGTAATTGTAATGTAAAGCGCACGGTTTATCAAGATGCTCCGTCTAAAACGAACGGTACTTTTTTAAATCTTAGCAAAGAGTTTTTATGTCAGAAAAGTGGTCAACATTTTATGAATGAAATTAACTTTGGGAGATAAAATATAATAAATAAACATTTAATTCTTTAATTTAATTAATTTTGACAATTAATTACAACCATTTATCTGTAACAAAAACACAAAAGTATTAATTTATTTTATTAGTAATACTGGCTGTTTTTTGTGCCTTTGCCATAAACAAAAGACGCTGATGCGCGCGCATCGCTAATTTGTGAAAAAGTAAAAATGACAGTAGTAATATGAGTGTTTTAACAAGTAATTAAAGATTTATTCGTTTAAGAAAGTCCGAGTTTTATTTATTTCCTCACAAATGTGTTATAAAACGTCGTATGACATGCGTGCGGCTTGATAATTACAGCCTCTGCTTTCTTATAGCCCTCACCTACGGCTCGGGCTAGCAACATCGCCTCAGCTGTAATTTTCAACTTACCGCACTTATATCATAATGTACTATTACGTACTGTATACAAAAATAATTAATAAATATTAAAATTAGTAATCCTTTTTTAGAAAAAAAAAAAAACTATTTTTACACAAATTAACAGCAATTAACTATTATGTTTTTTCAATCATCAGTAGAATTGCTACGTGGTTTTTCGCAGCTCTCTTGTATTCTGCTTCTGTAACATCTCGAAAAACAGTCCAGCAATAAATATCACTTACAAATTTAACAAAAAATATCGGGATTATTCACACATTTTCGAGGAGACATTTTGCTATAAAATATAATATTTTTTTCACTTTTATCACTTAATAATAAAGAACAGAGCACTAAAACACAATATTTTTAACATTTGATGCCAACTAAGTAAATATTTATATCAACATTATCAAGTGCAATGAGGGTAGAATCATTAAATTCGGAAAATGTCAAGTATCGCAAAAACTTAAACTAATAAATTACTTTTACTTATTAGCTTGTATTTAGCATGGGTAGATAAGTAGAAATCAGTTAAAATTATTTCGATAACTTTTTCATTGTAGACCAGTGTAATAAATGAGTACAAAAGAGGAAGTTTGAAAGTGGCACTGGTACCTAACTGAAAATTTGTGTGGATATTGGTCGTCATGGTATGGGTGTGTGTTACGGAGCAATGGGGGAAATTTAGTGGGGAAAGGTTTGAGTATGAATATCGATGGCCATAAGAGTAGGGGAAGACTAAAGAAACGATAATAATAAATAATAATAATTTTTTTATTTGACATAAATAGGTACACAAATACAAAGTGACACTTAATTTAGGCGTGCGAATAGCCTGGTCCAAAATAAATTATCAATGACCCCCGTGCTAGGCAAAAACCTGTGTTACAGGGGTCATCCATCCGTCCATTCGGAACATTACAATAATTGCTTACAAATTGGTAATGTGTACTTTTGTAAAAAATAAACTAGACTAATACAATTAATTTTGAAGATGAGAAAAAGGGGGAAAAGAGAGTAAAAATAGTTTTAATGGATTCATATCAAGAAAAAGGGAGTAACTACCACAAGTGCCGGGTGTGTGTGATTGGGTGAGTGAAGCTGTGTGTGTGTGAGTGTAGATGTATGAGTAAGTATATGTGAGTGCTGTGTGGGGTGGTGGATGGAATGTGTGAATGATGATATGGTTAGAGTGGCCGTGACTACCGAGATGACGACTAATAGAGAAGTATGGAAGAAAAAGACATTTTGCACCGACAACAAATAAATTAGGATAAGTGCAGAAGACTGATGAAAAGGGTAAAAATAGAACATAAAATGTTTTAACCCTTTAACTGAAATATATAATATATTCTTAGTTATTGCACTTCGAAATTCTCTGAAACTTCCCGAGCGTACGTTTCCCTGAATTTCACTTGGAAAAGCGTTTAGACGTGAATAAAGTTTATCACCTACCCAGCTAAGTTTATCACTTACCTTCTCAGCTCAGCTGTTTTTACTATCTTGTACAGACGCGAGCACATCAAGCTACTACAATCTGTCAAAGGGGGTAGCGGGTTAAGGGGCGTCTGGCGGCCCCCACCGAATCTGGTAAAATCGTTCCAAAAATCTTGAAGAAGGTCGAAAAACAAGCAGTATAAGCTTTTTACCGACATTACAACCCCAAACGAAAACACAGTAATGGCGAAAAATATGATTTTTTGTGATTTTTATTTTTTTCAACCAATTTAATTTATTTGTAAATGGTTTAAACGCAATTAAAATTTTTTTTTAGATGTGTGGAAGTTCGCTGAATTTTTTCAGATTTTTTGGTCAAGTAAAAACATGTGAATTTTAGGTTTAAATGCGAAAAAATCGTGAAAAACGCGTCATTTTCAAGAATCAACCCTCTTATTTTTAGGGTTGTTTTCATTTTCCCGAGGGGTGCTGTATAGTATAGATAGCGGCAATCGTCTTCTTTCGAATGCAGGCAATTGGACTCAATTTGGTAAATTCTGGTGAGCGGGGCGATTTTTTGAAAAAAAACTCGAATTTTCAACTTTCGGTAAATTACGGCGCGTACTTGGTATAATGCGTCTTTGCTATAAAAAATACATCTCTATAGGGGTTTTTGAGATCGCTGATCACGAATTTGATGTCAAAAAAAATTTTTGACAACAAATTCACCCATATATATTTATTAACACAGGTTTGATAATAAAATAAATTTTTAACTGCGTTTAATTCATTTAAAAATAAATTAAATTGGTTGAAAAAAATAAAAATCACAAAAAATCATATTTTTCGCCATTACTGTGTTTTCGTTTGGGGTTGTAATGTCGGTAAAAAGCTTATACTGCTTGTTTTTCGACCCTCTTCAAGATTTTTGGAACGATTTTACCAGATTCGGTGGGGGCCGCCAGACCCCCCTTAACCCGCTACCCCCTTTCGTAGTAACTTGATGTGCTGCCGTCTGTACACTCACAGTTGGACAGATGTTTAAGACCCATGTAACAGATTATCATTTCAGATATCTATTGTCATCAACCGGGCACAAATCCAGACTCCAAACTGCCACTGAGAAATGCAATGCATGAAAATTCTGTATGTAAGTACTGTGGCGGCATCTACATCGCCACATGCGAACTATGCATCATACTGACGTCACGCAAAATCCTGCATCGCGCAAGCAGAGTTTAGCGCGCTACTTGCATAATAATAATAATAATAATAATAATAATAATAATAATAATAATAAAGATTTATTTCTCACCACAATATAAGAAACATTTACATAGTATAAACTATAAATAAAGCAATACATAACTACAGTTTAACAATTATTATATTGTGGGAGACTGGTGCCTAAGCTAGACGTAAGGCCTGTATTTCAGGACACCAGGACTCCCTCTCATTCGGAGATATTTACATTTTATAGATGACTAGCGACCCGCCCCGGCTTCGCACGGGTGCAATGCTGATCACTATCACTACATAGTATAAAACAAAGTCGCTTCCCGCTGTCTGTCTGTCTCTATGTATGCTTAGAACTTTAAAAATAAGCAACGGATTTTGATGCGGTTTTTTTTAATAGATAGTGTGATTCAAGAGGAAGGTTTGTGTGCATATAATACATGCATAATATAGTAGAGAAACACTGATCATTTTAGAGCCATTATTTCTCTTAAAAAGTATAGGATAAAAAATCTATCTCTTAGGGATATTGTGGGTTATCACTAAGAGATAGATATATGCCATCCCGGACTTTTTTGTAGACCTTTTTAAGGTGTACAATACTGTAGTACATTATTTTGATCTATCTCGTAGGGTTAAGCCAGCGTTTGCAATGTAAGCGCAAAAAAATGTGTTTATTTACGACATCACATTAGAAATCCCTAAAATGATCAGTGTTTCTCTACTATATTATGCATGTATTATACATATAAACCTTTCTCTTGAATTACTCTATCTATTAAAAAAAACCGCATCAAAATCCGTTGCGTAGTTTTAAAGATTTAAGCATACATAGGGACAGACAGCGGGAAGCGACTTTGTTTTATACTATGTAGTGATTATATGTACTCTCACATTATTAAATGCGGTAGTTACTAACAACAGAGCAAGTTTACAATAAAATGATTAAACTCAGTGTTAGTATGAATGAATATGAGTCGTGTAGGGTGTATGTGTGTGAAGTGTGTGTGTGTGTGTGTGTGTGTGTGTGTGTGTGTGTGTGTGTGTGTGTGTGTGTGTGTGTTGAGTTACTTTAAGAAAAAGTAATAATTTTGGTAACTACACACCTGGAAACAGCCGTGCGATTCTGTAACCATCTCACCGCGATGACCTGGGTGAAGTGAGCGTGGAGTGAGTCGCCAATAGTGTAATGCATAAATGCATAAATATAACCACAATCGTCGGGCAGTGGCGTGTACTAGGATCCTCCCTTTTATATGGAGTATAAGTGAACTTTACACCTTGTGGCTTCACACCTCTATATTACTGTCTTGTAAGCACACGTCTTGTCTTTGGTTCCTCATGCGCAAAACAGTCTCTTAACTAGTCTATTATCCTAAATGAATAATAAGGAAGCAGCAGCTGATTGGAGCCTTCAACTAATTTCCTCCAGTCTTGCAGGACGATAAGCTTCGCATATAGGTTCCGCCATTAATAATTTCCATGTAGTATTTATTAATGTTCATCAGTAATCCTCAAAGTGAAGTCTTGTGTGGCCCGTACGGCTGGCTCCCCTGGGAGCAACGGTGTTGTGTTACGTTTACGTTTGTTATGTTGGTGGTAGTTAAAGGTTAGGGAGTGGTGATGTGTTTTTGTTTTTGTATAGTTATGGTAAAGAGGTTGAGGGACCTGCTTTCTAGGAGTTTTTTGTTTATATTTTATTCATTTGAGAAAATAAACGTTTACACATTATAATATTGCATAAAATATGAGCTACAGAGTGAGTAAATGTATAACCCACGACATTTTCCACATATTATAAAGAAAAGTTATAAAAACTAAAGGAGTTAGGTTGCAGGCTCTAACCTGCCGTGCGATTCTGTAACCATCTCACCGTGAAAACTTAGGTGAACTGAGCGTGGAGTGAGTTGTCATTGTCATCTCACCCTATACTAAGGATTAACCAAGCATTCATTAACAATCATAATCGAGATTTTAATTATATTTTTTATGCTAATTCTATTGATCATTTATAATTTCAAAGCTTTATTTTAAAACCCCACAAAATAGTACCTAATGTTTTGACAACTAAAATACTAGTTTTGGAATTATATAAAATGATCAATAGAATTAGCATAAAAAATATTATTAAAATCACGATTATGATTGTAAATGTTTCCTAAGTCAATCCCTAGCTTCAGTGGGATGACACTGACAACTCAATCCACGCAAGTTTTCTCGGTGAGATTTTTACAGAGTTGACTGGCAGGTTAGACCTACGTGACAGTTTCATACCTAGATATGGTGTAATAAATTAAACTTAGACGTTTACGACTTCATTTTGAATTCAACAAAGTGATGAAATATGGACTTCATCACGCACAAGCGTGGTAATCAGTGCTTTCTCCTCTGTATGAGAAGAATCTTTAACACAGTAGTGGGGGTCACAGGATGTAACTATTAAAATAAAATCTCTCTCTACTATTGAAACTTGTAACATTGATTGTATAGAGCCCCAGCCTACTAAATCTATCTGAATCAATCTGCCTAGCCTGTTCCCAATTATGTTGGGGTCGGCTTCCAGTCTAAACGGATACGCTGAATATCAGTATTTTACATGGAACGACTGCCTAATTAACGCGCTACGCCCTGCACCCGAATTGCGTAACGCGCTATTACTCTCAATTTGAATAATTTTGAAGCATATTGCTAATCCATTGCTCCATATGTTTGAAAAATGTGTCTGCTCAATAACGTAAATAACGCAATGAATGTTGTTGAACTGTCAAAATGAAACCCATTCCTACTGATAGTGTGTTACGCAATTACCCTGCTGCGTGTATTTTTACGTGTATTTTTTTTTTAGCGACGAGCACCTCTTCCCTAGCTAGCTAGACCTGTATTCATGTCTTAAATATCCATTATATCTGCAGCATCCTGTCTTACTATTTCTCTTCCAAAATGAAAGAAAGAATAGAATTAAAAAATATCAGTTCGACCCGTTAACGCAAAAGATTCATCTAAAAAAAATCTCGATGGAAAAAACCGACGATGGATTAAGGCGCACGGTCCATTGCCGATTATAATTTTCGCTCGGAAAGAATCGGCATCTCCTTTTTGTTTTGACTACTTATGTTTGAGCCGTGGCTCTGCTTGTGTTTCGTAAAATATTATTCCAGATACGATACGAAACGGTTAATTAAAAGAAACGTGGCAAAAGAAAGAGAACGATTTTGATTTGATGTTTTGAAATGTTAAGTTTTGATTGCTAATAATTATTTGTTCAGCACCCAAATTGCGTAACTCACTATTACTCTCAATTTGAATCATTTTGAAGCATATTGCTAATACATTGCTCCATATGTTCGAAAAATGTATCTGCCCAGCAACGTAAATAACGCAATGAATGTTGTTGAACTGTCAAAATGGGGTTTAACTACTGATAGTGTGTGACGCAATTACCCTGCAGGATGGAAGCGACATCCACGTGCAATCTGTTACCTTGGATTCAGTACATGATTCCGAACCCTCTGCGTTGGAATTTTTGTCGGTTATTAAAAAACAAATTATGTAGCTGTACAAAAGTGCAAAAGTACATTTTGACCGCGTAGATATTGCACTTTTCTATATAACTGATTTTGATAACCGACAAAAATTCCTACCCACGCTAGGCGTACGCTAGAATCATATGCTGAATTCATGGATACTGTTTGCGCGTCGATGTCACCCTGTATTGACGTCAATTTTGTAAATGAAAGTGCTTCATATCGAGAATGATTGTGGATGCTATAAGTAGTCGAAGACCAAAGAAACGCTGAATGGACTGTGTGATAGATACAATGGTTAGAAACGGGCTGGCTACTGAGATGACTAATGGAAATATGGAAGAAAAAGACATGTTGCGCCGACTCCAAGTAAATTGAGAAAAGGGCAGGAAAATGGTGAAAATGATGATGATGGTATTGTTGTCATAAGTATCTAAAATATAGTAATGTCGTATATTTTAACATTGTCCGTTATATTTTCTTAAAATCACGCACAAAAGTGGATTTGAAAATAATAAGAGCTGCCGTGCGATTCTGTAACCATCCCACCGTGAAAGTTTGGGCGAAGTGAGCGTGGAGTGAACTGTCATTCACTAGGGATTAATACTATTAAGTGCTCACTTATGATTTCACGGTGAGATTTTTACAGAATCGACCGGTTGCACCCTAATTGCGCAAATCACAATCTGAATAATTTTGAAGGATATTGTTAATCCATTACCTCATATGTCCGAAAAATGTGTCTTCTCAACAACGTAAATAACGCAATGAATGTAGTTGAGCTGTCAACATTAAAGCCAATGCTACTAATTAGCGTGTTTCGCAACTAATCCGCAGATTTTCTCATCAAGCGTAGCAGTGCTACGAGACGGCTACGAGGCTACGAAGGTCTACGACAAACAATAGATACATTTTTCATAATTAAATTAATAGAATTCTGTCAATTGACTGAGTGACAGAATGACTGCATCACTGGTCTAGCGGTCGCAAGCGCTACTGCTGAACTTAGAGGTCCAGCACCCTAATTGGGTAACACACTATTACTCTCAATTTGAAGCATATTGCTAATCCACTGCTCCATATGTTCGACAAAAGTGTTTGCTCAACAACGTAAATAACGCAATGAATGTTGTTGAACTGTCAAAGTGAAACCCATTGCTACTGATAGTGGGTTACGCAATTACTCAATACTCAATACTCAATACTTTATTGCATTACCCTGCTGGTTTCAATTCCAGGGTCGAGCAAAGTGTAATTGGGTTCCTCTATCTGGAATTTCTCAGTATTTAGCAGCCCGGAGTCTGGATTTGGTTGGGTGATGGCAACATGATCGCCCCCTATTACATGGGACCTAGATAACTCTCAAAATGTGTGTGTACTATGGGTACATCTCTGCACATCATTTCATAGAAACAAGACGTTATACTAATTCTATTTAATTCTGCAAATAACATGTTTCCTATGTATCGTGTTTCCATAAAAAGCTTACAAACGGACAAACATACAATCACGTAAAGTCTATTCTCAAATTGATGTTATTTCAAGTTAAACAAATATAAACTTTATTGTCATGTTTATTAAGTTGAATTCAGAGTGACTTGCACTATTGAAAAAGTTATAAAAATAGTTGCAGCTGTAGCAGCGTAAACTCAACTTTATAATGTAACAATTAAAGTTACTTTTCCATAAACTCATGTTTGTTTACATTTTTGGCAAATAAATCGCAAATGCAGATTAGGTACGTATACAATTTATTCGTAGCATCTTCGCGAAACGTTTTTTTTTATATTTTAAATCCACCAGGTGGGCGCAGAATGGTTTTTAATTGGGACGTTCAGTTACAATGGTGCGCAACCCTTAAAGAAATTGTTAAAGAATATGTGACAATGGCACTACTGTGGGACAGTATACTGTGGTGCTAGTATCATAACAGCGGGAGGTCCCGTCAATACGTTTGAAGGTTCTATCATTCTATGTTTGAAATTGTATTTTTTTTAATGTTGGTAGTTTCATTTACCAGGAGGGGCTCGTGGCTAAATAATAACAGCCGCACCGGTCGATCGATCAGGTTAAGCTACGCTTGCCGCGGTTGGTCTGTGGATGGGTGACCATCTTTACATACCGAGACCCCTCCGTGCCTCGGAAAGCACGTTAAGCAGTTGGTCCCGGCTGTCATTCGTAGATCTTTGACAGTCGTTACGGGTAGTCAGAAGCCTGAAAGTCTGACAACCAGTCTTAGTCTGGGTATCGTATTACCCAGTAACTGGGTTGTGGATGTCAGATAGGCAGTCGCTCCATGTAAAATACTGGTATTCAGCTGCATCCGGTTAGACTGGAAGCCGACCCCAACATAGTTGGGAAAAGGCTAGGCAGATGATGGTAGTTTCATTTACCAACCCGCACTGGGCCCGCGTGGTAGATTATAGCTCACTCCCTCTCGAAGAGAGGAGGCTTGTGTCCCAACTGCGGGAACATTGTTGGCTAAAAATGTTTGTGTTTATTCTATGGTAGTTTAAATTTTCATGAGTATATGTAGCATTCGGTCTAAGTATACTGTAAAAATCTCACGGTGAAAACTTTAGTGAAGTAAGCTGTCATTCGACCTGATGCTCGAGATTGACATTTTGGACAGCTCACTTCAAAATCACTTCGAATAAAGTTTTTTCGGTTTTTTTTTTTAAAGAATAGCACTATTAGACGTTATACTTTTTTTTCGTTTTTGTCTTGAACTTTGAATACACAAAATTAATAATAATAAAATCTACCCTAATATAAATCTACACTAAATTATAAAGAGGAAAGATTTGATTGTTTGTTTGTATTGAATAGGCTCCGAAACTACTGTACCGATATGAAAAAATGTTTTACCATTAGATGCCGACATTATCCCTGATGAACATAGGCTACTTTTTACCGCGGGAAAATGCTTCATTCCTACAGGAAAACGGGTAATAGGATTTAAACGGCGGGAATTCCGAATTCTACGTAAACGAAGTTGCGGGCGGATGCTAGTAATAGGTATATAAATTCGTTAGTGCACCGATTCAACGATGGTGGATTTTGCCACTCGGCGGCATCTTTCACTCGCCTACAGAATGATAGAAAAATTATAGTAAAAGAGCAGATGAACGCTCATTCCTATGTAATTTGGTCGGTGTAGTGTGAACGTGAAATTAAACAAAAATAAACATTCACTTGAGTGAAGAGATATCAGCATGCCGACACTGACAGCTCACTCCACGCTCACTTCACCTAAGTTTTCACGGTGAGATGGTTACAGAATCGCACTGCTGGTAGCCTGTTCGATAAAAATCTCACCGTGAAAACTTAGTGATCTCTCGTTCCATTCGACGCTAGGGCTTGACATTATTACCTACTAAGGTTCCATTTTCAAAGAATAATTTGCGTAATATGAAATTATTGTTACGTCACGTTAAACCGTGTGGTTCCCTGCAGTGCCTGCATTGGATAAATAAGTAGTTCACCCCTGTTCATTTGAGTAGATATAATAGAAGATTAAGGAATTAAATCAGGTGAAAGGTTACCCCAGCTATTTGAGTAGTGAAATAATAAAACGGGGCGCTTTTTGGTAGCAAGGTTCTTAATGAAACTATGATACTATTCCGATTAAAATATGTTCACAACACAATATACAACAGTCTTTTGAAGGTTCCTTAATAAAATAATGATTATTTATACCTACATTTCATTCCAAACTTTAAAAGGACCAAATGCTCTATTTATCCCTCTGCTTTTATGAAATATGGGCATTTCCTGTCCAAAACTATCCAACATACAGAACATCCGTTTTATTATATTTGAACACATTCAAAATCCTCTTCCGTCCGATTATACCCGAATACGACCTGTAACTAAATCAATTATACAAAAAAAACTATCTTAAATAAATCCAGCACTATAAAAAACATTAAAGTGACCTTCCGATCGTTTAGGAAACGAAAAATCCACCGAAAAAACTATAAAAGCCATAATTCACAATTAAAAACGGCTACTGGTCATGGCCAAAAGTATACATAATAAATTTCTTCCTTAAAAAGGTCGAATGAAAGAGGCAGGATACAGTCACAAAGGCGGGACAACGTCGGGCGCAGCGAGAAAAAAATAAAAGTTGTTTATGGTCATTTTGCCGCCAACGCTCCGAGTTTTAAATTTAGAATTAAAACTTTTTAAAGCGAGGTAGCGATGTGTAAGTTTAATTCTGTATTCTGTTGTGCTCGATAATTTTGGTTTTTAACCCTCTAACGATGGTATTCATTGTAGAGATACTTACTGATATATGCGGGTTGGCTTGGAGGCTTTTATAATATATTCAACTTTGTTTTAGTCACATATATTAATTGGAATATTCGTTTTTTCGCATCATTTATTATTATTATTATTATTTAGTTTTAATCTATGTTGTCCCACTGCAGGGCAAATGTCTCCCTTTCTTCTTTCCACTCCTCCCTTCTTGAGCTAGTGTGGACTAATCCTGTATGTAGGCATTAGGTATTTATTTATTCATATAAGTATATATTTTTTTTTAAACCAGAAAATTCTTAACAAAAAATGCATTTCACACTATAAAACATACAATGAGCGGCCTTATCGCTTTCTCCTATAAAATAACAAACAGGAGAATGTAGATATAATAGGTATAATGCAGAGTATTTTTTTCAGAGTCTTGCAGTGCGATTTTTTGACTATCTGACCGTTAGAACTTAGGTGAAGTGAGCGTGGATTAAGCTGTCAGTGTCATCCCACCTGATACTAGGGATTGACCAAGCATACATTACAATCATAATCGAGATTTTAATAATACAGGGTGGGTCAGTAATAAATGATCTGTTGAAAATTCTATAATAAAACAATGCTTACGTTTTTAAGTGTAATGTTTATTTTAAATTACAGACAATTAAAGGAATTTTACGTTATAAAAATCAAATCGTCCAGATGCCGTCCGTTGCGGCGACGACGGCACTCTTCCAATTTTGTTTGTAAATTTTGGAACACTTTAGTGAGAATTCCCGGCGAGATTGACCAGATGTGTGTACATAAATAATATAAAAAAATTTATATAAAAAAAAACAACCTTTTCCAAAAAAACACTACAAAGTGAAAAATAATTTTAATTTTGGAAGTCGGTGTCGTTGGTCCGCATTTTGGGTTTTTTGACACCGACTTCCGAAATTAAAATTATTTTTCACCTTGTAATGTTTTTTTGGAAAAGGTTGTTTTTTTTTATATAACATTTTTTATTTTTCACTTTTTAGTTATATCTACCCCAATCAAATTCATATAAACACTACTTGCTATGTAAATATCAGTGACAGGAAGCTGCATCTGCGTTTATAGGGTACAGACGTGATGTTATGTTGTGCGATTGCGTAAACAATGCATACATATGCGATAGCAGCAATCGCGGTTGTTTTACTGGTATTAATTATTATTATAATAAAAAAAAATTATAACCTTTGTAGTGAGTACAGGCGTGATATTATGTTGTGTGATGGTGTAAACAATGCTTAGATATGCTATAGCAACAATCGCGGTTAATCTGCTGTTATTTATTGAAGAGTTCCCCCGATTTCTACAAGATTCCATCATCAGATATTGAAATGGTGACAATGGGACCACACGGAAAGCACCAGCTTTCAAATAAAAAAAGAATCATGAAAATCGGTTCACCCAGTCGGTTATTATGAGGTAAACAACATAAAAAAAAATACAGTCGAATTGATAACCTCTTCCTTTTTTTGAAGTCGGTTTAAAATAAATAAATAAAAAGTGCATTTTTCAGTTTTCAAAGTAAAAACTTTTGTAGAGGAGGTATGATGTTATTCCATAAAACCAACAAACTATTGCAAACTGTAGTCTCCACATCTATTCGCACAACAAAATCAAATGTTTCCCATATTTATTTAGCTACAAGTAACCAAACAGTCACGAAAAGGGGCTGGTCTCACAAAACTACCAAACAAATACACCTGTGCACACAATCGATTAAAAAAATACGACAAAACTTCATTCATAGAGAACGGAACTGACAAATCATGGACAAAGGATGCGTCGGCCCATAGACGAATTCTCACGTTTTTTTTTAAACTCATTGATGACCACGGTAGCAAAATTTATGACGTCTAGGTGCGAAAAGGTTATGAAAAAAGGTTAAATATGGCTTTGAAAATAATGAATTATTGTTGAAATATACTGTTGATGCTCTTTGTACTGCTAATGATATTGTGCGATTATATTTTAGCTAATAGCGAGTTATTTATAGCAGTAATTAACATACTACTCAATAATAATGAAGGAGAAAGCTGTCTGTTCTTTGCATAAGCTTATAATACCCTTTTGTGTTTGATGGTATGCAAAATAATCATAAACAACTAAAGAGTTAGGGAGAATAGAGGTTTTAAATGTCAGGTTTGGGAGCCAGAATGAAGCTCAAACAAAAGATATAAGAGTATGAGGTGTTTTCCAGAAGAAAATAAAAAGGTTTATTTATGTCAGCTCTCGGTGATCTAGGTCACAAGCGCTAGTGCTAAGCATGAGGTCCAAGGTTCAGTTCTCAGGTCAGGCAGTGTTACTGGGTTTTTCTATCTGGAATTTGTCAGTAGCAGCCCGAAGTCTGGATTTATGCTCAATAGTCTCAGCCCCTGTTACATGCGACTTAAGCTTACTTTAAAATGAAAATGAAAATCCGTTTTGTAGTTAAGAACAATGTTGTCTTATTATAAGGGTTACTTTCTATTTCTAGATTTATTTTTTTATGTAGGTAATACGCACATATTGGGTATTTTTTTTAGTTTTTCATTAATCACAATACCACGCACACACACACACACATTATTTCGCATCATTTTATTTTGTATGAGCTTTTCAGTATTATCACATTTATTTAATTCTCTTAATTTATTACAACGGACACACACTTCCCTATGTGTTTGTTATTCCAGCGTATGGCACTTGTGGGTTGCAGCTGAAAATCAGCGTCAGGTGATACACACTGTGTTGTCATCTGACATTATGCTGAGCTGAGGCCCTTTTGTCATGGATTGTCGCCATGGGATCTGGAAGCAAAAGTCTTCGCCCACATATGGGAGTGGCTCGAGGAGACAAAACGCCGGGGCGTAACTCCGCTGCCGCGAGAAATCACGGCACAGCGGACAGAGCTCCGGCAGAATCTCATGGTGACATGGGGAGTGCGACTGGAGAGGCGCCACGGCATCCTCACCTTCCATCTGACGCAGGTCCTCACCGGACACGGCTGCTTTAGGAGGTTCCTGTTCCGGATAAGACGGGAGGAAACGGTGGAACATACGGTGGAGATCTGCCCAGCTTGGGCGGAGCACCGCCGCACAGTGGGCTGGAATTTAATTTTTTGGACTTAGCAAATATGAAGCACATATTCGTGTTGTACGCTTTTTTTTTAAGCTTTTATGTTAGGCGAACTTGTTCGAAAACTTAATATCTTGAGAGTTGCAGAACAAAGAAGTTTACAAAATTCATTATATGAAATGTGAGTCTTGGTTAATGTTCCCAAGTGTTCTCTGACTTGTTATTTTGCGTTTATCCCTAATATTCATTTGTTCTTTATTACACATCACCCGAGAGGTTAAGAACCAGATGCGTTTTATTTTAAAGCGGTGCCCTCAGGAGGCCTAATCCACTACAAAGCTACTAACATTGAAATTAAAAGTAAGTGAAATGTGAACGATAAATTTCGGTTTAGTTTAAAGTATTTAAATCGCTGTCGTTGTCACTTTCTCTATCGCTCAATGCAGTATCAACGTCAACCAAAACCAACATTTTCTTTACCTGCTTCTTCGGTATCATGGTCGAGCACCAAACTTTGTGCTTCTTTAGACAACGATTTGTGTTTTCTACTCAACTTCGGCCTCTTTGTAGAAATGAATGGATCAGATGTAACTAGTAAATTGTGAAAAACATCCTCATTGGTCGCTCTTCTACAAAATTTCCTAGAATGGTGTTCTCGGTGCTTTCTGAAATCCTTATTCCTGGATTCGGCTGCTTCCTCAGACAACTTTCCCACTGGAATAAGGCCGAGATTTTTAATGATGTCTGTACCATGCACTAGAATTTTGTGCACGCTCGCAGGCATGTAATACCATTTATACAGTTGAATGTATAATGCAATAGTCTCATCTGCAAATTCTTTGAATTTGTCTGTATTTATGGGAAGGCCGGATGAGATTGTTTCTAATATGATTGAAAACTTATTTGACTTTCGTCTACTCCAGTAATAGAAGCAGTAGTTGTCACGTCCGCGAAAAATCTCCGAGCTGTGTTACCGTCATTAGTGGTACCAGGTAACAGGGACATGGTACCACTAATGACGGTAACACAATATCAATAAGCAACCCGCATATATTTTTAAAGGCTTCTTGGATTACCTTTTTCCTATTTTCCAATTTAACTCTATTTTCGCCTTTGGCTATCAAGACTTAAACTCAAGTCTGTAAGAAATATGTAAAATGCACTCCATAAATCTGATCCAAGCATAGAGTGACGAAATTCCATATTTATAAATGTCAGTGTTAGGTACTTTTTGTGATATCAAATTTATTTTGTTCATTTCTTTGGGAGTGGCTTTACATAATATATCACAACTCAGTGTCGAAATCTCGCTCAGTACTGATGTTATTTTTCCATCAATCAATGTGAAAAACAGTTTGTGAGATATGGATTTTCCTTTAACAATAGTATCACTTAAATTATTG
Organism: Eremobia ochroleuca; assembly: GCA_949629135.1. Taxonomy (NCBI): domain Eukaryota; kingdom Metazoa; phylum Arthropoda; class Insecta; order Lepidoptera; family Noctuidae; genus Eremobia; species Eremobia ochroleuca. The sequence goes on from OX451410.1 coordinate 10,656,702, forward strand.
GCTTCCGATTCTAACCTGTTCATCTCATTGGTGATGGTTTCTCGCGTCTCTTTAATACATTTGAAAAATATTGGACGACAAAGGTAAGTTGAATCGGGAGTTTCATTTTTTCACCACACATCAGTTTTATAGGAACCAAACTCCCCATAAATATACTAGAATCATCCTCATTGGTCTCGCTTTTTTGTTTATAGTTAGACTGATTTGATGCACCATAGAAACAATATTTACTAATTAACTCTAATTTGTTTTTATCGTCTCCAATTTCGACAATTTTTATGAGTGTTTCAACAGTTTTATCTAAAAGAGACTGTATTTTTATCTGTGCAGACATATCTGTTATTTCAATATCCTCTTTTGGCGGGTAGCATTCGGATTTTGCTTTTTGAATAGAGTAATAATACGGAAATATATCAAATCCTTCTTCCTGAACCGATTTTCTCATAGTATTATATTGCCACTTCGTCAGTTTTAAGGACAGCATGGACCTAAAGCCTTTTCAGAAGACATCACGTTTTGTTTCTCAGAAAAAAATAAAATCTTTGACTTTATTAACCTTCACAGGATTCTTTAAGAGGTAGTCTAATATATCGGCGACATCATTGTACCCACGAGCCTTCAATGAAGACATATAAATTAACGTTTGTTCTTCATAAGAAAGAGTAGATGCCAAATCATCAACTCTTCTCTTTTTCTGTTTAGGTCCTAAATCAGAAATTAGTTTTCTGAGACTAATTTGAGTCGAAGTTCCAACATTTCTAGAAGCTAAAATACCTTCTTGAGATGATCCAGCTATGGGTTCGCTAACAGACACTTTAATAAAGTCAGGCCAAATTACATCTGATCCAAGCCAATCACTGTTGTTTTTTAAAAAATCAGCGCCTGTGAAACCCGATTTTATCCACCTTTTCTTAAGATTATAACAGTATGTGCTACAAAACGATTTAAGGACTTTCTTCTGCTCGTCACTCAGTTCTTTCTTTAAACTTAACTCCATAAACTTGTACATACAGTTGCTGTCTTTAACACTTCCACTTTCTTTTAATTTCACAAATACGTCGAGGTTAGTAACTAAACCTTCCATGGCAGAAGTATGGTAGTAAGGACGTCCGTTAATTGCAAAGACAAGAACAAGACTGATGGATTACTGATTGAATGGTGCGAGTGAGAGTGCTGTGATTGGTTAAAGCTGCCTTCTGTTGTATTCTGATTGGCCCGTGGTATATGACGTGTCGTAATAGCACTCGAAGTCCCGTAGTTAATTGATAAGACCATAATTATTTTGTTTACGCGTTAAATACCACGTAGTCAACAATATATGACGTCATTTTTTATGCAAACTGCATTGTGTTAATTACAAAATGGCCTCGTTTATTGTAATGCTTGTGAAAAACAAGTAATTTTACTAAATTTTGGGAATAAAAAACGCATTGTTCTTAACCTCTTCGATGTACAAACATTTAAAAGAATAAAAATATTGAAAGTTCAAAATGGCGCGGTTCCGAGGGTTTCCGAGATACAAAATTTTGTACAGAAATTACTAATAATACCCATTTATTGATACTATAAAATTTTTTTTAAGGAAATTTGAGGATTTCCATTTATACCATTTTTTATTTTCTACTCCATACAAAAATTTTAATAATGTCGTATAACTTTGTAAATAAATTTTTAAACAAAAAAGTGTCATGTTAACAAATATTTGTATTGACTAGTAGAACACGTTTACGATATTACTTTTCCAAAATAAAATAGTCGATTTTCGGGTATCGCTAAGTCCACTGAGATTAGTTTTCGACCCACTGTGCGCCGTGTCCTCACCGCGGCGATCGGCGGCGGCGATCTCTCGCGTCCGGCCCTGGTCCAGGCCATGGTACGGAGCGAGAGTGCATGGGAAGCCATGACTTCCTTCCGCGAAGCAGTAATCTTTGCGCCCTCACGCCCCTAGCCGCCGCAGGAGACGCCCTGGGCGTATGAGTCGAGAGCCGAATCCCGGCCGCCGTAGGCGCGGGCTTGCGGATGGCGAGCAATGGGTAGCTCGCCGTCCGGTAACGACCAGGCTCGAGTCGACGGCGAGTTGTGTTCCACGCGCGCCTCAATGAGATGTTATCACTGATTGATGGGGTCCGCTAGGGTTGATGCCTGCCAGGTTCACGGGTTGTTCGAAAGAGTTACCGTGGCCCCTGTTACATGCAACTGAAGGACCATGGTTAGGTTTTAGTCAGTAAAAGTCTGTCATGCCTTCCCGCTGCGCCTAGAGCAGGAGAAGTTAATTGATAATTTTTTCACCCAAAAAAAGGCCCTTTAGGGTATTATATTCTTTTTTATGTTTTTATAGATTTAAGGTGTTTATTTAGCTGTAATGCCAATAAACGCCTTTTTCTTTCTTTCTAAACGTAACTAGTAAAATGTGGGTTTTATTACAGGTACAGACGCCAGCACATCAAACTGCTACAATCTGTCAAATCTCATTAATAGATTTTCAACTTTATCACCAAAGCAGAAAGTTCAAAGTTGATTGTGAAAATTTGACAGTTTCGGGTAGCTTGATGTGTTGGCGTCTGTACACTTCTGCTCAGCCCTTTGGGAAAACAAGGCGAGATGAAACTAAATTAGGTAATTAGGGAAAATAGATGATTAATTGAAGCGGATCGTAAAAACCCTAACTTGTTAATCACCAATTAGATTACTGATAACAATTCTTATCTATCAGTTTTCAGTAGCTCGATTTTCGAGGTCATCAGTACGAATTTATGGTTTTCCGCTTGAAAATAGATAATTTTAACGTTATCTGTAAATGGGAAATACGTATTTATTATCATGCCGCGCTATCTTTAGGGTTACTTATGTACGGTGAAAAATAAAACAATTTCTCTAAGTTTATTCTTAACGAACGTCTTTACATCTCTCTCGCTATATTATCACTGTTTTCTGCCAAACAAAAACCGAATACAAAAATATGGAAACTCATTCTAACCTCGCCTGACTGTTCGAATGCAACTACGAGAACAATTCCTGTAATTAAAAACGTTCAAAATGTCGCAATCTCCTCTCAGCGACAATCAATGCCAAAAACTTGTCAAAAAGTAGGAAAATTAAAGGTATTTTTGACAGATTGAGACTTGAGGGGCTTGTGGCTAAGTAATAATAGCCGCACGGGTCGATCGATCAGGTTAAGCTATGCTTGCCGCGGTTGGTTCGTGGATGGGTGACCATCTTCGTGGATGGGTGACATACCAAGACCCCTCCGTGCCTTGGAAAGCACGTTAAGCCGTTGATCCTGGCTGTCATTCGTGGATCTTTGACAGTCGTTACGGGTCGTCAGTAGCCCGAAAGTCTGGCAACCAGTCTTACCAAGAGGTATCGTATTACCCAGTAACTGGGTTGTGGAGGTCAGATAGGCAGTCTCTCCATGTAAAATACTGGTATTCAGATGCATCCGGTTAGACTGGAAGCCGACCCCAAAATAGTTGGGAAAAGGCTAGGCAGATGATGATTTGACAAAATGAGACTGAAATCAGACTGTGAACGTTCTTAAAAAGTACGAGAATTGCCCCTCAGGTATCCAATTCTCAGGAGATAAATTTTATTTCTGTAAATTAAAATAGTAACTAAGCAAATAACAACTAATACCTAATTAATACTAAAAAATATAAAATATTATATACAAGTATATAACAAAAACAAAAAAAAAATGTAAAGAAAAAGGCAGGAGCTCATTGGGCATCAAAAAATTCGTCCGCATCGCTGTCAATGGGGTAAGTGCCCAAAAGGCTGGCAGCATTACCACGTTGGATGGCAATGCTGATTCTTTGGCCAAAAAATAGGCCAGCCCTCTGGTTACGTGAAGAATCAACCAACCGCTTGGCGATGTAATATTCTCAGGCATTCAGCAATTTACCTAGTTGCTGGCGGATTCCTGATCTAACCTGAATAGCATCTCAAGTCTAGTTCAACATTATTAACTTACACATTTGTTGGGCAAATTGTTTCTCTTTAGTATCCTGTGCAGTTCGCTTAGTCCAAACATCCATATTGTTTCTTTCCGAATCCCCTCAGATATTTTACTGCTAGGACGCACTACATACTATAAAATACTGGTATTCAGCTGCATCCGGTTAGACTGGAAGCCGACCCCAACATAGTTGGGAAAAGGCTCGGCAGATGATGATGATGAATGCACTACGTACGACAAGGTATATACAGACGCTAGCACATCAAGCTACCCGAAATTGTCAAATTTTCCCATTCAACTTTGAACCTTATACCCTAGCAATAAAGTTTAAAATCTATAATACACTTTTGATATTTTTAAAATAACTTGTCGTGATAGAAATGACTACTCTACTACAGGATTGTCCCTCCTATCCGTAACTCATTTTTGGATAGTTAATGTCCATCCATTCCGTCAGTAATGAATTTTTAATGAAAACCATATCTCTCATTCAAGGACCACAATAGGAAGCACAGTTTTCATTCCAACGAGTTTCGTTGTACCATAAAGAGGAAGGCATAGACAAGAGACCATAGACAATTGATAGAGCCTCGTGCGAGGCACGCGTCAGCGGCAAGTGGCACAAATTGAGTGCTCCAATTACAGTGTCGGGTTGACACAGTACATATAGGGTGTGTGTTTTTGTAAACGTAGGAGTTCCTATTTATTCCTTTGCGAATGGGGTACTGCACCATAATTGCGTAACACACTCAATCATAATCTGAATGATTTTGAAGGATATACCTTATCCATTGCTTCATATGTTCGAAAAATTTGTCTGCTCAACAACGTAAATAACGCAATGAATGTTGTTGAATTGTCAAAATTAAAGCCATTGCTGCTGCCAGTGTGTTACGCAAATACCCCGCTGTTTGTTTATGTTCTGACAGAATATGTAAAATGCCTTTATTTTTGGCGCGTAGTGGAAATCCTCATGGCCTTCCTCCATCGTGGGAGTGACAGAGGGGCATGTCGGACACTTAGCGGCTAAAACCACCGCGGTGTTCCACCTCTGCCTATGGCCGGGATGCGGGATTCGCATAAGGATTCACCGCTCCCCCGACAGGCATATGTAAAATGCCTGACAGAACGATATGACCATCGTTGTGTCAGACATTTCACATATCCTATTTGTTTCATACTGAAATTTTCTTCCAAAAAGTGTTTGATGATCAGTAAATTTCAGTTTTGTGTTTTCTACAAGGAGAAAGTTTGACATACTGAAAATTTAAAAATCAAGACACACTGTAGGTATTTGACATCACTGTCAGCCGAAAAGCATGACAGAGTCAAATAATCGTAAAAGAAGTCAGACACAATTCTTTATTCACCAATCCTTGCCATTACACATTCTCGTCACACCTTGTATAATATTTCACCAACTTTTCCCGACAATGTCTGCCCCACGCCATATTTGCGATGCGCACGTGACTTGAAATGGCGTCGTTCGAAAATCGAATAAATCAAGAGGATTGGCGGGTAATCGTGCTAAAACATCCGTTATGGCCAGTGCTGAAGAGGTGTTGGTGTTGCCATGATAGAAATTAAATGTAAATAAAGGGTAGTTGGTGAACCTATTGGATTAGTTGGTTTAGAGCGGTACAGTTAATTGCTGGATGATTTATTTGCGTGGTTAAGTAATAACAGCTGCTCGGTTCGATCAATCAGGTTAAGCTGCGCTTGCCTTGGTTTTTCCGTGGATGGGTGACCATCTTTACATACCGAGACCCTTCCGCGCCCCGAAAAGCACGTCAAGCCGTTGGTCCCGGCTGTCATTCGTGGACTTTGACAGTCGTTACAGGTCGTCAGAAGCCCGAAAGTTTGTCTGAGCCAGTCTTACCAAGGGTTATCGTATTACCTAATAACTGGGTTGTGGAGGTCAGATAGCCAGTCGCGCCATGTAAAGCACTGGTATTCAGCTGCATCCGGTTAGACTGGAAGCCAACGCCAAGATAGTTGGGAAAAAGGGAGGTAGATGAAGATGATTTATTTGCCTGGTTAATGCTACTTAGATCCTGCGGGGTAGTTACGTAACACACTAACAGGAGCAATGGGTTGCATTTTGACAGTTCAACAACATACATTGCGGTATTTAAGTTGTTGGGCAGACACATTTTTCGGACATATGGAGCAATGGATTAGCAATATGCTTCAAAATTATGTGTTACGCAATTAGGGTGATTTTTCATGGATTCAGTGATTCTGAATGCAAAATCACTCGTTCATCGGTTGAAAAAAAAAAAAAAAAATGTCATACATTTTCTATTTTTTTTTTCATTTTGTTTTCAATGTAGCAGCAGACTTTTTTTGATAGCCTACGAAGAATTTCTACGCCAAAGGGTCTAGAAAGTAGGTTCTCAAAGTTATTCTGCCCACTGCCCACTTTGAGAATATGTTTTTTTCTAGAGCCCTCAATTTTTTTTTTACTTAACATCTGTCGTGAATTTGAAACAGCACCCTAATTGCGTAACACACTATTATTCTCAATTTGAATAATTTTGAAGCATATTTGTAATCCATTGCTCCATATGTTCGAAAAATGTGTCCGCTCAACAACGTAAATAACGCAATGAATGTTGTTGACCTGTCAAAATGAAACCCATTGCTACTGATAGTGTGTTCCGCAATTACCCTGCAGCTATTGCCACGATTATTTTTAAACTTGTATAAAATATACAGTCATAAGATAGGATACAATATAACTTTCCCTGGGTCTTCTACTGCCCCCTTGAAAGCCCACGTTGAGAATCTATGGTCTAGAACAGAGATGGGGAAACTTTTTCCTTCGCGTGCCAAAATTTACTAACAAAACATATTATGGCGGGCCAAGTTGTTGCGTGTTTGGCTAAATTATTTAATTAAATAAAAATATTGATATATATTTTATGAATCACTAATTTATTGTACAATATTACATTATATATATTTCAACACTTCGCTGGCCGGAGATGGCCCGCGGGCCGTAGTCATGGCTTCAGTTTGCGAATCGTTGTGTCTGCCACCCTGTATATCACAAGTAAAGTAACTAGTTGTACATCACAAGGAAACCCGTTAATCTATCTAAATCAACTGATACCTATCCGACAAAAAAAACAAATAGGTAACAAAAAAAAAAAAACATTTATCAATAGATATTGATATTCAAACTTATGTAAGTGCTATCAAATTAACATATTGATTGATTCAATCTAGATAATAACATATTTGGTGGTCTGACGAGTCTTGTATGGGCGGAGACTTTATAAATAATATAATATCTTTTGACATATTTGAAGTATGTCTATCTCTGTCACTGATAGTGTCAACTTTCAAGCTTTGATTCGACGTAGGTAGGCTTTTATATTTTCAAAAACTACTCATATGTGCCGGTCGATTCTGGAAAAATCTCACCGTGATAACTAAGGTGAAGTGAGCTTAGAGTGAGCTGTGAGTCATGCTGATGCTAGGGATTGACACTATAGGCGACTCACTCCACGCTCACTTCATCCAAGTTATCACTGTAAGGTTTTGACGTTTTTTACGGTGAGATGGTTACAGAATCGCACGGCTGTAAGTACTAATAATAAAGCTGAAGAGTTTGTTTGTTTGATCGCGCTAATCTCTGAAACTAACAGTCGGATTAAAAAAAAAATATTTTGCTTTTGATAGCCTAATTCTTGAGGAAGGCTATAATTTATCTAGGCTATTTAACCTCGCGCTAGGAACCTTAGGAGTCTGGTAAAAAAAGTCAGAAAATACTCTAAGCGAAAACGATTTCATAGCGCAGGCAGGAAAAAATAACTTTATTCAAGTCGTACTGTCAGTCTTTCTATACGTGCAGCCTATGGGTGAAGCAATACAAAACCGCGTTCAGGGTGTTGATGGGGTTGCCACGCTTTTGTAGCGCATCAGGTATGTTTGCAGACGCTCAAGTGGATGGCTTTCAAGCTATACATCGCAAAAGAATTATGTCTCTGATGCTCCGCATACGGGGCATCCCGAACGCCATCCTGCAGCTTATTGCTGGGAGAATGTATGTGGATTGCTCCTTCATGGAGCATTGGACAGAGCTGCATGTGATTACTGACCGAACTCACTGCGCTGCGACGACGGAACGCAGTGATTTTGAGCCCGTGCGTCATCGCTCAAAGGAGTGACAAAAATAAATGACATTCGCAGATTCATGCGACAATCGCCGTCTATTAGGACACAGGGGACTCGGCGTCTGATCGGGTGCCTGCCAGGGTCGCGGCCTGTTCGAAAGAGATGATGGGACACGGGTCGGTTTAGGTCAGTAAAAGTTTGAAATGTCATCCCGCTCCGCCCAGAGCGGGAGAAGTTATTTGATGACATCACACCCAAAAAAAAGGGTACCACTCGGCTACTCATATCAGGAAAAGTGAAGCAATGGTTATTTTTCGTGGAAGTGGAAACTGGGAATCGAGTTCCATACTAGAGCACAATCAGAGTATAAGTTTCCTAATACTGGGACACAGGCCTCCTCTCTTCCAGAGGAAGTGGGCTGTAATCTACCACACGGTCCCAGTGAGGGTTGGTAGATGTTGGATGTCACATGTCTTCGAATGTTTGGTTCTAGGACACGCCGGTTTCCTCACGATGTTTCCCTTCACCGTTTTGAGAGCAGTGGTGATGAAATTCTTTACACAAAACGCCTGTCTGGGTTCGAAACCACGACCTACAACTCGTAAGTCGGGGCCGTTATCACTGGGCCACTTCTGCCCAAACTATAACTATACAGCGTGTAACGGAAAAGGGGTATCAACCCTGAAGGAGGTGAATGTGCTCATGAAACTCAACAACTTTCCCCAAAGAACATAGGTCGAAATATGAAAAAAAATTTTGGCCCTCCCATAGTAAATCAATCAGCTGGTAGTCAGTTTTGTAAGGGAGGGCCAAATTTTTTTTTCATATTTCGACCTATGTTCTTTGGGGAAAGTTGTTGAGTTTCATGAGCACATTCACCTCCTTCAGGGTTGATACCCCCCTTCCGTTACACGCTGTATACTAGAGAACATTTCCATATTTCCTACAACTTTTGTTCTATCCAAATTGAAAATGTATGTCCCATGATTCAATTTATTAACATACTAGCCCCTTCATATCTGAAGAAACATCAAAGTAACGTCCCTAATGTACCCTATTTAGGGTTCAAAACATACCCATATCGGTAACAAACTAAATTGGAAGTAACCTGTTTTATGCTTACACCAATCATTTCATCACTGATAAAAGGGGGTTGCAAATTGAAAAGTCGAGTCCCGTGTAATCGAATAATCAGTATGAACCCACATCAAAGAAATTTATCAGTTTAATTCGATAAATCGACTAAAAATTACTTAGCGAGCAAAATTGGCGCCTCCCTCTAACATGGAAATGTCATTTAGATATTGTTTTGCGCGCGCTTTTCTTTTGCTTTGAATTTGGAACGTTTAGTGGCTCTTGGAATCAAGATTTGATTTTGAGAAAAATACTTTTCTTTTTTTTAATTTTATTGAGGGCTACAAAAGCCGCTGCCAACTGGAAATGTTAATAGTCACTTGGCGTTTGGTAATTATTGAGCGCTGAAAGGAAAATTCAAATCTTCTGTTAACTGAATTATGTAGGTACAGACTTATCTATTTGTTAAATGAGGACAACAGTGAAAAAAAAAATGTTGATGTTGACTCATTGCCAAGGAGAAACAAAAGACGTGTTACCTCCTGAAAATGAATAGATCGGTAACTAATTTACGATAATTGGAAGACTCAAGCAATATCAATGTTTAAGAAATGTCACTGGCAAGAAAGAAGTAAAAATAAATTCGCGTCATAAAGAAACAATGCAATCTCAATTCTAATTTCAAAATAACGCTTAATTCTCAATATTTTTGCAAAACAAAAAGTCTCTAAACAATTGCGAATAAGGAATCGAATTTTTACGAATTTTTAGTCGTTCGAGATTCAAAGTGTTCGTCGCTGCGTTCGTTAAAGCGTTACGATTCGATTTGTCGCCATGTTAGGTTAAACCGCGTCCGAAAAGTAAATTTATTGCATTATTCCCGCATCGGTACGCCCTCGTTTCCCGTCTTTGATCTACAATTTTCCTTTTTTTCACAAAACGGTTACTGATTGCTTTTTATGTCATCGAGATTTTTCTAATTCCAATTTTGTCTAAGGTTAGATGGAGAAATTAACCTTGTGGAAATTAACTTGAGGGTTTAGTTTTAGTATTCTAATGTGGCAGGGCCTGTGTGGTGGATTATGGCCCACTTCCTCTCACAGAGAGGAGGCCTGTGTCCCAGCAGTGGGAACATGGCGTATGCTTACTTATGCTATGCTGATGTAGCTAGGATATTTTTTTATCAATCTTGTGATATTTTAGGACATTATTAAAAATTAAAGATATTACAGAGTGCCATTTCTAGAAGATCAACAATTATTATGCTTGTTATCAGAAGGCCAATTCACGTAATTAAAAACGTTCAAAATCTAGACTCAATTTCATGGAGGCCCAAGATGCCATAGGAATCTTTTGTGACCTCTCCAAGGCATTTGACTGCGTTAATCATGAAACCTTGCTCTTGAAACTTGAGCATTACGGACTAGGTAAACTTGCGCTCAGTTTAGTGAAATCTTATTTAAATGATAGACAACAAAAAGTTCAAATAAACGGGGTCAATTCACTTGGTTTAAAAGTAAAAATGGGTGTTCCACAAGGCTCGATATTAGGTCCTTTCCTCTTTTTAGTATATATTAATGATCTACCCCATTTATTAAAAAACCAACCAAAAATGGTGTTATTTGCTGACGATACTTCCTTAATTTTTAAGATAAATAGACGTGCATCAAATCTTGACGACGTAAATAACGCCTTACTGCAGGTGCAAAATTGGTTCACTGCTAATAATTTAGTGTTAAATGGAAAAAAAACTAAATGCATAAGATTTGCTTTACCAAATGTTAAAAGTAGTGAGTGTGACATAGTATTGAATAAAGAGAAACTAGAATTCGTCGATAAAACTGTTTTCCTGGGGATCACGCTCGACTCAAAGCTGCAATGGGGTCCTCATATAACATCTCTTGCCGTCAATTTACTAATGTAGATACCGCGAGACTAGTCTATTTCAGTTACTTTCATAGTATCATGTCTTACGGTATATTACTATGGGGACGGGCTGCAGATATCGAGTCTATTTTTATTCTGCAGAAAAGAGCCATCAGAGCAATATATGGCCTCCGCAGGCGCGATTCTCTAAGGGAACTGTTTAAGGATATTAATATCATGACGGTACCTTGTCAATACATCTATGAAAACATCATGTACGTAAGGAAAAATCTAAATCTTTTCACTAAAAGAGGTGACAGACACACCTATAGGACCAGAAATAGGGACCAATTAGTTCAACCAGGTTTCAGACTGGCTAAAGTAGACTCATCCTTCATGGGGTACTGTTTAAAATGTTACAATAAAATACCTCCCCACATACTCCAACTCAACGAAACTAAATTCAAATCTTACATAAAACGCACACTATGCAGCCAAGCATATTATAAGTTGGGGGATTACATCGCTGACAAAAATGCTTGGTTCACCGCTGGTCCAGCTCCACAAGGGCGCATAAACTAATTAATTAGCATTCGAAAATATAGTTGTGAGCTGCTGAAGATTGAAAAAACTATCTTTGTATTGTATAAATTCAATCTCTTAATATTGTATAATTGCATAACACACGTGTGAGCACTATGCACCTAAACTCTAAAGCTACCATTTACTGGGTACGTCTTTCATTGACTTGAATGTGCCCTGGCGGCTGAGGGTATGTCATGCTCACTCAAATGTCTCGCTGGTGGTGGCGTGTGTGTTGGATCATTGAGTTCCCTTCAAAATGGTTGAGCTAAATGGTGCTGATCCATACGTCATGTTCGTGAACGGGCGCCGCCAGTAGGGACTGGTCATCTCTTAGCCGCCACGGCTTATTTTAATTTTAATCTAAGTATTTTCATTTCTGAATTGTTATTTTTTTGTTTTTGTTTTTATCTTTTTTAGTACGGACGCTTTTAACGTGCACGTCTTTCTACATCGTTCTCACATGTATAATTTCAACTTGAATGATGTAACCAAAATTTTGTAACAATTTTTATGATTTAAAAGAGTGTCCGTGGAGTTTCTTGCCCGTTCTTCTCCACAGGTACCTACGCTTTGGAATGGGCAACTAGCTTCATCTTTCTGACTGACCGACCCCTTGACAATTCAAAAGTGCCTGTAATTGGTTTACTTGAAATAAATGCTTTGAGTTTGAGTTTGAGTTTGAGTTCTCAGCGACAATTAATGTCAAAAATGTAGGGATTTTAGAGATATTTTTGACAGATTGAGACAGACTGTGAACGTTCTTAAAATTATGAGAATTGCCCTCAGTTGTATTGAGCATGATTATCATGCGCGCCAAAAATGTCGAACATGACGTGTACACTTTAGTCTGACATGAAATATCTAATTACAAAGCTGCGTAATGTCAGTTTAGCTGCATAAATACTAAACAGGCATCATATCAAGTTGTCCCTATTCTCTTGACTTTTATCATGTAGTACCTATCTAAAGTTTAATATCCATATCTAATCCTATTTTGATAATTTAAAAGCGTTAATTGCGTTATTAAGTAGCTATTATCTGTTTCCGAACGTCAACATTTTCATACGTATGGCTTAAGCTTGTGTTTGTGTATGGTTATGGCTTTTGTCCGAGGCTTTTCTTGGAGGTTCTAAATTATTCCACATGAACGTACTACCAGGATAAAAATATTCTACGTGTTAATCCAGGTTATCTGTGTGTCAAATTTCATCTAGATTCGTTCAGTTGTTTTTGCGTGATTAAAAAAAAACAGTCCAAATTTTCACATTTATAATATTTATAATATTAAATGAGATTTATGTCCCATTGCTGGGCAAATCCCTCCCTACTCTTTTTCCACCTCTCTCTGTCCAGTGCTACCACTTGGTAATATTGACGAGCTGGACTCATTTAATAAAGATTAGTCCTTAGCAATCTTTATTAAATGAGTCCAGCTCATCCCACCATCTCCGTCTGGGCCTGCCGCGATGTCAATTGCCAATAAGCGGGACCCTCTTATAATATCAGTAGGATTTTCGACGTTAACTAGATTATGTAGTAAACACTCGTAGACAGACTATTCAATTACTTACAGTCTGACTAATTTTCGTCGTATTACTTACCTAATAAGCACTGACATTTGGGTAACTTGCCTTCGGAGAACTCAATGACGAATGACATTTTAATGACAGGATATACCTACCTAATATCTACCTGTTCTAGTTATAGGTACCTAGGTACCTACTAAGACATATCCATGTTATTTGAATATTGTGGTGTAAAATATGTGACTCACCGCAGGCGATGAGACGAAATCTTTAGGCCAAAAAAACCCAATGCTGACCTTCAGATACGTTTCTAATATGAAACTAACAGTTTTCCTAATAATACCCTAGCCATTTGTGGTCGCAATATACCAAAAAGGAGTACAACAAATAAGTATTCAACACTCTAAACTGCAACCCCAAAAATAATTTCGCGTGTAATATCGAGAAAAAAAAGCTTAAATCCCTCTCTATGCTCATCGATGCAGAAGAAACACTTCCTTGCGCCAAATGTCCGATTGAAACCACCCCCGCGAAACTACCCTCCAAGCCCTTACATGTTAAAGAATCCATAAATAATAGAGTTGACGTGCGTACGGATTGTGTTACCGAATCACCCCACCCCCTGTAAATAGCGATTCTTGTCTATGCGCCTAATGCCTCTATTGTCTGTGGTACGGATTTATTATTCATTTTCTTAATACATCTGACGCTCATGAGTTTTGTATTGGCGATTTATTTTGTAATGTGATAGTTTCGATGTCGATTCTCTGTTTGGTAGGGTCGAGTTAGGTACTTATTTGGTCGATGTCTTGGTGACACTTGCACTAGCTGTAAGCAGATATATTTCAGCACAATCTAGCTAGCTGACGTATACCTGCGGGGTAATTGCGTAACACACCATTAGTAGCAATGCCTTTCATTTTGACACTTCAACAACATTCATTGCGTAATTTACGTTGTTGAGCGGACACATTTTTCGAACAATGAAGCAATGGATTCACAATATCCTTCAAAATGATTCAGATTGATTGCAAAGTTCCTTATCCCAATTTCTTTGCCTTTTTCTTCTTTAGTTCGGTTTTAACCTCTAGAGCCCCAGCGGCACAAAAACGTGCCAGTAAACACCGACCGATTTAAAACTCTATTTGTAGTAAGGATAAGGCTTAAAATCGTCCGCTATATGTATCTAAAAGAGCCCGCTCGCGGTGCTTGACCGGTTAGGAACGGTTCGGTAGCTGTTGGTCCTGACTGTCATTCCTAGATCTTTGACAGTCGTTACGGGTCAGAAGCCCGAAAGTCTACCAACCAGTGTTACCCAGCAACTGGGTTGTGGAGGTCAGATAGGCAGTCGCTCCATGAAAAATGCTGGTATTCTGCTGCCATCTGTCAAGACCCTTTTTCTTAGGAACGCGTGGAGTTATCAAGTTGAAATTAATATCAAATACTTAGAAAAAATCTAACTTCGAAGTCAACGCAATTAAAAGATACGAGCGTTTATGTTCGGCTTATGCCGCATATTTTGACACTCGCAAGGGAATCAAAACCCATAGGGTACTTCCCGTTGACCTAGAATCATGAAATTTGACTAGAAGCAATGTCACAAGTAAAAAAAAAGAAAAATAACCGAAAACCGTAAATTTGTAGTTACGTACCTAAAAATTACCGAACTCTCGGTGCGCGAATCCGATTTGAACTTGAGCGGTTTTTAAAATGAAAACCTATCTTCTCAAGACAGAAATTACACCACGTGTATTTCTAGAAATGAGTCAAGTCCCATGCAAATAAGACATTCCTAAACAAACAACACAATGAGGTACAGACGCCAGCACATCAAGCTACCCGAAACTGTCAGATTCTCCCAATCAACTTTGAACCTTATGCTTTAGCGCTAAAGTTAAAAATCTATTAAAGAAATCTGACAGATTGTAGTAGCTTGATGTGCTGGCGTCTGTACAATGCAACTGTCACGTCACGATTTGGAAGTGACCTTTAAGTAACAAATGACAAAGACCTCGACCTTTAGCTTTGTTTGAGTTTGTTTTAATTCGATTATGCTACCTACGAGAATCAAGGAGACCACAAGTACGTAATAATACCTACATTTGTGTGGGCAACAGCAGCTATATACGTAAAAGTAGGTAGCTGTCTGTCCGTGTAACTAATACGTTGGTAAGTTTTGTTTTAGGCTAGGGACACGAACGCAGCGGGCGCGGGGCGGCGGCGGCGGCGGCGCGAATTGCGGCGCGGCAACGCAGACCAGCTGGTCGATTCTGTAAAAATCTCACCGTGAAATCATAAGTGAAGTGAGCACTTAATAGTGTTAATCCCTAGCGAATGACAGCTGACTTCATGCTCACTTCACCCAAACTTTCACGGTGAGATGGTTACAGAATCGCACGGCAGCACCCTAATTGCGTAACACACTATTACACTTAATTTGAATAATTTTGAAGCATATTGCTAATCCATTGCTTCATAAGTTCGAAAAATGTGTCTGCTCAATAAGGTAAATAACGCAATGAATGTTGTTGAACTGTCAAAATTAAACGCATTGCTACTGAAAGTGTGGTACGCAATTACCCTCCCGCTCTCGAAGCCAGCGGGCAGATCGCGCGGCGCTAGAGCGGCGTAGTGTTGTGTTATGAGAAATTAGTGCCTTTGTTCGCGGACGAAATGTCTAAACAGCGACTGTAACATCTTTTTGATAGAACGTTTTGAAAACGTCGGTCGCTATAAAGCCAAAAATAAAATGCATAACTCTACGTCGATGCAGACGCGCGGGCTCCGATAGACTGCCGCTGCCTTTTTTTTTTTTTTTTTGGGAATGGCATCTCGCAGTTCAACCTATGAGGTTGTCGACTGCTTAACCGGGCTTGCCTGTGGATGCCTCAATAAATTAAGGCCTCCAGCCAGGGCTTAAAAAACTTAAAAACTAAGCGACTACACGCTAAGGGCACCCCCTGTGGGGTACGGACCTCGGCTTAGGGCGTCGCTGGGAGAGGGCAGCAAGGGACAGGCTGGATCGGAATTATTTAGGGGCGAATTTTGTACTACAGGCTCAGCGGCGCGGGCTGGCTCGAGCAAGGGTCGGGGCGGACATGCTATGGGGGGTCGCGACGGGCCTCGACGGCGAGGACGGAAGGACGGCTGTCGGGACTTGTGCTTTGTGAGCGTGCTGGTGGCTTTACTACTCTCCTGTAGGAGGGTCGTAGCGTCGTCGGGGATAGTGAGAGTATGCCTTGGTCGGCGAATCCTACTTATGCGAGAGGGAGTGTATCGGGCGGCCGCTGCTATCAGGGGATTGGGGTATTTTATGCCAGTATCAAAGAAGCGCTTGGAAAGGCGTTTCATGAACTGCTGGATGGTGGGTATTCTGAGATCTAAGTGTAGATTCTCATTGCGGACATAGAAGGGGGCTCCCGTGACCTTTCTGAGGAAACGGTTCTGGAGGGTCTGCATTCTATGCAGATGGCGAGGCTTGGCGTGTGCGAAGACTACGCAAGCATAGGTCATGATGGGACGGATGACCGCGGTGTAGAGGCGCAATTTGCACTTGAGTGACAATTTGCTGCGGGCGGTCAGTAAGAAGTGGAGCCTACTGAGAGCGAAAGAGGCGCGCGAACGAGCCGTCTTTATGTGCTCTCTGAAAGTAAGGTGGTGGTCGAGGATGACACCTAAGTATTTGGCTTGCTTCCCCCAAGGGATCGGCTTGCCATACATAGTGATCGGACCTGCCGCTGCCTTTGAGGCCAGTTTCATATAAATCTATAGCAGCGTTCATAATCTCAGATAATTTACATTCCAGCGCCACTTAATCAGTTATCTACCTTAATCTGATGTATTTTAAGTTCATTTTTGAGTGACAATTTGTAACAAAAAGGTCCTAATAAGTTTTTGGTTGCAATGGAATTTGAACTTTGTTGAGTATGACATTCAGTTTGTTGTTCCATAACTTCAAAATTATCTCAAACTCTAATATATGCATTAAAACGCGCCACTCCCCGCGCCGCCGCCGCCTCTCCCCCGCGCCCGCTGACTTCGTGTCCGCAGCCTTAGAGCGTTATCACACTGGCGGTTTCCGAGCGTGTTTCCAGAAGGCAATCTGTGAACGTACTCGCCGCGGATGCAGCCAGCTAGCGATTTTCGATGAGGCATTAAAAAAAAATAGCTCACTCAGTGAATTTTTTTGTGTTGTGTTCACGTCAACAGTTCTCATTGCGCACGTGGCGTGCTCGCTACGCGTGTATCGAGCAATCGTTAAACAATAGCCTCGTTAGAAACACGCTCGCAAATCGCTAGTGTACTAAGGATTTTAGGCAAGGACCTTGTTTAGTTAGGAACCTTTTTGAGAATCAGGACATATCGTTTGAAAGTTGGTAGTTTTGATTTAGTTCTTGAGAAACGATAGAAATGAAAATAGTCTTAGTTAAACGACTATCAAATGGCGATAGTAGCTATTTTCAGCCGAGTTTAGGGTTATGTTTACTTACTGTAGAAGGAATTAATGCGGTCTGTAAATCGTTACGGACATTCATTTCAAATGTTAATTTCTGTCGTTGTGGATTTCGACTCAAATATAGGTATTTAGAATAAAAGTGTGAAACAAAAAGAAAACTTACAATAAAAAAAACAAGAAAACACAGTTCTCAAAAACGTAATTAACTCCACTTCTCTACTGCACCAACCATAGACAATGCAAACCGGTTGACTGAATTGCGAAATATCAGTGAATAGCCCATTTGTTTGAATTGCCATAGAGTGGCCGAGTGGCGCCGTGGCGTCGTTTATAAAACACGCGCCATGACACCTACCTACTCATTCTGCCTTGTTCTGCCTTTTGAACAATTCATATTAAGTTATTGAGCTTGATTTTAGTACGATATTACATTTTTGTTTGTAGAGGGGAATGGAGGACTCTTTTGAGGTTTTGGAAAGTTAAATATTGGGAAATTATACGAGACGTGCCGAGCTGAACTAACCACAGTCATCTAATGAGAGATCATAAATGATGCCTCGTAATAAATAATCCCAACAAAAAAAATTCATGTAAAGTAGCTTTCCAAGACTTCAATATCTCTTTCACTGGTGTTAAAAAGTTATCAGATGTAATGTAGAGCCAATCCTCTAACTACAAACCTGGCATCTTGGACACAATGTGCGGCTCTAATAAAAACCCTATTATAAAGAGACTAAACAGTAAGTAATTCATGGGCATTTACCACCCTTGCCCCCCCTAACTATGCCCACGCAAACGACATGACACATTCACCATACAGCCAGCCCATAATAATCTCAGTCTAGTTTCATTAAGATACCGTGTTATACCAGTTGGACAATATTCCCATAGACTATTATGCGAGCATATTGCACGATAGTAATGCGGCCCCGCTGAGGCACAGATTATACGGATGCCCACAGATTGGCTGTTGTGTGACCGATTTATGATCGATGTTGTTGCTAAATATGGTGGACTATTTAGAATAACTTTCTTTATTTATTTAGTCTATTTATTACAATTGTAAATTTTTGACTACCTTATCCAAAATAATTAGGCTGCCTGTCCATTGACGCGGAGCGAAGCCTCGGAGCGGAGAAACGGAGAAATATTAACCAATAGAAAAATTACATTGAGATTTTATGCAATTCTATTGGTTAATATTTCTCCGTTTCTCCGCTCCGCAGCCTCGCTCCGCGTCAGTGGACAGGCAGCCTTAAAGACGTAAAAGAAGTCTATGGATATCAAAGTCTACAGTTTCAGAAACATCTAAGGTATTTCGAGATCGTAGATTTGTGGCACTGTATTGTACCTACAGACGCAAGCACATCAAGCTACTACAATCTGTCAGATTTCTTTAATAGATTTTCAACTTTATTGCTAAACTATAAGGTTCAAAATTGATTGGGAAAATCTGACAGTTTCGGGTAGCTTGACGTGCTGGCGTCTGTACCTAATTGGGTTTTTCGGTAGTTACGTTCATAGATTGAGCTGCCAGACGTTTATAGACGTGTATTTTTATTAAAGATCTGCCGGTCGATTGTGTAAAAATCTCACCGTGAAATCATAAGTGAAGTGAGCTTGAAGTGAGCAGTGTCAATAGTGTTAATCCCTAATGACAGCTCACTCCACGCTCAGTTCACCCAAGTTTTCACGGTGAGATGGTTACAGAATCGCACGGCAGACTTTTTTGTAAATTATAGGTATAGGGTATAAGTCAAAACTGTGTGCACAGTGTAAGTTGCCAGTGTCAGTTTCAACACTGCATTCTCTGCGGATTTAACAAAGACGTTCCATTATATTTTTTTTACAGAATCGCCCTGCAGAACAGATGGGTCAAGGCTCATCACACACAAGGTACTTCAGGGCGAGCGGTGTTACCAAGACCCCGAAAACTCTGACCCGATGAAATAACATAGATGGCTTCATGACGAACTGGCAGGAAATGGAAACGGGGACACGCGTGGAACATTGAAAAATTAATATGCGAGAAATTTTTGTCTACTAGTAGATAGTATGTGTATTTATAGTTATTAGAATTCATAGAAAGATAGAGTACTTATTCTTTATGATGTGCACCATAAAAATTACAGATTTAAATGTGAACATTATATTTATTTATTTATTCCTTTATTTGAGGCAATTAGGGGCCCATGTCTAAATAATAACAGCCGCACAGGTCGATCGATCAGGTTAAGCTACGTTTGCCGCGGTTGCCCTGTGGATGGGTGACCATCTTTACATACCGAGACCCCTCCGTGCCTCGGAAAGCACGTTAAGCCGTTGGTCCCGGCTGTCATTTGTGGATCTTTGACAGTCGTTACGGGTAGTCAGAAGTCCGAAAGTCTGACAACCAGTCGTACCAAGGGGTATCGTAATGCCCACAGTAATTGGGTTGTGGAGATCAGATAGGCAGTCGCTCCATGTAAAATACTGGTATTCAGCTGCATTCGGTTAGACTGGAAGCCGACCCCAACATAGTTGGGAAAAGGCAGACAGATGATGATGATTTCAGGCAACTAGGACCCCTTTTACAAGAGGTGACTAATGTTAGACAAGACAAGGACTAAATGAATATTTATCTTCTGTCCTTTTCTTAATGAAATAGAAAGATAAAGATACACAGAACTAAGTTTGTTAACAAGGGAATTGGCGCCAATAACGCTAAAAAGATTATAGACTATAGTGTAAAAAAAAAGATTAAATATAAATTTATTGACCGTGTCTGTGACCCCAATTTTATTGTTTTGACATTATAAAATTAATGATTGAATTAAAGTCGTATTTCATTATTTTATAGACTTGAAAATAGATGACATGATGCGATGCCAGATTTAAAATAAAATGAATACCATCGACTGTTGCTTTGTTATTTCGCTTACACATATTCACACGTCCCTTCCCACTGCTGGGACACATGCCTCGTCTCTATGAGATGGAGTGGGCATCTATAATCCACCACGCGGGCCCAGTGCGGGTTGGTAGATGTCACATGTCTTAGAATTTTTGTTCTAGAACATGCCGGTTTCCTCACGATGTTTCCCATCAACGTTTTGAGAGCAGCCAGTCGATTCTGTAAAAATCTCACCGTGAAATCATAAGTGAAGTGAGCACTTAATAGTGTTAATACCTAGCGAACGACAGCTCACTCCACGCTCACTTCACCCAAGCTTTCACGGTAAGATGGTTACAGAATCGCACGGCAGCTCTTTTGTTTACGACAAAGTATAAAGGACTGCCTCGTTGGTGAAGTGGTTGTAAGTGTTACTACTGAGCATGAGGTCCTGGGTTCGATGCCCAGGTCGGGGAAAGTGTTATTGAGTTCTTCCATGAGGAGTTTCTCAGTAGCAGTTTGGAGTCTGGATTTGTGCCCGGTTGATGGGACTAGACTCGCCCCCTATTACAGGATTAAGGGCTGTTTTTTCCATCGCTAGATAACTTTCATTCGAGGAATAACATTGACGTTTGACAGTTTTTGTATGAAATAGCTGTCAAAATTTCAAAATAATTCCTTGAATAAAGTTATCGGTCAAAATACCATCTTTTACGGACGTTTTTTTTTTTTTTTTTGAGTTAGAAAACCAGTTTTTAATTTTATAACACAACTTTAAATACCCCCACGACCTCTGTACTGTTGCATGCATCCATCATTATCTCATTTGCTTGCCTTTTCCCAACTATGTCGGGGTCGGGTTCCAGTCTAACCGGATGCAGCTGTATACTAGTATTTTACATGGAGCGACTGCCTATCTGACCTCCACAACCCAGTAGCTAGGTAATACGATACCCCTTGGTAATACTGGTTGTCAGACTTTCGGACTTCTGACGACCCGTAACGACTGTCAAAGATCTACGAATGACAGCCGGGATCAACAGTTTAACGTGCTTTCCAAGGCATGGAGGGGTACTTGGTACGTGAAGATGGTCACCCATCCACGGGCCAACCGCGGCAAGCGTAGCTTAACCTGACAGATCGACCCGTCGTTGCACCCATTAGCACAATATTTTACAATGCAAACAATACACACGATTCCCAGTCACACGCACAGAATCAACCACACAGTCATTTTACTTTTTAATTTTAGTTTCTTTTACAAATGTTTTTTCTTTAAATCAAAACATAATAATGTATTCTTTTTGTGTAATATCCGCTTACCAGCCAGTCGATTCTGTAAAAATCTCACCGTGAAATCATAAGTGAAGTGAGCACTTAATAGTGTTAATCCCTAGCGAATGACAGCTCACTCCACGCTCACTTCACCCAAGCTTTCACGGTGAGATGGTTACAGAATCGCGCGGCAACTCTTAATTTCCATAGGGTTTTAGTGTCCAAGTGGCAGTAGAACACTGACTCCTAAACCACGGGTATTCCTAGTTAAGGAGTCAAGGTTTCAACTTTTGTGCGTCTTTAACCTGTTAACCGGGCGGGACGTATAAATACGTCAAACTTAAACAGTAGCGTGTACGGAATTCCCCGGTTAACAGGTTAAATTATTAAATTAGATTAGAATTAGTCATTCTAAAATATAGAATACAATCGAAACTTCAAATATATTTTATTTATTAACCTGTTAACTGGGGAATTCCGTACACGCTACTGTTTAAGTTTGACGTATTTATACGTCCCGCTCGGTTAACAGGTTAATTATAGAGAACTTTAGCTAGATATTAAGCATAGGTAATTGTAAGGACTTGCATCAATTAAGTATTTTTTTTTTTTTTGCATGCGTTACATTGAAAGGTGAGGTTTCATTGAATGAGGTGTGCATCCCTGCACCCTAATTGCGTAACAGAATATTACTCTCAATTTGAATCGTTTTGAAGCATATTGCTAATCCATTGCTCCTTATGTTCGAAAAATATATCTGCTCAACAATGTAAATAACGCAATGAATGTCGTTGAACTGTCAAAATGGGACCCATTGCTACTGATAGTGTGTTACGCAATTACTCTGCTGGTGCGCAGAGTGCGGGCCAGCTCCAACAATATCTTGAAGATGATCGCTAGCAGGCTTGATTGTAAGTACAGACGCCAGCTCATCAAGCTACTACAATCTGTCAGATTTCTTTAATACATTTTCAACTTTAACGGTAAAGCATAAGGTCCAAAGTTGATTGGGAAAATCTGACAGTTTCGGGCAGCTTGATGTGCTGGCGTCTGTACATAAATCACTGCAGTGCCATCTCCCATGGGATGAAGTAAAGTTAAATTTAAATGTAAATAAAATAAACTAACATAGTTTTTAAGTTTACTAACACAGTGAGTCCTAGTTACTTGAGCAAATAATTTTTTTATTATTATTTTTGCACACTACCGCAAACAGCAAATTTTCACACAAAAAATAAAAGTCGATTCCCAGCAATTATTCTTGCGCAAAGTTACTTACTTTGACGTACGTAGGTACAGAATGCGAAGTTGAGGCTATGTGATGGGTATTTTTACATATTATGCCTTACTAACCTACCCATAAAACTTTCCCAAAAATATAGGTATGCCATCGATATTGGTTTGAAATTCACTGTTGATCGATTGTCCTTATATAACGCAGTATGTATACGTATATATTTATATAGGAGACGGAGTGAGAGTGCGCTCGGACGCTCTTCTTGTAATATATAGCTTGGAGCCTCATTCTGAAAGTTTTTGTATTTAAGGGACTGACTTGAGAATTTCATAATGTGTTTTTTGTTGAAATGTTTTGTAAGCCGTATAAGTGGTGCCGCTGAGTAAACAAAAGTCTTAAGCGAACAATAAATATTTTACTAGAAATTCCAAATTGGGAATCAGTTTTTAAATTGTAGCCTGGCCCTTCGCTAGAACTGTCAAAGGATTGTTAAGACTCTGTTTTATATAGAACATGATGCCTAGCCAGTGGGGTAACTGCATAACACAATAACAGTAGGTATGGCTTTCATTTTGACAGTTCAAAAACATTCATTGCGTTATTTACGTTGTTGAGCAAACACATTTTCTAACATATGAAGCAATGGATTAGCAATATCTTCCAAGATAATTCAGATTGTGATTGGTAAGGCTTGAAGAGTGAGCATTCAACTTAGGTACCAAATTCGTATTCTTTCTTTCTTCTTTTTGTTTTTACGATACCTAAATTAAAACGGAATAGGTATTCGGTTCAAGCCGCGGAAAGGTATTTTCATAGAAATGTCAGACAAAAAGACCAAAGTTTATTTAATAATTCTACGATATTTTCAGCAACATTCTAAGTGTTAGGTTACTTTATAATTTGAATAGTAGGTATCACCGTAGATAAATAAAATACTGTAGTTTTACTGTTATATAATCTGACATTTAAGAATGCTAAACACAGTTAAGAAGACATATTTATATGCCGAATATAATAATACCACACACTCAGCTAAATACCTAAATATAATTAACCAAATTGGATTTTTATATATTGCCCCAATACCAGATTATTTGGTTTGGCCGCTGTTCAAAATAGTCTCATTTACTAGTTGCCAGTAATGATTATAACCACAATAACTATAAATCAAACGTATTTTATAGCTAACTATTATTACACAAAATAAAAATAATGAAAAGCAAACGAATTGCAGAATGTGACGTGTTACGCGCAGCAGCCGGGGAAGAGGGGCGCGGCGTGCGGGAAGGAGATAAGCGGCTTAACTCCGCACCCGTCTGAGATAGCAGCATACGAGAAACTTACAAGCCAGAGCGAGAGGGAAATACATTACTATATACAGCTGCAAGCATTACTGCGTACGCTCGGCGCGGGGCGTTCTCATTTCAAACGTGCTAACTCCCTTTCCCTCCATTCCGTTTTGACGTTTAAAGTCAAATATTAAGTCCTATTTTCCTTCACGCCGTTATGGTAGGTTACCCGACCGGGGTTGCCACAATAAAATAAAAATACATTTTCCAGGGAATATCTACGTGGGTACAAGTAAAGTTTGCGTTTGTAACGTATAGCTATGTGTGCCGCACAATTCAGCTCGCCCGTCTAAACAGCTAATTTTAAAGAAGTCCAACAGAGTTGGGGGACATATTTCGACGACATTGCGCCGAATTTTTTTGTGTGACAGTAGTTTTGATGTGTCTTTGAATATCAGTTGGGGGTTTATTAAAAAACGGATTATTTTTTCTACACAAAATTCTATAGGTTTTTTGGGCATACTTTTGACTACTTAACGTGTGATGAAACTTGGGATGTGAATGGCGTCAAAGAGTTTGTACTCCTACATTTTCTATGTTTTGGATTCCACTTTTGTTAGCGTAATAGTAGTAAAAAGATACTCTGTATTCCCCGATATTTCCGATTTTTATATATTTTCTGTATTGAGATTGGATCACTGTAGGATATAACCGTAGGTCTACCTTTAGACTTTAGTCTATTCAAATTTATGTTATTTTCAAGTTAAACAAATATAAATGTTATTTTAATGATCATTAAGTTCATTTCAGAGTGATTAGCACTATTGAAAAAGTTATAAAAATGAAGTTTGAAGTTGTAGCGTACCTAAACTGCACTTTATTGTGAAGGCATTAAAGTTATTTTTCCATAAACTCATATTTGTTTACATATTTATTCATATTTGTTATCCTAGTTATGTTCAAGTCAAAAGCGAGTCTATCGCCATCATCCAGGCACAAATCCAGACTCCGGCCTGCTGAATATCGATACTGGAAATATGAAATAACGTAAAGGACAAAACTAAGGTTTACAGGGGAGCAAAAACATGATATTTTTCTTACAAAACTGACTATAATTTTTTAATTTTTTTTTCTTAATTTTTTTTTTTAATATTTTATGTAATAACTGTCTAGGACAAAGGTAAAAATCAATAAAGCCTAGAGTTTTAATAAATAACTCAATTTCGACAAAATGTCCCTTATGTTATTTCCAGTATCGATATTGAGAAATGTGTGTTGGAAAAACCCAGTAACACTTTGCCGGACGTGGGAATCGAACTCAGAACTTCATGCTAGCAATAGCACTCGTGATAACTAGACTAAGGAAGCAGTTCAAAATTGTTAGTTGGGGTTGAAAATTTAGTTGCGTTTAAATCCTTCAAGGTCAAACTAATAATAATAATAATATTCCACAACTTTCACACAACGCCATCTAGTCCCAAACTAAGCAGAGCTTGTGCTATGAGTACTAGACAACTGATAAACATACATATATCTATATTTCTAAATACATACATAGGTATTATAGATAAATTACACCCAGACAAAGAACAAATGATAAAAATGCAGCTTTTTTGCGTTAAACAGAGAACAGCCTATATAGGTATTCTGTAAAATATCTCACCGTGAAAACAAAGGTGAAGTGAGCGTGGAGTGAGTCGTCAATAGTGTCAATCCCTAGCATCAGCATGACTCACAGCTCACTCTAAGCTCACTTCACCTTAGTTATCACGGTGAGATTTTTCCAGAATCGACCGGCTGTTCTCGTAATTTTAAGAACGTTCAAAATCTGATCTCAGTCTCAATCTGTCAAAAATACCTCTAATTTCCTACATTTTTGATAAGTCTATGACATTGATTGTCGCTGAGATGATACAGCGACTAGATTTTGAACGTTTTTAATTACGAGAATTCACCTTCAGTTGCATGGTGTTGCCTAATTAGCTTTCTTTCACCTCAAGTAAAAACTAAACCCAACCAAGAGCTAATAAAAACTGTTTTATAAAAAAAAACACAACCGACTTCCAAAAAAATAACTTTAATTTCGGAAGTTGGTGTCAAAAAATGAAAATGCCGAACCAACGACACCGACTTCCAAAATTAAAGTTATTTTTCACTTTGTAGTGTTTTTTTGGAAGTCGGTTGTTTTTTTATTTTATAAAAAAGTTTTTATTTTTCACTTTTTAGTTATACCTACACCAAAGAAAGTCGTATAACACTAATTGCTATGTAAATATCAGTGACAGGAAGCTGCATCTGCGTTTATAGGGTACAGACGTGATGTTTTGTTGTGCGATTGCATAAACAATGCATACATATGTGATAGCAGCAATCGCAGTTGTTTTACTGGTATTCATTGAAGAGTTCCGTTGTCTGTCTCCGAAACTCATCACCAGATCTTTATGAAATTTAAATGGGACCATTTCAGAATAAACCGCTATCGAACAAAAAAGGATTATGCAAATCCGTTCATATATGACGGAGTTATGCCCGAACATACATTAAAAAAAAAAATAATAAACCTCCTCCTTTTTGAAGTCGGTTAAATATGATTAGGTACTTTTCTGAAGGCACCTAGGGCAGGGCGTGAACTTTGAAGAACGGGAGTTTTACTTTATATACTTACCATTACCTAAATATTTAGAAACCAAATGGATAACAGCACCCTAATTGCGTACCTATCACAATTTTCATCTCTATCTGAAAAATTTTGAAGGATATTGCTAATCCATTGATTCTTATGTTCGAAAAATGTGTCTGCTCAACAACGTATATAACGCAGTGAATGTTGTTGAACTGTCAAAATGAAACCCTTTGCTAGTGTTAGTGTGTTGTGCAATTACCCTGCTGGGTCTAGCTATGTTTAACGGAAAACCTTTTGAACTGGAGTTTGGCACGTTTTACATTGACCTGACGTATAAGGTAAGGTAGCCAGTTACCCAGTTGTAGGTAATAGGCAGAGGTTATCGCTTCGTAGTCAACTTTAGTTTTACTCTTGTTATAAGTAACTAGCTTCTGTCCGCGACGTCGTCTGAGTAAAATTTCGGCTTCCGACCCTCCCCGTCAAATTGAAATTGAATTCAAATTCAAAATATTTATTTGCCAGAAAATACATTGTTCAACATGGGGAGATCTTAAAGCCTAAAAAAATATTGTATTCTGCCTGCAAGCAAGCGTGCAAATTACATTCAATTATAAAGTCATTCATTTTCACATCATACCCAAAACACAAATTGTAAACAATCAATTAAAAAAAACAGACCTGCCGGTCGATTCTGGAAAAATCTCACCGTGATAACTAAGGTGAAGTGAGCTAAGAGTGAGCTGTCAGTCATGCAGCATGCTGATGCTAGGGATTGACACTATTGACGACTCACTTCACCCAAGTTTTCACGGTGAGATGGTCACAGAGTCGCACGGCTGAACCCTAATAATTAAGTAATGTTTACATTTATTCTGATTATTTTTACATCGTTCTTTCTCACAACTAGTAGGTAGCTCTGTTTAGTAATATGTGGATAAAGTTGTGAGTAGTGTATTTGTTACCTAGTTCTAATCTATGTTGACTTATAATTACCTACACTGCCTGTTTGTTGTCCCTAAATAAACAAATAAATCAAATAGAGGAAAAAAAAACTTTCACATTCAATCAAGGTTTCCTTCGTCGTCCACAGAACCTTCTGGATCAATTAATCATCACCGTATGTGTTCTGAATCCTAATCTCCGAATGGATAAGCAAACAGTGACGGTTGAGTGGCTCCAGCCGGAATCACAGACTACACACAATCGATACAACTGAGATTGTGAGGGACTTTTCTACTCTGGAGGGATTTTTGGTCACGATTTGTATTTGGTAAATTGAGGTAAAAGTTCCCGAGTAGAATGCTCTGAATTTACGGGAGGTCGAGGCCAAGAAAATGAGGTATTGGTTCATTAGTCACAGTTTTATTAAATTCACAATATAGAGAGAGGCATTTTTATTTATCTTTTTTATTTAATCTTATTATATGGTTTGTTTCCTTGTTTTTATAACTTTGTTTTCTTTTTGTACTCAATTGATAGCTACTTAACTAATGTAACTCCGTAATAGTTTTTGTATAAATTCAGAAATGTATGAACAGCGAGAGTCCTGGCACCCATAACGCAAGTTTAATCTTAGCTTGGGTGCCAGTGGAGTAATCAGTGATTTATGCAAGCATATTGTCATAGAATTAGCTTATTACCATTGGCAAATTGTAAAATTGGAAAAAATAAAGTTATTTATTTATTTACAGTACGTCATCATATGCCTAACCTTTTCCCAACTGTGTTGGCTCGGCTTCCAGTCTGACCAGATGCAGCTGAATACCAGTATTTTACAAGGAGCGACTGTCTATCTGACCTTCATAACCCTAACTGGGTAACACGATATCATAAGCCAGTTACTGGGTAGTTAGACTTTCGGGCTTCTGACTACCGGTAACGACTGTCAAAGATCCACGGTCTTCACATGGTCTGACCAAGATTATGTCTGGAGTTTAAATGAGACTGTGACCTCTGAGTTTGTTTCGGCCTTTCTTCTCAGAGTAGTCAGATAGGAAACGCCGACCTCATCTAGTTTTTAAAATATACGTGTAAAAGTGTTTGTGCAAACCCCTCTTCATCATCATAAGCATCATTTCAGCAGGAAGACATCCACTGTTGGACATAGGCCTCTTGCCTTCGAAGCACCTCCACTTTGACCATCGAAGTGGAAGCGGAGTAGAGTCGGTTCGAATCATCGAATCTCAGGGTGCGTTTCCACAGAAGCGGAGCCGGGCGAAGCGTAGCAGAGACGTGCAGGAATCGACTAATCACAATGGTTGAAATCCTCATCGCGTCACTCGTCTCGTCTGTGATTGGACGATTCTTACACGTCTCCGCTCCGCTCCGCCCAGCTCCGCTTCTGTGGAAACGCACCCTCACTCGGCTGGGCAGCGTTCGGGAAGCTACGCAATATCTTCTCGTCCCACATACCCCAATGTCTCAAGGCGAAAGTCTGACCAAACCAACTTACCTACATACATAAATAAAATCATTTATCATTCAACACGAAAAACAGCCGGGACCAACGGTTTGTCGGCCGGTATGATTGGTATGTAAAGTTGGTCACCCATCCACGGAACAACCGTTGCAAGCGTAGCTTAACCTGATCGATTGATCAGTAGGGCTGTTATTAGGTACTTGGCCCCAAGCTCCTCTCATCAGTCTTCATTAGTCACAGTAAGTATAGATTAGAAATTCTGTACACAGATTTTGAGCAGGTTCGGCATTAGCTGTGTGTTACGTTAGAAAGAGCATTGACAGACCAATGGCCAGGTGTTGCCCCACACTAGGAATTTCTCCTGTATTGTGGGTGCGTTTACATTTAAAGTCACATACACAAACAGCCAGACCCGGAACAACTACTTGTAGGTCATACAAATATTAGGTGAATCAAATATAAACAGGACTTTTTTTATTACTGGTCGCTGAGTGAAGTGACGCGCTTGGTGCTGTTGTATGTGTTAGGGGGGATCATCTAGGGGAGGGGGGTATACTGCTCACTTTAGTTTATTGCGCGCCAGTAGCATCATGTATGAGCAGGAGGTATATAAGTCTGTTGAGCAACGACTTATTATATTTTTTTTAACACGGGAGGGCATAAAACCTTCCGAAATTTTGCATCCATTGACTCTACAGTTCGATAAGAATACGCTTTCAAGAACTCAAGTGTAGGAATGGCACAAAAAAAAATTCAAGTGGAGGACGCCGTTTTCACACTGACCAGATAGTGGAATCATTTGTGTGCAATTGGCTAAAGGCACGATCGACTACATTCTTCGATACTGGCATCAAGAAACATCCCCTGCGCTGGGAAAATGTGTTAATAGAAGGGGAGATTATGTAGAAAAATAAAATATATTCCTTTTTTTTACGAGTATAATGATACGTACGTATTTTTTTTTCACTTAAGTCCGGTTTATATTTGATCCACCCACGTATTTGTTCCGTGCGAGAATCGAACCCGCGACACGCAGCGCAGCAGTCAATCGCTTAACCACTGCGCCGACCGTGACGCCAAATGCATGACATTCACGCAGACCAGGGAAGCATGACACAAAATGGAGGAGAATAATCATGGCGTTAGTAAAACAAAAGAAAATCTTTAAAGCTAGGTACGCTTCAAATTGCTACTTGGCAATTTGATGTTTCGTGAAGCAGTGAGTAAATGTAATGATATTTGGTTTTCCACAACATTGGTTAACGTATGCTACGTAATCAGATTAGCCTATAATCTTCCTACTGATGGGACATAGGTCTCCTCTCTGTGAGAAGGAGTGGGCCGTAATCCACTACACAGGCCCAGTGCGGATTGGTGGATGTCACATGTCTTCGAATTTTTGTCTATGCTGTGTTTGTCATCTCCTTATTTTTCATTATCCGGTGTATTGCGGCGTCTCTCCACAGACAATGGCGGACCCACCATTTTGCGCCGCACGCCCTGCACACGTGAGGACCAAATGGCTGCGTCAGCGAACGGTTTTCGCGTTGCTGAATATTGGGCCAGTGAAATTTAAAAAGCTATTCAACATTATTTTTAGTATATTGCAAACCTGAATATAGTTTGTTCAGAATAAGTAGGTAACTGAATCGATTCTAACAATTTTTACACCATGTTATATTTGGCCCAAAAATATTTAAAAAAGCTAACAAGTTGGACACCGAGCGACACTAAGTACATTTCCGCAATCATATGCGCACAACATAGGTCACAGCCGGTCGGCCGGCGGCGCGTGTTAAGTGGTAACCAACTTTTTGTACGGACAATCAGGTAACATAACAAGCTTATAACTTCGTGACTTTTCATGATGCAGTTTTGTAGTTGTTGTACATAGATTCTTTACATAAAAATAGTATATGAAAAATAATGTTGTACTTATCTATATACTTTTCGTGTTATTTTTGCCATGGCTAAGATCAACATATTTAGCTTTTTCAGACACCCATATGTTACGGTGAAATGTTGGAAGTTTAGCGTTTTTTTACAAAACCCAAGAAAATGCACTACCTAACCCACCGTCACGTTAGCCCTCCTAGGATAAAAATAGCTATTTCACAAACGCAATCCATTTTCCTCACCCAAGGCTCGTTTACTTTTCCATTGGATTAGCTCCAAACTTTCACCTTCCCAAGGCAGTACCAATTACAGTAATTAGAGGTGTCGTATCGTCCTCGTGTTGTGCGGGTCACGTCACTCGTTGCTGGACGTTGTAGGACGTCCTGCCATGGCTTCAGTCGTCGAACTCGGCTCGAGTTACTGGCACGCGAGTAGCGACCGCATCGGAACGAAGCACCGGGTGGTGTTGAATTTATTTCGTTTGTTGATTCTTTTTAGGGGTAGAATAAATGTGTTTTCGAGATTTTTTTCATTGTTTAGAAAATTATTTCCATCAGTTTTTGAAGAACCTAGTTTAGTAGCCGAGCTTGTGACCCCAAAAAAGAAATTTTCTTTATGGATTTAGGCGAGAAAGTTATGGCCTAGGTATGTCGCCAGCACATCAAGCTACCCGAAACTGTCAAATTTTCCCAATCAATGTTGAACCTTATGCTTTAGCGATAAAGTTGAAATTCTATTAAAGAAATTTAACAGATTGACTACAATCTGTTAAATTTCTTTAATGAACTGTAGGTACAGACACCATCATATCAAGCTACTCAAAAATCAAAATCAAAATCAAAAGTCATTTATTCAAACTAGGCTGAGAATCAGCACTTTTCGAACGTCAAAATTACAAAACACAGTCTCCCAAAACGCCCGCCCTTCACCACTTCCTAGTGCTTTCGCTGGGAAGAAGAAGTGGCGCAACAAACTCCCCAGCAGCACAGCTGTCTGTTCAGTTAGAAAATACTTGACTGAATACAATACAAGGTATGCAAAGTAATTAACATTACAAGACACAGGACACTAAATTAAATTATTTGCCATAATTATGTCAGCTAGCAACGCCAATATACCAAGAAATACAATAAAAAAATATACGTACTCAAGCAAAAATTTAAAAAAGAAAATTAAATAAAAGCTTCCAGGTATAAAGGGCGTGACCGCTAACATATTTATGCAATGCTGGGTGCTGTTTACATAGCTGTCACTTGAAGTCACAAATGATAAACTAGGACCATCGAAGGAAACTAAATAAACAAGTTATTACTAATTATAACAATAATAAAACCATGCTTGCTGCATGCAACTAAGCTTGATATGCTGGCGTCTGTAGCTACAGTTTGCGGTTTTGTTTGAGTCTGGCTCTTGTGATACAGGAACTCTGAGTACAAGAGCCAGCGCTACACTGATGTTTGTGTCTTGAAGTGAAAAATAAATATTATTATGATTACTTTTCGATAACTTTTATTTAGCGTTTCAACTTAATACAACGTGTAAAGTTAAATGCGCGAAACCTCAGACACCCCAACTGATTTTTAATTCAATTGACCTATTTCAGAGAGGAAATAAGACATTAAAAAAATTGTAAAGGTTTTATGTGCTGTTTTAGTTTTACTGGCCATTCTGATCGTTTCTTGCGTCTGCGACGACGCTTTATCGAGGGAGGAGTCGTCACCGGGCCGCTGCGCCGCGCTGACATTGGCTTGCTTGACCTATTAATAAATAGACACGGCAACGTTTTTAATGAAGATTTTTTGAAAAATGTGACCTATATTAAAAAGTGGTTCAATTAATTCTGCTCGTTATTCTGATCAAACTATTTTCAGGTTTTGCGCATTTAACGTTACACGTTGTATGAACATACTTACGTAGTACTTCGACACCTAAGTGTCCTTTTGTTTTTGTATTTATTTGTATGCTAGTCATATAAAATAATTATCAATAGGATCCTTGTCGCCTACAAATACGTAGCACGTAAGAATAGATGTGCAATGTCTACCAAGTGTTGTACTGATTTTTACTTTTTAAGCAAATTAAATTTATTTGGACGTAACATTAGCTCTATAGTAAGGAAAAATATTTAAAAAAATATATTCATAAAAATATATTTTTTTTAAATGGCCTGGTGGAAAACATCTTTATGTAATCAGAACGAATCTACTGGGAACAAAATGAGTGGAATATCTCTAACAATTGGGGAATACCCGTGCTCTGTGGAAACGAAAATATGGCATTGGTTTGGTTGATGGAAATTTCCATCACGATGCAGTTAAGGGTTAATGTATGAGCGGTTCCCATAGTATAATTAGGCATACTTAACGACTATTTAACTCTGCCGATAGACAACCAATGAGTAGTTTAGTTTGGATATACAGCGTGTAACGGAAGGGGGGTATCAACCCTGAAGGAGGTGAATGTGCTCATGAAACTCAACAACTTTCCCCAAAGAAATATGAAATATGAAAAAAATATTTGGCCCTCCCTTACAAAACTGACTACCAGCTGATTGATTTACTATGGGAGGGCCAAATTTTTTTTTCATATTTCGACCTATGTTCTTTGGGGAAAGTTGTTGAGTTTCATGAGCACATTCACCTCCTTCAGGGTTGATACCCCCTTTCCGTTACACGCTGTATATATTTTTTTTTTGTTTTTTTTTTTGTTACCGTCCACTATCTTGACGGCACGATTGGCGCAGTGGTTAAGCGATTGACTGCTGCGTTGCGTATCGCGGGTTCGATTCCCGCACGGAACAAATATTTGTATAACCTACAAATAGTTGTTCCGGGTCTGGCTGTTTGTGTATGTGAGTTTAAATGTTTGTAAACGCACCCACAATACAGGAGAAATTCCTAGTGTGGGGCAACGTTTTAATTATTATTATTATTTCGGACAAGCAACACCCATAGAAGGTTAGTAAAAATAAACTTATAAACTATGTTAGTGACAAATATTTACGAGTACAAACATTATCTGTTATTTATTTACAGACAAGCTTGTTGTTCGAGATTCATCTACGAACAATAGCCGCAAATATCGGGGAGTCGAACCTCCCTGCTATTGTCTTCAGGATGGAGCCTCATTAGACTCATTATTAAATCTATTTTCATGGTTAGGTATTTCTTTCATATTTAAATAGATAAGACAAAGACTCCTAATCTGCGTTCGCGATTTAGTTTCCAAACATGTAAACAAATAATATGAGTTATTGGAAAAATAACTTTAATACCTACAAATTAAAGTTCAGTTTATGCTACAACATGAAACATTTTTATAACTTTTTCAATAGCACTTGTCACTCTGAAATCAACTTAATTTTCACTACAGTAAAGTTGCTGTTTTTATAAATATTTGTTTCTTTTTTTTTAAGTTGTTTAATTTGTTTAACTTAACCCTTAGCTGGTATCGCCTTTTTTGGCAACACTACTGGTATCGTGGGTCATATTTTACCCATACCAAAAAATCTGTTGTAGAACGTAGATTTTTTTATTATTTGTATAAAATATGGTTAGTTATGAAATAAAAAAAACATTTTTTTACCAAATTATCTTGATTTAATTTTAGAATATAAAAAAAAAAAAAACATGTTTTACACGCATTTGTAACTAACCTAATTTTTTGGCACTTTTTGGTTAGTGTGAACTTAAAACATAAAAAAAAAAAATAGAAATGTAAGAAAAACGCTATGATCGCTTCTGGGTCAAATTTGACCCACGATACCTACTAAGGGTTAAAATAACATCAATTAATTGGAAAAATGAGTTCGAATAGACCTTAGTTATACCAACTAGTTGTCTTTATCTTATCCATTTACGTACCTACCTAAGTTAAATGTTCCTTTCTTTTCATTTTTTTTTAAATGCTATTTTTCAAACTTATTTCTTGAACTTTCAGTTGATGGTCCTGGAGCTACCTACAAAAAGTATTTGTTCGATTTAAGGATATGTCCAAAATGAAACACTAAAAATGTATTTTATATGCATATATTCGGATTCAATATTTCAATAGCTATCAGTTAATAATTAATACAACTTAACTTAAAAAAAATACACTGACTCTTCATCGAACGGTACAAGTAATGTACTTAACTAATGTAGCTATGTCCAAGCTTAATATTTACTATAAATTACAATTTCATTACATTTAAATACTACAAAGTTGGGAATTTTGTTTTTGGCGCTGGCATCCCTGAAACATCGATCATAACCTTAATAAAAAAAGTAATAAAAAAATCTACTCTTGTTTTAAGAAGAAAAAAATATTTAAATAAACTATTTGTTCTGAAATTAATAATAAAAAAAATACTCTATGATTGGCTCGCCTCCTGTTTGGGAACTAAAATATCGTCATTGGCAAATAATAAGTAAACATACTTCATTAGGTACTTTTCTTGTATCTTTGTTTATCTTGAATGTATCCCAAGTTCTGAGGTAAAGAGGCAAATTTACCATAGAATTATGCAAGTAAATCTAGTAATAATAAAAAATTAAAAAAAGTATGTACTTCGATGTTTAAGTAATCCCAATCGCGCGGTACTTCTGCCACTAATAAGGACATAGTGACAATATTCTCGCACAAAATGATCCCATTTTATTTGTAAAATAATATAAATTAACTAATAATCTCATTAAATTACTCTCATGTGAATTCATTAGGCTCGAAAACTCGACTTCCAGCAAATAACATTTTTATTTTTAAGACCGCCATTTTGTCGGCCACTGTCATGGGTGCCAAACACGTTTATTGGTCGCCATCTTTATTCAGATTTTTATTTTTTATATTATTTTTATTTGCACAAATAACTGTAATGAACGTTTTATTCTTTTCAGCAAAATGATTAAAATAAAGTTAAAGAAGGGAATTTAATGCAATTTTGGTTTAAACTTAAAAAAAATATGAATGTTTTTCCAAAAGTTAAATTAGGAACATGTTAACTATAAAAAATAAATCCCAATCCAAGATGGCAACGCGAAGTTTATACTTAGTTTCATTGTTTTACGAATTAAATTATTTGTATAACTTATGGCAGGGTTGTCACTGGTCTAAAAATAATAAAAAAAAATTACGATCATTAAAACTAGACAATAATAACCCACATATACATTCGTAGCACACACATATACAAAATAAAACTCTTAACATACAATTTATATACAATAGAACTATGTGGCGTTACTTATATTAAAACTAAATTATATTTAGTTAACAATCAGCAATAAGGTTATTAAAAAAAAAAGTTAATTGAGTGCTAGAAAAAACTAATAGCTTCTTTATGGTTTAAACTTCATGATGTATTTTAGATTTCCGTTTTTTTTTTTTTTTAATTTATGTTTTATTTATTTTTTTATACCTAGTTTATTTATTACAGTAAAACCCCAGGCAAACATTGAAGTTTGTTGTCTTAATTATTGTTTCAATGATAAGTACTGATGTTTATTTGTTGTTTTAATATAAGTAACGACTGTTTATTTCGTTAATTTAGCGTATTCCGTCACTAAATTTAGCCTAAGTTAACTCGTTTTAAATATAATAAGTGATATGATTCTGGGTGTTTTTTTACATAGGCGCAAGGAAGCAAAAATAGGAAAAGAATTTATATAATTCAAGAGTTTTTCCTCTTTTCTTCACACTTTGAACACCAAAAACAAGAAAAATAAAAATAAAAAAAACACGCTTACATTTTGATAACGCGATTTATTACATGGTTTTTTATTGCAATATTTTTCAAAACCTTAAATATTTTAGGCGTTCAAATGTAAAATATAAACTCTACAACAACGTGTCCTTCGATACACAAAATTAGGCCTCTCGACATTTTAGCTTTCGTTGAAAATCATTAGTTTAATAGCGTTTAGGTGTAAAATAAACTTCTGTATTTTTGTAAATTATAATTTGAACAAGACTCGAGTCCATATTTAGTATTAGTCGATGTTTTTTTCAAGTTTACTTGCTAAAATTTTAATAATAAATAACTTTTCTTTGTATTATTTCTGTAAAAGCTTCTAAATATGATGGCAAGTCTTGTTAAAAATGTTCATTTACAATATAAACACGCTTCTACATTTGAAGTAAATATGAACGATTCAAAGAGAATTTGTATGTTTTGTAAAAATAATTTAATAATATACGATTTTATTGATATGTACTTACATCGTATTTTGTTAACTTTCATATTTTATTACACTAAGGGCTGCTTTTTCAATTGACAGATAATTTTTATGCGTGGAATAAAATTCACGTCTGACAGATTTGTATAGCAGAACTGTCCAAAATTCAAAATTATTCTTATTAGACCGAATAACTAAAAAAAAAAAAGGATTATGGGCAGATAACTTTTATTCGAGGAATAAAATTGACGTTTGACAGTTTTTGTATGAAATAACTGTCAACATTTCAAAATTATTCGTCGAATAAAGTTATCAGATGATTGAAAAATCAGCACAAACATTTAAAAATTTAAAAAGTTTTACGTAACAAATAAAAAATGAAAATTATAAAAAAATACGAGAGAAAAAAAACGTTAGTCCTGAAAGTATTAAATACAAATTGTTTCAGCCATTTTTAGTCAAACTGTCACAAACATTCTCCATTTAAAACTCTCAAAACAGTCGTAACTGACAGAGGTAGTTATAGAAACTAAAGTCCCAAAAACATACTAATTCCCCCTGAACCGTTTTCATACAACCACTATACAAGAAATATGTACAACTAAAAAACAAGGGACTAGATATACTAAACCATATTGATACCATACTTTTCTGGCGCAAAGTAACTATTCCCCGTGTTTGAAAAGTTCGTTATTTGAGATGCCTGTAGCATGCTCAAATGTGGCGAATTTTGTGACTGGTTTTCTGGGGACTCGGGGCCCGAAGACAGGATGTTGTGGTGGGATGCCCAGGCCCCTGGTGGCGATGGGTTGCCGAAGGATACTTGGTTGTAGAGCTGGTTACCGTTGGCAGTTAGGTTGTGACCGTGGTGACTACCGTGCGTCTGGTTCACGGATGAACCGTTGAAGTACTCCATCTGGAAGGAAGCTTTTGTTAGAATCTCCTTTGGAAGCTATGGTCTACGAATATAAAAAAAAAATGCCTACATTTTTGTTTTGTCTATGCAACAAATGACATTGGCGCCGATTCTCTTGTTCACAAACTGAACTAAATTTAAGTTCAGTATATCCTTTTCTTTCTATTTCATTAAAAAAAGGACAGCAGATAAATATTGGTTTAGTCGTGTCAATTTATTCAGCGCCTGACTTAAATTGACGTTTTTTAGTAGCCATTTTTTTAATCACGTCTAAACTCGTCTATGGAGTATCTTAATTTGACAGGACTAAACTAATATTATCTTCTGTCCTTTTATTTATGAAATAGAAAGAAAAAGATGCACTGAACTTAAAAGTTTAGTTTGTGAACACGGGAATCGGCGCCATTGAATGTCATCAGTAGGTAAAAAATAAAGGGGGGGGGGGGGTAGGTAAAATTTCTATATTTATGTCTGTAATCTATATGGTGTACATAATAAAGAGTATTCTATTCTATTCTATTCTACCTAACATTGAAATATGATAGCGTTGTTTTGAGGATTTTGGGATATTTCTCTAACCTGTTGAAATTTTATTAAAAACGTTTAAAAAAAAAGTAAAGCCAATTAGGCGATTAAGACTTGAAATAATTTCATCAGGCAAAAGATGGCGGCCCAAAAGATAATTTGATGCTAATAATACCTACTCTAATATTAATCGTTATTTTACTAATTTATTCGGCTCTTTTTCGAATAAATTATTAATTTCATTACATTTAACGACGTTCGTCAATATATCAATCCCATATGGCCAATATTACTGATTTTAATAAATAAAAAAATGCCATTGAAATAATGGGTTCCATTAATTTGCAAGATTTTAATAAAATGGTTGATAATAACAACCATATTTTTAATTCAAAATAACAGTTTGTGGTTAGCTAATTAATATTACAGAGTGGAACTATGATTAAAAAAAAAAAATAACTTCCTTGAGACAAAAATGTCTAAGATTCTGATAAATATCTTCAAGAAAACAATTAGTTTAATATGGCTGACAGCCGAAACGAGGATTTCTCTGTTTCAATTCATCATTTTCTTTTGATTAAACCAGAAAACCTTTGAAGTTTTATTTTACCACAGGGCCTTTAATTATTCTTTAAGCAATTAAGTATATTTTAATCGAGGAAATTATGTGTAATACCTGTGCTGTTGTTATTGCAAAATTGTTTGATCTTTTATTTCTTTTTAATTTAATTGGGACAAAAGATGTTTGTATTCGAATCAAACCATTGTAAGATACTGCTCATCTTTATTCGTAACTTTCGAGGCCTTACACAAAAGATTATCGTCACGTTTGGACCATTAGGTAAGAGACCACAGGTAAGATAATCTACTTATTATGAAAATCTTAAATTCAGTGACAGAGAATGCACAGCCTAAATCACAGTCTAAAAAACTTGAACTTTTCATAAGGGTACCTTCTATAACGAAGGTGAGCACCAAAGACATTATTATGAAAATTCCTGCCCTAAATGGGTTGAGGGGAATGAAAGTTTGTATTATGGAGGTTCGTTATTTTTGACGATGGGAATCCCATCGGGCACACGGCTTGCAAATTCTATCTTATGTACTAATTCTGTACACTCACCTGACTAGGATAGTATGGAGAATTATAGGCGCTTTGTCCGTAGCCCTGATGATGGTGCGACGTCGAATAACTCCGGATATAGTCTGAACTACCCGGCCAGTGGAAACTGTTGTAGCTGTCCGGGTGATACACGTTCCCCGGCCCGTTTATACTCTGAGGAGTGATAGGAGGAGACGGCGTGGTCATAATCGAGGAGTTGGATCCCAAAGGAGTAAGATTCCCCGTCAAACGGGAGCTGTATTGGTCCTTAACCAGGTTGCTCCCGAATTTTTCCGTGTAATCCAACTTGCTGGCGTAGTCCAACCTCTTTGGACTACTGTACAGCTCTTGCTTAGGAGTGACTCCATAACCATGGATGTTGGAGACAGGTTCTGAAGGCGAGGAATCTTTACCACTTATTCTGAGCTCGTTAGAGTTGTAGTGGGATAGAGATGTTAGGCTATTATTCTTGTTGAGGGGAGAACTTTCGTAGTTCGATCCTGCTGACTCCTTCTTGCAAATAACGTTTATGGGAGGACTGACGGACGTCGTCGGCGTTATAGGAAGATTTGGAGATGACGTTGTGATACTAGAATTCTGTGTTGTAGGTACATTTGAAGAGCTGGTGAGGGATTTGGATGTGGTTATCTTTGAAGAACTCGTTGAAGCTTTGATGCTGTTGTTGGCGACTGTTGTCTTCGAGCTGGAGGTGGATTTGCTGGATATCTGCGTGTTTGTCTGCTGTTGGAGCTGCTGTCGACATTTCGCTCTTCGGTTCTTGAACCAGACCTGTTGACAACAAAACGTTTAGTTAAGAATAGTCTTTAATCATTGGGGATTAACACAAGTGACATTATATAAAAAAAAAAAATTGAAGATTGTCTAGTTTGTTATTTGTTCATAGGTTCGTTCAAAGTATCATTATAAAAACGATACCGGACCTAAATCCCAAAAAAACTAGAAAAATATCTCTCTTTGATTCCAATTATAATTTGACACCTCTCAACATTCAGTCACCTTTTACCCTTAATTACTTGTAAACATATTATATTAACAAACACATCCTTCCGAACCCTAACTCCACATAACCTCCGAACATACCACGATTGCTTCCAGCAACTGTTAATGCCGACTACTATTTGTTCATTCCAATCCTGCGCAGCAATTACTTCGCGCTCACGCTTGCAGTGTGCACAACGGATTATAAATGATTTATTACAAGCAAACGTGAAGTTTGTGCCAGTGGGGCAGGGGTGCTTTTTTAATGTGTTTTATTTTCTTTTATTTGGTGTGTGCACTAAATTGTGGGATGAAAGAATTAGTGGTTTTTTTTTGGAGACTGCGAGCTAAGCAGTTAAAATCAAGTTGGATGTGTGAAATGGTTGGTTTAGCGGAAAAAAACGTCTATTTACTTAACTGCAGAAGGCGTCGGTTCGCTTAGTTTTTGTTAGGACAGTAACAGTTACGTTAGTTGTCCAAGCATTCCTATAATATTTTGTGGGGTTTTAAAATAAAATAGCAACACAGAAACTCAGTCAGAATCTCAATGTTGTTTTTTTTTTCCTTTTTTTCCTAGGCTAGTCCTAACGAGTCGGCGTGATCACTTCACCCGAATCACGTTATTTTGTGAATTGGGTGAACTGCCGGTCGATTCTAGTAAAATCTTACCGTGATAAGTAAGGTGAAGTGAGCTTAGAGTGACTGAGTGAGCTGTGAGCAGTGGTCTCGAACGTCGTAGCAAAATCGGTAGGTATTTGACAAAAATATACAATATTCAATCAAATTCGTTTATTTATTAAAAAAAAAACTTACAGGCTAATTTATAACCTTATACTTAAGTATGATTTAATTTTATTGATTATTTTATTATATGATTTAATTTTTAATACTTAAGTATGATTGTTATAAATTATGTGAGCCCATATCGATAGAAATACCGAAAAATCGGTAGGTTCGAGACCACTGGCTGTGAGTCATACTCACTCCACGCTCACTTCACCCAAGTTTTCACGGTGAGATGGTTACAGAATCGCACGGCTGATCGTGCCACACCAACTACGTGGGATTAAACGTAGGTTTTGACCACTAAAATACTCATCAGTCATACAAATATTTGTTCCGTGCGGGAATCGAACCCGTGACACGCAACGCAGCAGTCAATCGCTTAACCACTGCGCCAACTGTGCTATTGAGCTCTCCTCACTTTTAGAGGTTAAAGTTCTATATCCCAAACAGTAGCGTCAGATAAACGCTAAAGTCATTGCATTCGCCAGAGGGCGCTACGTGCTTCGCCGCATCTACCCGGGATTACCCCACCCTTGGCTAATAATGAGTTAATAACGTTTTTTTGTGGAAAGATCTAAATGTCCAGCGACAGATGGGATGCTAATTATTCATAGTATTGTTGTTGTTGCTTTATTAAGAGCGTCTGGCTTGAAGTGTTCAGAATTTGCAGTGGGTTAGTGGAAATAGATTTTACCAGGTGTTGACATGGCTTTTCGATTGTTACAGAGTACGACGATATTTACCTGTCTTTTTGGTCGAAAGCAAATAAACAGCAATCAGCTATCAATATCTGAACAATTAATAATTTTTTGGGGCAACGACCGCAGGCAGTGTTGTTACTTGAAGTATGAGTTAAGAAAATCTGTTTTCTTTTGTTTTAGCGTGATTAAAATATCGATAAAAATCACGTTTGAGGAGTTTTGCTAGATAATTTAATTTTGCCCTGTAGAGTGGATTTTTTTTTTTTTTGTTTACCTGGATGTACTCGTAGAAGCGAGACTAGGTTAAGAATCTAATATCATTGAACGAAGGTTGAAATACTGAATAATAATAATAATATAATACTGTTCAAAAACTTTCACACGACGCCATCTAGTCCCAAACTAAGCAGAGCTTGTGTTATGAGTACTAGAAAACTGATAAACATACATATATATTTCTAAATATGTACATACATATTGTAGATAAATTACACCCAGACAAAGAACAAAATGATCGTGCTCATCACACAAACATTTTTCCTGGGTGGGAATCGAACCCACGACCTTGCGTATAGTAGTCAGGGCCACTGACCACTAGAACAACAGGTCTGCCAGTAAATATATAGCGCTATGGAATGTCAGTATAGAAATAGCGCTACATATTATTATGCCTTACGGAACAATTAGTTTTCATAAGACCACAAAAGGACGCCTTTGCACCTAGGTATTTTTGGACCGATTCTTGTACAGACGCCAGCACATCAAGCTACCCGAAACTGTCAAATTTTCCCAAGCAACCTTGAACCTTATGCTTTAGCACTAAAGTTGAAAATCTATTAAAGAAATCTGACAGATTGTAGTAGCTTGATGTGCTGGCGTCTGTACCAACTAGGTATTTCATTGGTTTTATTCCTATGGCATAATTGTACCTACCGAAGTTATGTGAATTGACGTATTTGTCTTTTTCCAATAGTTTAATGGAAATTGAGATGACGTCATGCAAACCACAGGTAAACTGCTTAAAAAGGACTATCATTGGGTAAAATTGTGCCCTTACTTACAAAACAGTCAATTAGCAAACGAAATAAACAAACACCTAAATACTTTATTTTATTTGAAGGGGCCTATGGCTAAGTAATAACAGCCGCACGAGTCGATCGATCAGGTTAAGCTACGCTTGCCGCGGTTGGTCCGTGGATGGGTGACCGTCTTCACATACCAAGACCCCTCCGTGCCTCGAAAAGCACGTAAAGCCGTTGGTCCCGGCTGTCATTCGTGGATCTTTGACAGTTGTTACGGGTCGTCAGTACCCCGAAAGTCTGACAAACAGTCTTACCAAGGGGTATCGTGTTCCAGTAACTCCGGGTTGTGGAGGTCAGATAGGCAGTCGCTCCATGTAAAATACTGGTATTCAGCTGCATCCAGTTAGACTGGAAGCCGACCCCAACATAGTTTTGAAAAGGCAGGCAGATGAATACTTTATTTTAATTTCTCTACACACTGCTTGCCGGAACAAACAAACGCATGACACCGTCATTTAACTGTCACAATCTGTACAAACAGCCCACCATATCTCGGCCGACGGCCAAATGCGGAACTAAACGCAAAACTCCATATATCATTAGCATTTTTCTTTGCCACTAGCGCCACCTCGAAGTTTCAAGATACATTGGTGACGCAACCGTCCCCTTCCATCATTAGAGTTATCAGACAGTGCGATCAAAATAGACCAATTACGATGTGTTTGAACTAATGATAAGTATCAGATGCAGGAGGAACATCAAATGGATGGCCTTTACTGCGCTGTTTTGTATTTCAGAGGCTAATTGACGAGGTTGTTTGTGCAGACGGAAATTAT
This sequence comes from Eremobia ochroleuca, assembly GCA_949629135.1. NCBI lineage: Eukaryota > Metazoa > Arthropoda > Insecta > Lepidoptera > Noctuidae > Eremobia > Eremobia ochroleuca. The sequence continues at coordinate 10,700,936 of OX451410.1, forward strand.
AAGTTTTTATTTTTTTTATTGCAATATTAAAGGTATGTTTCTTACTTATATTACAGGTTACGTAGAACGATGACAGTGGAAATTTATACTTGCTAAGAATAAAGCTGAAGATTATACTAATAATATTAAGAGTTTGTTTGTTTGAACGCGCTTATCGTTGGAACTACAGCCGGTCGATTCTGTAAAAATCTCACCGTGAAATCATAAGTGAAGTGAGCACTTAATAGTGTTAATTCCTAGCGAATGACAGCTCACTCCACGCTCACTTCACCCAAGCTTTCACGGTGAGGTGGTTACAGAATCGCACGGCTGGTCGGATTTGAAAAAATCTTTTTGCGTTTGACAGCCCTATTCCTGAGGAAGGCTATATGCTTTTAACACGCTATTCCTGAGGAAGGCTATATGCTTTTAACACGCTATTCCTGAGGAAGGCTATATGCTTTTAACACGCTATTCCTGAGGAAGGCTATATGCTTTTAACACGCTATTCCTGAGGAAGGCTATATGCTTTTAACACGCTATTACTGAGGAGCCGAGCAAAAAGAAGAAAAGTCAGAAAGATCGCTAAACGAAAACGAAGCAGGTGATGCGGTGCGACGGGTGGGTGGGGGGAACAAGAAATTTCACGCGGGCGAAAACGCGGGCAGAAGTTAGTAAATTATGATGCAGTAACAAAAACAAAATTATAAAAGAAATCACTTATTCTAACTGGACTTCTTATTTTAACTCAGCCACCGCTTTTAAGCGTCGACATTGGCCCCGATTCTTCTGATTTTTCTTTCTATATCATTAATAAAAGGACAGAAGATAAATATTAGTTCAGTCCTGTTAAATTAGTCAGCGCCTGACGTAAATTGACGTATTTTTAGTAGTCAACTTTTTAATCACGTCGTTGTCTATGGAGTATCTTAATTTGATAGGACTAAACTAATATTTATCTTCTGTCCTTTTCTTAATTCAATATAAAGAAAAAGATGCACTGATATTAAATTTAGTTTAGTTTGTGAACAACAGAATCACATTGCATCACCCAATAAGTCGGCATCGATATTTCTAGTGGTTTTGCTAGGAAAGAAACGGTGCTACAATTTTCCGTCGGTTGTGTCGCTTCTTGGAGCAGACCGCCGTCGATCCGTCAGTAAAGTGTGATAAGCAGAATAAAACCGTTATAAAGAGAATTTACTGTTACATTTCCAACACATTGTAATTTTTCGCAAATGACATCCCAAATGCATTCGATTTTTAAATTCCCGTTTTACCGCCATATTCATCACGGATTCCTTAAAAGCTTTCCAAGTACTTAACAACTCAGCGTCAACACAAAACAACCGAATAATTCGATTTTGAAATTTGAAAATCAGAAAGTAATTCGATTGGTAGCGCTAATGCGCTATCCGTGTTGGTATAAAACGAACGTTTGAACAAATTAGAAGTCAGTCGAGCATCGGTCTCCGACTACTGTGGCCGGAGATTTTAATACTTAAGTTTATTTTTTAATAGCCTTTTGGGTGGTTCACATTAAGATGGATTATATTCACGCATTAGATGCGCTATCTCGAGTTAATTGAAACTTAATAATCTACGGATTTTCTCCGCTTGCTTGATAAGACTGATGGTTATTTTATAATGTATTAACTAGATTATGACTATGAACAGGTTTTGTTACGCAAGGTGTGTGGAATGTTAGTTTAGATGTTAAAATCGAAAAATGTGATATTAAGTAACGCATTTTACACGTTAATCTTAGTAGGGAAAGTTAAGGCCAAGATTCTGACAGAATTTAAGTTATACAACGTGTAACGTTAAATGCGCAAAACCTGAAAATAGTTTGATCAGAATAACGAGCAGAATTCATTGAACTACTTTTTAAAATAGGTCACATTTTTCAAAAAATCTTCATTAAAAACGTTGCCGTGTCTATTTATTAATAGGTCAAGCAAGCCAACGTCAGCGCGGCGCAGCGGCCCGGTGACGACTCCTCCCTTGGTTAAGCGTCGTCGCAGACGCAAGAAACGATCAGAATGGCCGGTAAAACTAAAACAGCACATAAAACCTTTACAATTTTTTTAATGACTTTTTTTCTCTCTGAAATAGGTCAATTGAATTAAAAATCAGTTGGGTGTCTGAGGTTTTGCGCATTTAACGTTACACGTTGTATACAATAAAAATGTAATTAAACAAGAAGAACACCGTGGACACTGAAATTCTCATTACGAACTTATACAGTATGGAAACCACATATATGCAATAAATTATACCACATACTTGTTATCGCCTTTTCCGACGATATACAAAAAATGAACTAAATCGGTCGCGAAATAAAATCAACTGTTCCCTACATTTTGACGAGTTATGCGAACATAAATGTAGGGAGCAGCTGATTTTTTTTTCGCAAACGCGTCGTCTTTGATTTTCCCTATCATCGACTATGGTGACGTGTGCTACTTTGACTTGAATACGGTTTTGCTTTATAAGCTCAATAGATTGCTCAACAATGGTATCCGGTTCATATTCAACCTCAGAAAATGTGACCATGTATCGAGCTCAGGTCTAAGCTCAAATGGATGTCTAAAGAAGAAGTTTGCGCGCTTAGACCACGCTTTTCTCCCTTCTCAACTCTCTCATTCCATGTGTCTGCTCAACAACGTAAATAACGCATGTTGTTGAACTGTCAAAATGAAACCCATTGCTACTGATAGTGTGTTACGCAATTACCCTGGAGGGTAGTAGGGACAACGACGCGCAAAATGTAATTCAGTACATGATTCTGAAAAAACTTCAACGCAGGGTCGTTGAAATTTTTCATCGAATGATTAAAAAAAATTATGGTCTGTTATACAATGAAATATAAATGTAACAAATAGGGAGTACACTATTACAGATTGACGTCAGATGTCAGTAATTTAAATAATGTGTAATAAAACAAATATCAAAAAAAAAAAAAAAAATATAAAAAAATAATAATAAATATCAAAAACACACAAAGTAAAACATTTTAGGTTAGCGTTCTTAATATTTTTTCTTCCAGAAACTCAAATGTATAGTAGGCTTTACTAACAAGAAAGTTCTTTAAATGTCTTTTAAAAGATTAATGTTGGATGTCGGATCATCACTACTATTTAAAATAGTTTGTTTGAAAAGAAAAAACACTTTTTTAATTTTGCTGCTAGGATTTATTTTGATAGTTCCAAAATACTCTATGCGTTTTCATTTACTGTCGTATTGTTGTCTCCATCTTGTATATAGTTTTAGCTACATAAAGAAGACATCATCATCTGCCTGCCTTTTCCCAACTAGGTTGCGGTCGGCTTCCAGTCTAACCGGATGCAGATGAATACCGGTATTTTACATGGAGCGACTGCCTATCTGACCTCCACAACCTTGTTGATGGGCAATACGATACCCCTTGGTAAGAGTGGTTGTCAGATTTTCGGGGTTCTGACACCCGTAACGAAAGCCAAAGATCCACGAATGACAGCCGGGACCAACGACTTAACGTGCTTTCCGAGGTACGGAGGGACTTGATATGTAATGATGGTCACCCATCCACGGACCAACCGCGGTAAGCGTAGCTTTATCTGATCGATCGACCTGTGCGGCTGTTATTACTTAGCCACAAGCCCCTCAAGTACACGAAGAAGACAATTCAAGTATTAACACGTTCAACGCCATTTCGGACAATGTTGGGCGACACCAGTATGGTCCGTTCGGGCCGTGGCGTTGAACGTGTTAAAGAAGATATCCCAACGTACCTGCACTCTACTCTCAGGGAGGTTAATCTTCAATGCGACCTCCTCCCTCATGAAGATGTCAGGGTACCTCGTCTTGCCGAATAACGCTTCTAGCACGTCGAGTTGTGCTCGAGTAAATGTCGTCCGTTCTCTTCTCTGCTTGCGAGGGTTTACACCTGTTGACAAGGACATGATTATGATTAGAAAAGAAAAAGGTAATATGGAACTTGTGGCTGGTGCCCAAGCTTGATTCGGAAAGGTTTTTATGACAAATCTAATCAATAATATGGTAAATGAATATGTAAAATATTTGGATAAAGAATTTGGCATTAGAAAGTAAGAAAGAAAAATACGGTTTGAATGGCGTAATTACAGAAACAATTTAAATGTCATTTTGTCTCGCGTGGATCTACGTTCGAAGATACGAAAGATTGATAAAAACAAAAAATTTAATAAAAAAATAGGTTTTTCATTAAGTAACGACAGATGGACTCTATGATGGTGACATAAAATTGTTTTAGTCTAAGCGAATTTAAAAAGAAATAGGGAGGTTCCAAATCGGGAGACTGATCCATAAGTGTTGGTTGGTTATGGAGCAGCAATATCATATACAAAAGGCGGAAATTAGGAAACGAAGGAGCTGGGAAAACTAAATGAAACTACAGACAGAAACCTCTCTTTCTCCCTCTGAACATCAGGACGGCAACCAGTCGGTTATCTTTTAAAGTGAAGGCACGTGAACATATCCGTCAGAAGTTGGTTATATGTATCTATCTATGTATTGTTATTAATTCTTGTATTGTATAGTCATTTCCTAGCTATCTATGCCATACGTTGCACCTGCCATATTTTGTCTCTGCATCACCCTAAGGTTGACTGGTAGAAAATGCCTCAGGCATTAATTTTTTACTTGTGCATAAAGTTTTAATAAATAAATAAAAACAATCGGATCTTTATCCAATGGGAGAGGAGGCCTGTGTCCTAGCAGTGGGTACCTTATATGCTGACCATGGTACAGACGCCAGCACATCAAGCTACCCGAAACTGTCAGATTTTCCCAATCAACTTTGAACCTTATGCTATAGCGATAAAGTTGAAAATCTATTAAAAAAATCTGACAGCTTGTAGTAGCTTGATGTGCTGGCGTCTGTACTTAATAGTATTATATATTAAATCTATGTGACGGAAAAAAGTGCTACCACATATATACATAATAATACGGATTCCTCATATCACACTAATATTATAAAGGCGAAAGTTTGTGTGAGTGTTTGTATGTTTGTTACTTCTTCACGCTCAAACGGCTGAACGGATTTGGATGATATTTGGTACACAGATAGTTTATAACCGGGATTAACACATTAGATAATTTTTATCCTGACATTCCCACGGGATCGACACTTATGCGGGTGAAACCGCGGGGTGCAGCTAGTTGACTCATAAAACGCGTAAAATCAGAGGTGTAAAATTAAAACAATTAATTAAATTAACATAACGATAGAAAGAAATTTGTAGGTTATAACGCTATATTAAAACATTTGATAGATCTTCAGGTATGGCGACATATATCACAGATATAATCTGGTAATATTCAAACCAGTTTGCGACTGCGAAAACTTAGAACAGACTAAAATTTGAGAATATTAGTATTGTACTACTTTTATTAGAAGAAAATATATAACAAAACGAAGACAAAACAATTATGATTGGTCAAAGACTATTATAACCACCTATCTGATTGGTCTAATGTAACTATTGAAGATTTGTCATGATGGAAAAGAATGGGCCTCATATTAGAGCAATAAAGAGGCCTGTTTCAGACACCAAATAAAATTAGAATAAATAAAAATGAATAAAAAAAATTAATAGAAATAGAATTGCAAGACCCCTCATAGTATTGATACATAAAGGTGACCTATATTTGTATTTATTTTTTATTATTTATTTGTATAAAATAGAGCTTTACGAAGTTTTTAGACATACAAATACTCAGACTAGAAGGTCATCTAGATATTATAAATTCATTTGCTTGTCTAACTTTTGTTATATTTAAGAAGACTAACAAAATCTTTTTAATAATCCCGATATTTTATGTTTTAAAACGCATTTGGTCTCATAGTTTTATTACACATTTTACGATGGATATTAATTTTATAACTTATCTTCGAAGCTCTAATCTTACAACACGTGATATAATTTATGCAACAAAACAAATTATTTATATGATATTTTATGTCTAAAACGATTTCAATAAAAAGTTATAAAACTTTTCTACAATTTTGTATTCATAGATTGATTCCATAGTGTTGTGTTTATGTTACAATTTTTTTTTTTTAATCTGAGTTACTAGTACCACAAATAATTCAGATTAGGGAATTTGTTAAAATCTTAATTAATAATAAAATTAGACTAAATCAGCAGGGTAATTGCGTAACATAGTATCAGTAGCAATGGGTTTCATTTTGACAGTGCAATTATATTCATTGCGTTATTTATGTTGTTGAGCAGACACATTTTTCGAACTTATAGAGCAATGGATTAGCAATATGCTTCAAAATGATTCAAACTGAGAGTAATAGTGTGTTACGCAATTAGGTTGCTGTATTTAAAATAAAGCGCTGAAGTTTTATTCTCCGATATTAAAATTGGACTTGCATTATAACTATTAAAGTTTTCAAAAATAATTTGATGATAGACTTAAGTTTTAACTTTTATTTATTTATTTATTCCTTTATTGATTGATTGATTTTTTTAATTGTGCAGGAAAGTATAATAGTCTAGAATTTACGTTTAGTTTCAACGTGGGCGTTGAATCCGAAAGCAAAGAAATACAAAGAGTCAAATATGTTATCTACTACCTTGTTGCTTTAGCAAACAAAATGTAAGGTTACAACAAATAATATTATGTATGCTAAAAATACGAGAAGCCAAGATCGATCCCTGAATAAATATATATTTTTTTCTTCGTCAAAGGATGTTTGAAAATAGAATAAAAAAAATGTTCCTTATAACGCTATTAGCTACCTATTAATAATAATAATAATAATCATTTTATTATCAGGCAACTAAGGCCCATATATAAAATACAGAAAATAATCTTATACAAAAATAAAGTAATACATAATAAAAACCTTAAAACTATGATTATACACGTAAAGTTACAAAAATAACAGCACTCATCTAGAACATACCCATAAGCAAAGGAGCATAAATTACGAACGCATTCAACTAGAATTAATAATTGAATGATAACGATCCAACTATCTTCAACCAACTAATCGATTATACTAATCGCTTACTCGATCCCTAGTCGATTATCATGTCCCATCTCTATGGCCACTGGTTTTTGCCGTATACTATGAATATTAATATTAAAATGACATTAATTGTTACACTCGTTATATTAATATACAACCGGCTTCTGTTCAACGCTTTCTTTGATATTCTATGTTTCAAACTTCATGGTATTATTGTTTATGATGTGGCTAAAATTATGTGTGGGGAATTAAAATGATATGCCTGTTTTAGAAATTGTTTTAAAAGAACCGTTATTGAATAGATAAAGAAGATTAGTGGATAACTAATGGTTTCGAGGTCTCGATAAAAACTTTTCTTATAAAAAAAAATCCGACTTCCAAAAAAACACTACAAAGTGAAAAAAATATATAATTTTGAAAGTCGGTGTCGTTGGTTCCGCATTTTCGTTGTTTGACACCGACTTCCGTAATTAGTTATTTTTTTCTTTGTAGTACTTTTTGGAAATCAGTTTTTTTTTATACAAAAGTTTTTATTTTTCACTTTTTAGTTACACCCCACACAAATTCATATATAACACTACTTGCTATGTAAATATCAGGGACAGGAAGCTATTAAAACATCATCAATATATAATAAGTGTAAAAAAATCGTATTATTGAAGCTAACTCAAAAACTACCCACACAAAGTTAATAACATTTTAATTAATATGGGACCACCCCTAAGGCATACCTTGTCCATTAAAAAATGAGAGAATTGCGATCGATTGCGTAAACAATGCATACATATGCGATAGGAACAATCGCGGTTGTTTTACTGGTATTTATTGAAGAGTTCCGTTGCCTGTCTCCGAAACTCATCACCAGATCTTTACGAAATATAAATGGGAACATTTCGTAATAAACCTCTATCGAACAAAAAAGGAATTTTGCAAATCCGTCTATATATGACGGAGTTATGCCCGAACATACATAAAAAATAAATAAATATGTACATCCGAATTGATAACCTCCTCCTTTTTGAAGTCGGAAAAAGAAATAAGGGAACTCACTCGTTTTAAAATTTAAACATTTTAAATTCAAACTACATAAATGGCTTCTTGGCAATTGTTTTTACGGTGTGAAAGAATTTATTGATAAAATGTAACACATAATTATACTGAGTATTCATTATATTACTTTTTGTACCTATCTGTTATTGTTAAGATTTCACCAGAGTTATTAGACATGCTACAATAATAATTTTAACAAATTAATGCGTCGTTTTATGTTTTTTACATTTAACATGTTTAAATATTTGTCAGTCCCTGGCGAAACATGTAAGATTATAATTCTATGTATTTATAAGACCTTAATGGACCATGTTTTAAAGCAAATAAATATATTTCATTCCATACTAGAATAATAGTGAGAGCAGTTAGCCGATCCACAGATATCCGGAGCGACATCAATTTTTTATGAAACCGTATACGTCTTTCAGAGCATGTTATAGCGTCTAAAAATACGGATTCTGATGACCGTCTGGAAGTGACCATCGATGAAGTGTCTGAAAGGCCCTGATCTGGAACTGTGGAGGAAATTCTTTTGACGATTTATCTTAGTTGAACATTTAAAAAAATGATGTTAAATCCTATAATTGACGAGGGCGATGAAAGGACCCAATAGTTAAGCTATAAGACAAAAAAACTATTTTTTAGATGATGTCTGTCAATAGCTTTGAACTGGCCTTCAAATGCAATTAATTGAAGGCTAGTTCAAAGCTATAAACTTGATGAAATGACTAAGTTTTTAAAAGAAGCTATTAATCATGCCAGTGAAATCTATAAACCATAAACTGAGAAACTTTCTAGGTCAACTCCTGTTTCTGTTATGAGAAGACAACACAAAAACCGAAAAGAATAGACCAGAAAATGTGTCACACAACAGACGAAAGGAATTTAACCGCCATTACTCATGTGAACACGTGTAAGACAAACAAATAAAGCAGGTCATACGTCCACTAATACCTTGTAATCCTCATAGAAATTAAAAATCATTAACAAACCCTGTCATAAGTCAACTACAAATTACATCTAGCAGGGTTGTTAGTCACGAGGCTCAATGATAAATAGTTCTGACGCATGTTTTTGACATGTTCCCTTCTGAATGGTCAAAGACAGACTGCGTGTCGCGAGCGCGCGCTCGGCGCTTTTGTTTGCCATAGACAACGATTAGGCATAGAGACTAGAGTAATACTTTATTTTCGGTTATGGAATGTACTTTTGAATGGGATTAGAATGTTGGTTTTTGGGCCTGATTTAGTTGTTATTGTTGGTAGATTATCGGTTATAAAATGGGTAGAAAGCGACTCGGTGCTTTTCTTCTCAATTTTTTTTTCGGAGTTTGTAAAGTCCTATATCCCATAAAACATGAAACCTAGAACGATAGGTATATATGTTAATTTTAGGTTCTACAGCTTATTTGAGTACAGCCGTGCGATTCTGTAACCATCTCACCGTGAAAGCTTGGGTGAAGTGAGCGTGGAGTGAGCTGCAATTCGCTAGGTATTAACACTATTAAGTGCTCACTTTACTTATGATTTCACGGTGAGATTTTTACAGAATCGACCGGCTGATCAATATATTATTATATATTTATTAAGTATACAACGTGTAACGGAAAGGGGGTATCAACCCTGAAGGAGGTGAATGTGCTCATGAAACTCAACAACTTTCCCCAAAGAACATAGGTCGAAATATGAAAAAAAAATTTGCCCCTCCCATAGTAAATCAATCAGCTGGTAGTCAGTTTTGTAAGGGAGGGCCAAATTTTTTTTTCATATTTCGACCTATGTTCTTTGGGGAAAGTTGTTGAGTTTCATGAGCACATTCACCTCCTTCAGGGTTGATACCCCCCTTCCGTTACACCCTGTATATAAAAAAATAAAATAAATAAAAATCATTTATTTCAGACAAAAAAGTCCATAGGCAAGGCAAGGTTGTTAGTAACAAGAATTTAGCTTATAACTAATGTTAGTAATTAGATAAAAAGAAGAAACTAAACACACCATCTATCTCTGCACAGTAGGTACGCTCATCGGTCTCGCAACACATGGAGCTCGGTGAACCTACTGAGCAGAGTAGCATCGGTTCTCTCGCCAAACTTCTTCAGGACGCTATTCTTGTTCTATTTCTATTATTATATATTTATTATGTATTTATTATTATATATTTATTATTATTATTTATTATATATTTTCCCTTTAATTTAATTTAATTATTTAATTTATATTAACTTTGAACCTTATACTTCAGGGATAAAGTTGAAAATCTATTAAATAAAGACAGATTATTTTGTCTGTACCACCAACCGTCAAATACTTTTGAAAGTTTGTTTCAATGCTAATTATGGATTAATTTATTCAAGTCTGAGACCAATACCGACTCCTGTATGAAAGTGGTCTGAGTTAACAAGATAGACTGGTGCTGTAGGGTGGTAGTTCCTGTTTTACAAGCTGTTGCAATGTTAGATGTGTAGGCTTACATCATGATCTGGCAGTTTGAGTCATTTATGCGGCCTACCCAAATGTCCTTTCATTGGTATTGTTCGTCGAATCGTAAGGCTCCTCAAGTTCTGAGTTGAGCTGCACAATTTTTGACAAATGCGTGCACTGACTGGACAGGTCCGCTCAATCTGTGTGGTTCTTTACTCAAAAGACCATTTCAGATACCAATCTACATGGTCTTCACATGATCTGACCAAGATTATGTCTGGACTTTAAAAGAGACTGTGACCTCTGAGTTTGTTTCGGCGTTTCTTCTCAGAGTAGTCAGATAGGAAAGGCCGACCTCATCTAGTTTAAAAAATATGATTGACATGTAAAAGTGTTTGTACAAACCTACTTACAGAAATAAATCATTTATCATTTATCATTATCATTATCATTACTAACACGAATCAAAAATGGATGGAACTGCATGTCGATTCTGTAAAAAATCTCACCGTGAAAACTTGCGTGGAGTGAGCTCTCAGTGTCATTCCACTGATGCTAGGGATTGACTAAGCAAACATTCATAGCATAGTAGTAATGTTAAAATACTAGCTTTGAAATTATATAAAATTATCAATAGAATTAGCATAAAAAATATTATTATGATTGTAAATGTATGCTTGGTCAATCCCTAGTATCAGGTGGGATGACACTGACATCTCACTTAACCTAAGTTTTCACGGTGAGATGGTTACAGAATCGCACGCTGTTCTTGAAGACTGAGGATTTGATACATGATGATTTAATACAAGGTGTTAATTTTTATCTTTCTGAACAGTGAACGAAATTGAACCGTCATGCTCGCGTCGGTGACGCTGAATCGTGTATGCTCGGCCCTGAATCGCTTATACTCGGCTACAGTCGTAAGTATTCACTTCTATCGTGTGGTCATAAGGAAATAGCCATTTTTTTTTTCTCGCTTAAATGCTTTTTTCAAAAACAAACCTGTGGTTTTGGTTGGTTCTTTCGACAATGACTTCTCTCCATTTCGGGTTTCTCCCCGTTGGTCTCTGTTTCACTCGCATGCCGCGGTTGGTCCATGGATGGGTGACCATCTTTACATGCCAAGACTCCTCCGTGCCTCGGAAAGCACGCTAAGCCGTTGATCCCGGGTCTCATTCGTGGATCTTTGACAGTCGTTACGGGTCGTCAGAAGCCCGAAAGTCTGACTACCAGTCTTACCAAGAGGTTTCGTATTACCCAGTAACTGGGTTGTGGAAGTCAGATAGGCAGTCGCTCCATGTAAAATACTGGTACTCAGCTGCAACCGGTTAGACTGGAAGCGGACCCCAACATAATTGGGAAAAGGTTAGGCAGATGATGGTCCATTTGTGGGCAAGATCCTCAAATATCAGAAATCTCAGACCCTAAAATATCAGAAGTTCCATGCCTTTTAAGTCACGGATTAGTTTAATGCTAAGCCATGATGTGTTTAAGATTTTTTTCTGAGTAAAAGAATCCAATTAGTTTCGAACTTTCATATGAAATTGAAATTCTAAGTACTATATTAAAAAAGGCGGTTTGTTGAACTACTAATACATTTAGAAAAGAAATGAGAAAATCCACGATTTTGCATCAAAAAGTGTTAAATGAATGAAAATTTTAATATCAAAAAGCGCATACTTATCGCATTGAAATATCACAAAATCAAATTCGATCTACTATTTTTAACAATTCGCCGATAACTGATAATAGCTCTCTGTAACGGATTAAAAATATAAAATAATACAATATCCATTTTGAAACTCGCTCGCGATACTCCATTGTGACTACTCAAACAAACAGTCATATGAAATCTGTCACATGTTAAAAAGTGAAAATGTATTCATATATCCGTCTCTTTTACGCACATGGAATTGGGGCGAGTTAGAGAAAGATGGATAGATTTCAATTGTCATTTGACAATGGCCCGAGCGCTAATCCTAGTGACATGGCAGGCTTGGGGTTCCGTAGTAATATTATAAAACCTTTGGGAGTTATACACATGGTGTTGTGGATTTGTCGTTCGCGCCCGGTTTTCAACAAATGTATTATGGCTTTTATTGTAATGAATATGGGGCATGGTTATTTGGAGTATTTCTCTTTGTGATCTGCTAAATGGGTTACGATAAAATGGGTTAAATGGTCCTGTTTCCATTGAAATTGAAGCTGCGTTGTCTCCATTTTAGATAACTGTCCCTATTTCTACTAATTGAACTATAAAGTCTTGCTATGTCCACAAATAAACAAACAGAAAACCTTCAGATTTTCTGTCTTCAATTTTCCAAAAGACTGTGGTAGAAACGATTAGTTCTGCGTTAGGTTTTTATGAAAATACTAGCTTCCGCCCACGACTTCGTGAGACTTCGGCCCCCAGCCCACCGCGTCATATCCTATCGCCCGCACTCTTACTTCCTTTTCCGACTTTCTTTTCTTTTTGCTTAGCTCCTTATAGTGGTAGCGTGATGTAGAATAGCTTGTGAACTTCCTCAAAAGTTGGACTATCAAATGCAAAAAGATTTTTTCAAATCCAACTGGTAGTTTTCAAGATAAGCTCGTTCAGACAAACAAACAAACTCTTCAGCTTTGTTATTAGTATTCACAATATTGTTAGATGCAATGAAACTATGGTCAGTATGTCTAAAAATGGGTAAACAAGGAAGAAGCAAGCCAATAGCAGACCTAAAAGTCTTTACATAAAAAAATTTGATAGCTCTATTGACAACTCCTGCAAATATCATATTTTTAACACCGTTTAAACTACTCGTAAAACCAAGATTCTTTGTCTCTGTATCTTCTATTGTCCACATCATGTTTGTTACACTTTTTTCTACCACCGATCGTATCATGACGAGTCGATTGCTTTCCGATAGCTACTGCCAGCCTAATGGCGGAGTCGTTTTTGGACTCCTGTTTCTAAGCCTCGGAGATCTGGGCGATAATCGGCAGTTTTTGTACGGTCAAATTACTGGAATGTTTGGATTGTGGGTGAGAATTTTTTGGGGCAGAATTTTTGATAGAATTTGTTTAACATGGGTTAAACAAATTCTATTAATACACCGTGGCAATGCCGCCAATCTCTTGGGTACATTACAGACAGCGATGCGAAGGAATATTTCGACGCCATATTTTAGTTTGTTTATAGTTTTAGTTAGGTTAGGATATTATATTTTTATAGTTTGTTAGTTTATTTTGTAGAAAAAGTTTGTCCACTCAAGTTGATTGAAGTTGTGAGTAGAAAATCATGGAGTTATTGGAAAAAAAAATATTTCGGCAGTCTATGCTTCAAGCCGGTCGCTTTTTTAATGTCCATAGCCACAATACTCTGGTGATTTCGTTCTTATAATAAAAGAGAAAGAATTTTTTGTACCTGGAGGGGGGGGGGGGGGGTGGCTAAATAATAACAGCCTCACAGGTCGATCGATCAGGTTAAGCTACGCTTGCGTGTACGTTGCGTTTACGCGTGCCTCGGAAAGCACGTTAAGCCGTTGGTCCCGGCTGTCATTCGTAGATCTTTGACAGTCGTTACGGGTAGTCAGGAGCCCGAAAGTCTGACAACCAGTCTTAACTAGGGGTATCGTAGTACCCAGTAACTGGGTTGTGGAGGTCAGATAGGCAGTCGCTCCATGTAAAATACTGGTATTCAGCTGCATCCGGTTAGACTGGAAGCCGACCCCAACATAGTTGGGAAAAGGCTAGGCAGATGATGATGATTTTTTTGTACCTGTAGGTTTTATAGTAAGTCTACTTTTTTCATAAGCCTTTTTAGTTGTTGCTTGTTCATCATTTCAACCGAGAAACGGCCAGTGTTGGACTCCAAGCACCGCCACCTCGACCGGTTCCAGCGGATTCCTGTGGCCTTCTCCGGGTCATCGGTCCACCTTGTGGAAGGCCTTCCAATGCTACGTCTTCCGGTATTGTTGCTTGTTGCATTTATATTTTTTGGTCCTAATAGTGTGATTTGTGTGTCATTTAAGTAGTGTGCACTATAATTGAAAGTAAGCATCAACGTAATGTGTTCCTAACTTTTATAAAACCCTTAAAAATAACAACCAACCTCACACCACATAAAAATAAATCTTCAGGCTAATTTGCTGAGTACATAAAGGGGGACAAACGCATTATTTTCCCGTTTTTCACGGCGTTTGACCCCGGGACCCCGGGCCTCGTCCCCGGAGAACTGAGGAACCCTAATGACGTGTAAAATACTTTTGAGGGTAGGACACAGCTGCAGGGGATTATAAAATGTCATCTTTGTTATCAATAGAATAGGAGCTGTTTTAGATTGATTTGATTTTTTTAAGGGTACTGGTCAGCTACCAAAATATATTTTATTGTTATTATTTTAAATTAAAAAAAAAAAAGTCTATTGACTTTTTCTTAGTTTACGGAATCTAGAACTACTAGTAATTATTTTAAAGTCAGAAAAACTACGATTTATTATTTAGCTGATGATGTGAATATAAAACTATGTGGTCAGTTATTATAATTATCAATTATAGAAAAAAAAAAAAAAAAATTAACATATTAATTAAAAACAACAAAGATAAAAAAAAACAAAACGCAAAATTTCAAAGCATTACTCTTAAAATGGCGGGATCGTCAACTGTCACTTTGACATTTCGGAGGGGGCTTTAATGGGCGCGTTCGGATTTAAACCGGATTGTTATTTTAGAGGAGCATTCTTGGCGAGGGTAACTTGCCAAACATCCTATTTGATTAGATGTGCTGTTACTTTGATACAATGATTTGATATGCGTGAACAAAAAATAATGATTTCATTAGTGTAATGGGATTTTAAAAATTTGATCTATTGATTGGTACTTTGTTCAGAATATACCAAATCTTGCTGCTTTTGCAGTTTGCTCAATAGGTGACTAGTTTATTCGTAGAGCTTATTGATTTTTACGCGATTTTTATTTTTGAGAAAACTTTCTGAAGCAACATTTTAGTAGTTACCTAGTCAGAATCTGTTTGTATTGGTTAATACTGATATACTACGAGAGTTGGAAAAGAAACTAGTAGGTATCCAGTGACTGAATTTATAATCAACATTAAATTCTGCACGCATTTCCAGCAAATTTGTACATACATCAATATTATGTAAGTAGGTACCTCTGCGCACATAGCAATATCCCATATAATAAAATAGGTAGCAACTAGCAACACCCACTGAAACGAGGGTTGCCAGCCTATAAATCATGTTAACACATAAATTGCGCTAGCAACTCTGCCGCAGGGGTGCGAAACATGACAAGTTGTGATAGATCACTGAGGGCAAATAGGGCCTAACAATTGAAGAATTTTGAACCTTAAGACTTGGTGAATAAGAGTGATGGTAAATGGTAATGTGTACAGTATGCAATGAGCTATTTTATTACCATGATAATGTTTCAGCCCTACTGTAGGGGTGTGCTAACCGAATTGTTGGTAAATTGAAATATATCTTATAAATTATAGCTTATTTGCTACAGTCTGAAGTTGGGGTGTGAATGGACAATAATTTAAGTAATAGAAGTAGGTATGAGAGGGTGAGAATTTCTTCAATAGATTCAAGGCGTTCCAAAGTTGTCGATGTAGCTCACAGAATAAGCAAGCTGAAGTGGCAATGGGACGGCCGTATTAGCCGTAGAACCGATGACTGTTGGGGTGGACGTGTTCTTGAGTGGACACCGCGAATCGGTGATCACGTAAGGTAGTCACGTAAGGTAGAACGCCCTCAGGCTAGGTGGGGCGACGATCTTCGCAGGATGGCTGATAGCAGCTGGATGAAGTATTGCCGAAAATCCGGATCACGACCGGAAAGAGATCAGCCGTGCGATTCTGTAACCATCTCACCGTGAAAACTTGGGTGAAGTGAGCGTGGAGTGAGCTGTCATTGGGGATTAACACTATTAACACTGCTCACTTCAAGCTCACTTCACTTATGATATCACGGTGAGATTTTTACAGAATCGACCGACAGGTGCAAGGCCTAAGCTTAACGTGCTTTCCGTGGCATGGGGGTATCACACCGCCAACTCCCAAACTCCGGTGTGTTATTAAGAAATTCCCAATGGAAAAACCCAATAACACTGCCCGACCCGGGAATCGAACCCAGGACCCTACGCTCAGCAGTCCAGCTTGCGGGCACGAGACCAACGGGGCAGTTAATGATGAGATAATAATGAAGTTAATAATGACAGGCCTGTTGGTCTAGTGATCAGTGGCACTGACTGCTATGCGCAAGGTCGTGGGTTCGATTCCCACCTAGGACAAATGTTTGTGTGATGAGCACGATCATTTGTTCTTTGTCTGGGTGTAATTTATCTATAATATGTATGTATTTAGAAATATATATGTATGTTTATCAGTTGTCTAGCACTTATAGCACAAGCTCTGCTTAGTTTGGGACTAGATGGCGTTGTGTGAAAGTTGTGGAATATTATTATTATTATTATTAGATAACATGCCTTTTAGTAACTAATAAAAAATATACTATTTCAAACATCACGGGCATTTATGGTATACAACGTGTAACGTTAAATGCGCAAAACCTGAAAATAGTTTGATCAGAATAACGAGCAGAATTAATTGAACCACTTTTTAATATAGGTCACATTTTTCAAAAAATCTTCGTCATAAACGTTGCCTTGTCTATTTATTAATAGGTCAAGCAACCCAATGTCTGTCACGCGGCGCAGCGCGCAGCGGCCCGGTGACGACTCCTCCCTCGATAAAGCGTCGTCGCAGACGCAAGAAACGATCAGAATGGCCAGTAAAACTAAAACACCACATAAAAAACCACCACATAAATCTTTAATTTTTTTTTAATGACTTATTTTCTCTGTGAAATAGGTCAGTTGAATTAAAAATCAGTTGGGGTGTCTGAGGTTTTGCGCATTTAACGTTACACGTTGTATAATAAACACTAGCTGCGCCTCGCGGTTTCACCCGCATAAGTCTCGATCCAGTAAAAATATCGGTATAAAAAGTATTCTATGTGTTAATCCCGGTTATAAACTATCTGTGTACCAAATTTCATCCAAATTCGTTCAGCCGTTTGAGCGTGATGACGTAACAAACATACAAACACACACTCATAAACTTTCGCCTTCATAATACCTATACAACATTCAAAGGAAAGCAATTGCCCTAATAGTCAAAATGAAAACCAATATCAAAATATTTTATCTACACTAATATTATAAAGAGGATAGATTTGATTGTTTGTTTGTATTGAATAGGCTCCGAAACTACTGGACCGATTTGAAAAATTGTTTTACCATTAGAAGCCGACATTATCCCTGATGAACATAGGCTACTTTTTACCGCTGGAAAATGCTTCATTCCTACGGGAAAACGGGTAATAGGATTTAAACGGCGGGAATTCCGAATTCTACGCAAACGAAGTTGCGGGCGGATGGTACTTTCACATAAACCTACATGGTAACATGGCCATTTATGAAACGTCAGAAGCTAGGTGCACGGTTCCAATTGGTTCGTTTCCTATGGAGAAGAGTCGTCAAGAAACTCCACGGTTACTGTTTTAAAAATAATTGGGTTTTACAATGTTTTCAAATTGCAGTATTAATAAATAAATAAATAATAAATAGGTATTGTAGGCAAGGGAAGGCTTGTCCACAAGTACCAGGTCATCATCATCTGCCTAGTCAGCTTCCAGTCTAACCGGATGCAGCTGAATACCAGTATTTTACATGGAGCGACTGCCTATCTGACCTCCACAACCCAGTTACTGGGTAATACTATACCCTAGGTAAGACTAGTTGTCAGACTTTCGGGCTTCTGACTACCCGTAACTACTGTCAAAGATCTAGGAATGACAGCCGGGACTAACGGCTTAGCGAGCTATCCGAGGCACGGAGGGGTCTCGGTGTGTAAAGATGGTCACCCATCCACAGACCAACCGCGGCAAGCGTAGCTTAACCTGATCAATCGACCTGTGCGACTGTTATTATTTAGCCACGGGTTCCCCGCCCCTCAACAAGTACCAGGTACTTAATAAAATAAAAATGTTCTACAAGGCCTACTAATTCTTCACATTTACAAAATATTAAAAAATCTATCAAAAAGATAAATCCTACTTGTAATATTATAAATGTGAAAGTTTGTGAAATTGTTTGGATGTTTGTTACTCAATCAAGCAAAAACTACTGAACGGATTTGGATAAAATTTGGTACACAGATAGTTTATAACCAGGATTAACACATAGAATACTTTTTATCTCGATATTCCCACGGGATCGAAACTTATGTGGGTGAAACCGCGGGGCACGGCTAGTAAAATATAAAAACCTATTAAAAACAAATGATATGACTGTCACTACACTAGTATAAATGAGTACTTAGTCACAACTACAATCATGATTACCTCATGTTTGTACCCAAAATTAGTCGCAAAGTAACTTAGTCTCTTTGGGACTAATTTTGGGTAAGACCTAACAATCTTAAGAACCGGACAAAGAGCTCCGACATACCTGTCCCTTTCTCACACAGAGGATTAACTTATCGTTGAACTCCACGATAAACATGTTGCGAGTGGGCTGCCGAGATAAGGGCGGGGGTTCGATTCCCGTTCACGATTTATTTCTTTAATGACGTAGCAACTAATGGGAGGGTTTGTTTTCGTATCTAAAGGAGCTAGTCAGGTGGGTAATTTGTTTTTAGTGCATTTTGAGTGGGTGAATTGAGGATGGTTTAAGTAAATGGGGGCATTTCTTCGTTATAAACTTTCGTTTAAAGAAGGGTGTTGATTTTCATACTTTTCCTCGGTTTCTGTAGGATAAATGCTGAAGTATATTATCAAGTTTGTTGCCCCACTCCTTCTTCCCCGCTAAAGCACTAGCAAGTGGTGAAGGGCGAGCGTTTTGTGGGACTGTCTTATGTAATTTTGACGTTCGAAAAGTGCTGATTCTCATTCTAATTTGAATAAATGAATTTTGATTTGATTTGATTTTGAAATCTCGTATCAAAATGATTGTGGCTGATAGTTATCGTTTTGGTGAGGATCGATAGCATATATAAAAGAATTTGGTTTCCAGAAAAATGGGAAGAATATGGCAAGAATGCCTATGAGCCAGAAACCTGTAGAAGATTGGCACAATTAAGGGATGAATGGCTTTTTGACCGTAATGCTTTATGATAAATGATAATGATAAATGATTTATTTTCTGTAAGTAGGTTTGTACAAACACTTTTACATGTCAATCATATATTTTTTAACTAGATGAGGTCGGCGTTTCCTATCTGACTACTCTGAGAAGAAAGGCCGAAACAAACTCAGAGGTCACAGTCTCTTTTAAAGTCCAGACATAATCTTGGTCAGATAATGTCCATGACCATGTAGATTGGTGTCTGAAATGGTATTTTGAGTAAAGAACCACACAGATTGAGCGGACCTGTCCAGTCAGTGCACGCATTTGTCAAAAATCGTGCAGCTCAACTCAAAACTTGAGGAGCCTTACGATTCGACGCACAATACCAATGAAAGGACATTTGGGTAGGCCGCATAAATGACTCAAACTGCCAGATCATGATTAAAACTAACTAAGAAGGAAAACCGAAAAAAATAAATGACCCACAGTCTTCACACTCACAGTAATAATAATAAAAAATAAGATACTTTACAAAGTAAATATCCATGTCATTGTTTATATAAAATTCATCAATGTCAATGTGTATATAAAATTGTCCTAAGATACCTAGCAATTACGGGAGACGTTTAAGGTAGTTTAATAAGTAACGAATATTCTAGAATTTTCAGTTAGCAGCAGCGGGTCTGCTGCTTTCTTCAACCTTTTTCGATTAATTTGTACTCCTACTAGCCTTGAGGGCCAATTTAAATGGCTTAACCCATTGAATGCCGAGGTGAACTATCAAATCATAATTAATCTGTGGCCACCATACATATGGTCAACTACGTAAGATGCCAAAAAGTATAAAAATAACCGTTCCAGGAGGCTAAAGCATAGATCGCCCTATAATTAACAGAGAACATCTACGTATTAACACCTAGTTAGCCTCGTCTATTAACACTACCTACGTAATATTACGTAGTCGGCATTCAATGGGTTAAGAACTTTGACAGTCTGATCTCAGTCTCAATCTTTCAAAAACATCTCCCGTTTACGAGGGCTGCCTTTTAAGTCGTTTCGTTTGCATACCTCCCGTAATTATGAAAAAAAAAAAAAACAACATATGGCTTTTTCATCTTTTTGAATTTAGAATTCGAAAACAAAATAATGTTTTTTGATCGGTCGAATAGTTTTACTGTAGCGTCCATTCAAAGGTGACAAGTCGGTTGTAAAAATGGAAATTAGTTCTAGTTTCTCCTTATTTTTAACCGACTTCAAAAAAAGGAGGAGGTTATCAATTCGACTGTATTTTTTTTTTGATATTGACTGTCGCTGAGAAAAGATTGCGACTAGATTTTGAACGTTTTTAATTACTGAAACTGATCTTCAGCTTAAACATAAAAGATTCAGTACCAACTATCAAGTCATCCTCTTGATTATTAATCGTAAATATATATTCAGTGCGAATTGCTGTGCAAATAGATAAAAGCGAACGCGTGACCGACACGTGCGCTCCCCACGCCCGCTCACTTACGACTGACGATTTCAACGACCATAGATAATGAGGTTTCCGTTTTCAAAATTTAAATTTTAAGAAAATATTTATATTGGTAGTCGAGGGTAGTGTATGTGTGTACATACAGTGGCGCCATTTCCCATGGTAAACTTGAATTGTGTATTGAATGCTTTAAGCCAAGCTTTTTATTATTTGTAGAACCCAAATAGGAAGTTTCCACGCGTATTTTGGTTTTTTGACTCTGTCGTCAACTGCCCAAGTTAAAGTACAGTCGCCAGCACATCAAGCTACTACAATCTGTCAAAATATCTGTAATAGATTTTCAACGTTATCGCTAAAGTATAAGGTGTTAAGTTGATTGGGAAAAATTGACAATTTCGGGTAGCTTGATGTGCTGGCGTCTGAACAATATTGTACCTATACAAGTAGATAAAGTGGCCCAGTGGTATCGACCCCGACCGACGAGTTGTAGGTCGTAAGTTCGAACCCAGGCAGACAGGTACAATCACATAATATAACATAACTTCAGGCTTGTTATCCCGAAGGGTTAGGCAGAAGTGTACCTATTATAGGTGTAACCACTTTTATGCTTTTAATGCCATCCTTATACCTACGGAATAGAAGTCAAAATCGGTTGAAAGGACTGTAAAAAAAGGTTTACATAAATGTCTAAGTAATCTTATTTCAAATGGAGCATACAGGAATACGTGTCAACACAATATTTGAAGCATATTAATTATAACTTCTGCCCGCGACTTTCTACATGAAATTTCTTGTTCCCCGACCCACCCGTCACTTTTCACGTTTTCGCTTAGCGTTTTTTCTTTTTCTTTTTTTTTGTTGCTAAGAGTTATAGCGTTATATGAAATAGCATTTAACCTTCCTCAAGAATTAGGCTATCAAACGCAAAAATAAATTTTCAAATCCGTCAGGGAGTTCCAGAGATTAACGCGTTCAAACAAACAAACTCTTCACCTTTATTAATAATATGATAGATTAGTAATGGTGCCGATTTCCTTGTTTACAAACTAAACTAAATTTAAGTTCAGCGCATCGTTTTCTTTCTATGTCTTTAAGAAAATGACAGAAGATAAGTATTAGTTTAGTCCTGTCAAACTAAGATAGTCCATAGACCAGTTTAGACGTGATTAAAAAATTGGCTACTAAAAATACGTCACTTTACGTCAGGCGCACAGGACTAAACTAATATTCATCTTCTGTCCTTTTCTTAATGAAATATAAAGAAAAATATGGACTGAACTTAAATTTAGTTTAGTTTGTGAATAAGGGAATCAGCGCCAATATAGATTTCGATCGCCAGGATCTGAAATTTACTTACAATTACTTACACATTTACTTAAAAACAAGAAAACTCGTACCTACTATAAAAAGACCATTTTCCTCTCCGCTCAAAAACCGAGACGCCACAAGGCCACAGCTTGCCCATAAATATCTAAACAATAATTCAATTAGCGAACACATCGGCAAGTGTACACAGTCACTGACACATGCACACGTCACTCGGCACGTGCCTCTAAGTAGGTGCGTGGTAGGAGTGTGTGAACTAAGTGGTGGGAATACAAGGTGTTTTCTTAACCCTTAAATGCATCGTGATGTTTTGCATCAACCAATACAGTGCCATATTTTCGTTTCCACAGAGCACAGAGTTTCCCCAATTGTTAGAGATATTCAACTCATTTTGTTCTCAGTAGATTCGTTCTGATTACATAAAGATGTAAATTTCCACCAAGCTATTTAAAAAATAAAAAATAAAAAGTATTTTTATGAATATATTTTTTTAAATATTTTTTCCTTACTATAGAACTAATGTAACGTCCAAATAAATTTAATTTGCTTAAAAAGTAAAAATCATGCAATTAAGGGTTAACACTGCCGCTGCTGTAGCGGGACTTTTGTACCCCAGTTCAAGTACAAGGTTTATTTTTAAATCTATGCAAGCTGCGACGAGACCAAAGATGGCCGCCTCTTTAGGGCATAGAGCTTAATACGTACAAACCGCATTTTCAAAATGGCGGTTAACTATGTTTAATGCTAGCTACGGAATGGTGATTACATTCTTAATATTTACATTTTGCCATTTGACGTGGCAACGCTGCCAGCTTTTTGGGCAGTTTTCACTTTGACAGCGATGCGGATGAATTTTTTGATGTCCAATGAGCTCTTCTACTGTTTTGTCTACTTAAGCATAGTCAGTCTATGATGTTCACACTGCTGGGACACCGGCCTCCTCTCTGTTAGAGGGAGTAGGGGAGATACACCACGCGAGCTCATTGCGAGTTGGTAGATGTCACATGTTTTCGACAAATATTTGTGTGATGAGCACGATCATTTGTTCTTTGTCTGGGTGTAATTTATCTATAATATGTATGTATTTAGTAATATACAACGTGTAACGTTAAATGCGCAAAACCTGAGACACCCCAACTGATTTTTAATTCAATTGACCTATTTCACATAGAAAATAAGTCATTAAAAAAATTGTAAAGGTTTTATGTGCTGTTTTAGTTTTACTGGCCATTCTGATCGTTTCTCGCGTCTGCGACGACGCTTTGTCGAGCGGGGAGTCGTCACCGGGCCGCTGCGCCGCGCTGACATTGGGTTGCTTGACCTATTAATAAATAGACACGGCAACGTTTTTAATGAAGATTTTTTGAAAAATGTGACCTATATTAAAAAGTGGTTCAATTAATTCTGCTCGTTATTCTGATCAAACTATTTTCAGGTTTTGCGCATTTAACGGTACAAGTTGTATATGTATGTTTATCAGTTGTCTAGTACTCAGAGCCCAAGCTCTGCTTAGTTATAGACTAAATGGCGTTGTGTGAAAGTTGTGGAATATTATTATTATTATTAGGTATTTGTCCAGCTAAAAACTGCTATGGGGCATGATAAGGCTGGTTTTTACATTGGAAAAAGCGTTTGGCATTGCATGCTGCCAGTTGATAGCAATTATGGAGGAATATTTTTGATGTTCTGAACTTTTTATTTAATAATAAAACGAATAAAAAAGTGATTTTATGGGATTTTTTTTTTCAGAGAAATTGAAAGTATTTCAACTAAGAGGGTAGTTATAGAAAATCATAAGAATGTGATGAACTTACTCCAACTCCAGGGCTTTTCATACTGATCTGGGGATGAAGGAAAAATATATATTATCTTCTTGTTTAATGAGGGTAGTTATGAATTAAATTAGTTGTAAAGAGGGTTGGTTAGAAATTTTTGGAAAGACAAATTAATGGCATGAATTATGCCCAATTTTAATGTGAGTTTATCTAGTAGATTGCTGAGAGAACTGTCGGAAGAAGACATCGTTTTTATATTTAATCGAGGTAAAAGACATATCAATTATTTTAAAAATAATTGCAAACACAATGACGTTTAGAACTTCCTGTGTCAATCAAGGTCAAGTATATAAGGTGTTAAAAAATTAACCTTACAAACTTTAAGAGGTGCTTTAGACCATCAAACTGAACAACTTTCACTATGGGACCAAACCTGAAATCGCAAAAAAAATCAGCTGTTCCCTAAATTTATGTTCGTACGAGTCGTTAAAATGTAGGGAACAGCTGATTCTTTTTTGTGATTTCATAGTTGGTCCCATAGTGAAAGTTGTTCAGTTCGATGGTCTAAAGTACCTCTTAAAGTTTGTGAGATTAATTTTTTAACAGCTTATACAACGTGTAACGTTAAATGCGCAAAACCTGAAAATAGTTTGATTGAATAACGAACAGAATTAATTGAACCACTTTTTAATATAGGTCACATTTTTCAAAAAATCTTCATCTTAAACGTTGCCGTGTCTATTTATTGATAGGTCAAGCGAGCCAATGTCAGCGCAGCG
This sequence comes from Eremobia ochroleuca, assembly GCA_949629135.1. Taxonomy (NCBI): domain Eukaryota; kingdom Metazoa; phylum Arthropoda; class Insecta; order Lepidoptera; family Noctuidae; genus Eremobia; species Eremobia ochroleuca. Next base: position 10,725,882 of record OX451410.1, read on the forward strand.
CAGCAGCCCGGTGACGACTCCTCCATCGATAAAGCGTCGTCGCAGACGCAAGAAACGATCAGAATGGCCAGTAAAACTAAAACAGCACATAAAACCTTTACAATTTTTTAATGACTTATTTTCTCTCTGAAATAAGTCAATTGAATTAAAAATCAGTTGGGGTGTCTGAGGTTTTGCGCATTTAACGTTACACGTTGTATAATAGAAATAAAATAATATCTGCCTCTTATTGTCCCACTGCAGGGTAAAGGCTTCTTCTCAAACAGAGAAGGCGCGAGCATTGATCACTACTTGAGAATAAATAAATAAATAATAAATAACCACGCTTGTCTAAGTAAAATAATTTATTTCAAATAGGCCACTAAAAGGCACTTTTGAACATCAATTCACAAGAAAATAGAATTGATTTTAGTTGCCCCTTCCAAAAGATAGTTTCATATAGAGAAGAATGGGCGAAAAACTCCAAACTCCATAATTATCATTTTAAAACTGGTCGAAGTCCAACGCCTGATATTTTAAAAGCAAAGCAGTCCCTGGCAAAAGAACCAACAAAAGCCTAGGCTGAAAGTACATTTGGACGGCGAGATTTTGGAAAATCTCCAACATGCTTCACGAATAATTTCGCCCAAACACATCTAGAGTGAAACTTAAAAAAATATCGCAAGCGCAACTTCCACTTCACACCCTCCGCACACATCCCGGGTACGTTCACACCCCGGGGGTGATGCACTTGCCAAAAAACACAAACAATCACTAAAAACAGTTTTCTGAGCAAACACAGTGTTGACTTTACAATTAGCGGCGAACGCAGGGTTGGGCCACTTGGTGTACGAAGCAACCCCAGAGTGGAAATGTATCGTTTTGCCTGCCTATTAGGGGCCTTGAGGCATACTGGAGTGCTTTTTAAGTCACGTGTCGAAATAATAGGTTTGGAGTGTGGAAACGATCTTATGATTTTGTTGAAGAGATCTTATTGGTAAGAGTCGGTTCACAGTTAACAAAGTAATTGACATAAAGTAAAAAGTGTTGATAAAAACTATGTAGATTCATAGCCCGCTAAAGGATACCGCTTGTAATAGATTGAAGATCCAATTTGCTTTTGTTAGCGTTCAAAATCAAAAGTCATTTATTCAAACTAGGCTGAGAATCAGTACTTTTTGAACGTAAAAATTACACAAGACAGTCCCCCAAAACGCCCGCCTTTCTTAGTGCTTTAGCTAGTTCAGAAGCCTGCTGTGGTCGACAATAGTACCAGTTTAGCAGGCTGAATTTTATAATCTTTTTTTTTTTTAATCTCACCCAAGTGATTGCACAGAATTCGAAAGCAAATTCTTAAACCACTGCGGATTCACACCTACAGCATACACCGTTCGAAATTCGAAGTGATGTCAAGAACCTCTCGTGTCAAACTTTTCTCCAAAATATTGACAGCCATAAACCAAAAATCACCTTGTTATTTTTTTAGTCTGTGGCCAGAGTTAACCCTGCGCGTGCCGGCGGGCGGGTCTTTAAAGCCCAGAGCGTAAATAAACAGTGCCAGTGTTAACTTTCACACAGTGCCCCTCACAAACAAGCTAGCTGTTTAATTGAATATTAAATGAGAGTTTGTCTATTCAGTTGTCTTATACTTAACTGTGAATCTAAATGGTAGTTCGTAGATATTTGTGGGCGTTGCAGAATGTTTACTGTACTTTAACTTTGATTTCGTTTTTTTTTTTTCAATTTGCTATTCACTACCCAAATAAGTGAAACTGATCGATCAGGTTAAGCTACGCTTGCCACGGTTTGTCCGTGGATGGGTGATAATATTCATATACCAAGATCCCTCCGTGCCTCGGGAAGCACATTAAGTCGTTGGTCCTGGCTGTCATTCGTGGATCTTTGACAGTAGTTACGGGTCGTTAGAAGCCCGAAAGTATGACAACCAGCCTTACCAAGGGGTATCGTATTACCCAGTGACTGGGTTGTGGAGGTCAGATAGGCAGTCACTCAATGTAATGTACTGGTATTCAGCGGCATCCGGTTAGTCTGGAAGCCGACCCCAACATAGTTGAGAAAGGCTGGGCAGAGGAGATGATGATGGATGTGAAACTATCACACTAATATTATAAAGGCGAAAGTTTGTGAGTGTATGTGTGTGTGTATGTTTGTTACTTCTTCACGCTCAAACGGCTGGACCAACTGTGACGAAATTTGGCACACAGATAGTTTATAACCAAGATTAACACATAAATTACTTTTTATCCCGATATTCCCACGGAATCGAAACTTATGCAGGTGAAACTGCGGGACGCTGCTAGTACCTTATATGTATTTTAATTTAATTAAGGAGAATCATTACAGAAACAAAGTCATCAGTTTATTACTCACCCCGAATATTTATTAATAATAATTCCCACGGCAAAACTCTAAGATTCCGTAATGACGTTTCTTAATATCAATTTGATAGCAATAACGTTCAAATAAACGAAGTAATTGTTTTGTAATCCTTGTCGTATTAAAAAACAATCAGAATATTTTTTTGTGAGTGACGCCTACGTATTTATTAGATGACTAACATTATAGTAACACTAGCGTTTGCCTGTGGCTTCGTCCGCGTGAAATTTGATCAATTATTTATTTATTGTTATGGCACTCCAACAACATACTTACTAAAACATACACAAACAAAAATAACATACACTATAAGGTATTGTGAATTCATCACTTACAGAAGGGCACAGCACTAGCATAGAAATAGAAATTAAAATGATAAAATAAGAAAAAAAAATGAGAAAAAAAATAGGAAAAAATGAGAAATAGAAATGATTAAAGGACATGTAAGGTACCGTTAGTTGAATTACAAATTAAATCAAAATGGAAAATATTTAAGACACATTAACAAAATAACAAAACCAAAACAAAAAAACAGAAAAAATGGCAGAAAATGAAGGAAATGGAAGTGGCTACAGTTAAATATTAAAAGGCGGCTTGAGTCGCACAGGGGTCTACGAGCTGGTTAAAATTCTCGTGCAGAATTGACGGAAAGGGTTCGAGTAGATTAGTATGGATTAGGTAATCTCCTAGGTGAAATTTCCCGGTCATTCGAATACTTAACAAGGTTTTCAAAGCTATTGGTTCAAAGTTCTGGCAGCAACCTGATACCTACTTAAAACATTTTACAACCTAAACAATAAAGAAAGAAAAGACGACTTATTCACTTCAAAAATGTAAAAACAGCGATGTCGTCCATTTTTTTTTTACATTTTTGCCCGTCATAAAACTATAGCAGATAATATTACCCATCAAAATTGCTTTATCCAATAAAACTTTTCCAAAAAGCATTCCTAGTTTTGAAGAAATCAATCTAAACCTTACCTAACACTATTGTCAAGAAAAACAACAATATCTACCTCACTGAAAATTTTCTGTTGCCATTTGTTCAACAAAAAATCTTCAACAAAAGGCGTTTTCTTTTAAATTATGCAAAATACGAAACAATGTTGTGTGAAATCAGGCGGAACCAACCCTCAGGATGTCGTTGCGACAAATGAATTAACCCTCCAAACGCGACGGGGGCCCGGGAGACCCGACCGTGAAAAACCCGAGTGTCAATTTTCACACGGTTTCATTTAGGTATGTTTTGCTTTTCATGCATAAAAGATTTTTGCTATTGAAGGCACAGTGGATTGATTTTTGATGCCTGAATCAACGGGAATTGGTTTTTTGTGTGCGTTTTGTACTTTCTAATAGGCTCGAAATATTCTTTTGACGGTATCATACGGTTTATAGCAATATAACATACTAAACTGTGATTTTAAACAAAAAATACTATCAGCTACTGTCTATTTTTTGAGGACCGAGGTAAACGCTTTACTTTTTATATTTTGTATTTTTTTTATTTCATCACCACTGTTCTCAAAAACGGTGTAGAAAAACATCTCGAGGAAACCGGCATATCCTAGAACCAACTATTCGAAGATATGTGACATCCACCAAGTACAACTAACCATTTATTTTTCTCAAAACTCATCATCTGTCTAGCCTTTTCCAACTATTTTGGAGTCAGTTTCCAGTCTAAACAGTTGCAGCTGCATACTAGTACCTACTTTAAATAGAGCGACTGCCTATCTGAGTACACAACCTAGCTACTGGGTAATACGATACCCCTTGGTAAGATTATTTGTCAGAATTTCGGGCTTCTCACTACCCGTAACGACTGTCAAAGATCTATGAATGACAGCCGGGACCAACGGCTTTACGTGCTTTCCGACGACGATGGGCACGGAGGGGAGGGGGACCGACTTCGGCAAGCGGAGCTTACGCTTCGATAATAATAATAATAATAATCACAATTTTTTTTTTTACTTAGTTATATTATAAGAAATTAAAAAAAAAAAAAATAAGGTAAAGAAGTGAATAAACGACATAATAATAATAATATTCCACAACTTTCACACAACGCCATCTAGTCCCAAACTAAGCACAGCTAGTGCTATGAGAACTAGACAACTGATAAACATACATATAATTCTAAATACATACATATTATAGATAAATTACACCCAGACAAAGAACACATGATCGTGTTCATCACACAAACATTTCCATGCGGCTGTTTTTATTTAGCCAGCCCTTTACACTTGGTCTGAAATACAAACTGATAATTTCAGTATTTGAGAATGTTAGTTCACCTGTCATTGGCAACTGTATAAGCCCATGACTGTTATCTACTGTCATTTGATATTTTGTATACAGAAGCTGTTATTGTACCTTTATAAATAAATGACCTTGGTAATCATGGTAATTATAACCATCGGATTATCCCTCACGATGATTAATTAACTGAATCAATAACCATAAAATTAACAGCTACTTCCATCTCCGGTAGTCAGTTAAACTGAACGAGCGGTTTACTCACAAAGTAATCTTAGACTTCACGTTATCTGTAGGAGGTAGCAAATTTTTTACATGTCATTTTACTTAAATGACAGGCAACTGATAATGGATGACGCTGACAGGAGCATTGCATTAGGTTTTTAAAAAAGAAAAAAGTTTAGATATATATGTGAGAATAATTTGTGGTGGGTTCTGTAGGTTACTGGCTGGTTTATGGAGTTTCTTGCCCGTTCTTCTCCATAGGAACCTACTACGCTTTGGAATGGGCAACTAGCTTCATCTTTCTGACTAACTGACTCCTTGACAGTTCAAAAGTGTCTATAATTGGTTTAATTGAAATACATGCTTTGAGTTTTAGTTTCAAGTGCGTTATATTTAATTAGAAACATTTATGTTATGAACCAAAATTGTTCCTACTGCTGGGACACAGCCAAGCACAGGGAATGAGCCGTAATCCACCACGCGGGCCCAGTGCGAGTTGGTAGATGTCACATGTCTTCGAATTGTTGGTTCTAGGACATGCCGGCTTCCTCCCGATGTTTCAGAAACATTTAGCATTTTTTTAGCTTCAATTAATAGTGTGAAAGGACTCTTCATTGGAAAAGGTAAGTCGGTATTTTTTTCTGTTTAATAGGTTATTAAAAATGTTAGGTGGTCTTATTATTTCTATAGAATTAATAGGGCTACGAAATTGAATATGAATTTAACCTTCAAGCGGGCGCGCCGTCATTTGTAACGCCAGCGGTCGCGCGTTACCTAAAAGACCTAGGTATAGGATATTTCAGAGATTTAAAACACGAATTATTTAATATTTTTTGTATTTATCACATTATCATTATGTTAGGACATAAACAAAGTTATAAAATCAAAATAATATTCTAATTTTCTTTGGATTTGTAAGCAATTTGGCATCATAAATGTATCGAAAATCGATCGAATCGCGGTCGATTCGACGCCGCGCGACTGCTTGACGGTTAATAGAGAGTGTTAGTAACTTCTCCCCTAGTTTGTTAAAACTTGCACAGGAAATTACCACATATTTAACAAGTTTTTTTGTATCTTAAAGTAGTAAAATAGATAATTTTAATCATAAAGTTTGGTAGGAAGCATGGACTTTGTTGGGATCTCTCTTCTTAGACTTCGATTTAGACTAATTATTTAGTTTTCAACACCATAGAAAAACACTTAATGTTAGAAATAACTTTACGTAATCTATACGCTTAAAGCCTAAACGATTGTCCCCTTTTATTAATCGTAAAATAAATGTTTAGCCGTTAATGCTTAACGGAACCCTAAAAAAAACAAAACAAACATGGCTGCGGCAAGATGGCGGCGCGTCAAAGGGCCGCCGCCGGTAGCCGCTCGCCGCATCGGAATTCATAAATGATAAATTTAATATAATTTATTACTCTTAGTCCGTAATTGGAGCTGGCGATATGTGACCAAGTACCATTTTAGTGTGACAATATTTTTTTGAACACCAGTAGGACGGCAGTAAAATTTTTATAGCAATATGTAAATTCTAGATTACCTATTTTGTATAGAAATGTGCTTATTAAGACGAAAATATCTATGTTTTATGTTTCAGAATATGACATGTCGGTAGTCTTAACTTTGTAAAGGAATTAAAGTAGGTTTTCTAATAAGAAATCGAAACGTTTACAGTTTATTCTTTCCAAACCCGATAATGGAAAGACATTAAAACTCGAATGTATTACTTCGATACTTATCTCGCGAAGTTCTTAAAAAAGTTAATACTCAATTAATTATGAATAATTCAAAGCGTAAACATTTCAACGTTTCTAATGTACAGTAATTAATCAACTAATCACCGAGTGGTAATCAGAAATAAATATCATAAAAAAAAAACAAATACATTTGACTGCGGACCAGGCGCCAATATGTTGGATGTCACGAAAACGCGTTGACTGACAGTTAACTAAGTACTCCTGCTAACTCTAAACATTAAACTATCTGATTATACAGATTTTTACTAATAATCACAGAAGAAAAAAATAACAAATTACTTTGACGTAACACGTGAATAAATCTTCAGACTCTCCAAATAGGTGAGCGGTGTCAACAGCTCTATAGGTATCACAAAATAAGTGGGTTTATACAACGTGTCCCAGAAATCAACGTCAAGCCGAAAACGGGCAATAGGCCAAGTCGTGACAGCTATTAGAAAAATATAAAAAAAAATCTTGGTCATGTACTTTTCGAATTATAAGCATTCAAAAATAAATCTCAAAAAGTGACACCCTGTGATGGTTTTTCAAGTCCTGTGACTACATTATTAACATTTCGGTAGTTTTTTTCTCTGTGATGTAACCATGAATAACCCTTCTGTAAATTACAGTTAAAAGTAAAACGTAATTGCCTCAGTTTTAAATTAAATGTTAGATTTTTGCCCAATATTGAATTCAAAATAATGACATCACCCAACTTTAACCGACTGTACTGAAAAAAAAATCTACTACACTATTTTGGCAAGTAACTTTAAAAGATGGCGCGTTTAGTCAGGATTCCAAAATGGTATAACACATACTAATTGCTACTTCTTAATTGAGAAAAAACATTTTTTTTTTTATGAAGCCGTATTTCATAAAAGTTCGATTGAGACGAAGAGTGACGTTATTTTGACTAGTGTGAGCGAGAAAGATTCATTTTAGCTAATGTGAGGTGACGCTACTTTGACAAGTGGGAGCGAGATAGATAGTGACGCTACTTTTATCTAACTAAGAGGGAGACGGATTGACACATCATTTCATATGTGTGAGTGAAACAGATAGAGACGCTACTCTGGCTAAACAGGGATGCGTCGGCAAATTGTGCAATACTGCAGTACGTTACGCTCTTTCGTTGACTGCACATCTTTTTGTATTCGTATTGACTTCGTACTTACAACTGTGGCTTTGTTTATTGGACTTGATTTGCATTGTAATTTGGATTTATCTGCACCGTTTCTGACAACCCCGGACTTGTTTTAATCGCAACCCCGTGTTTGTGTAGTGTTTTATCATGCCATCTCGATACACCGCACAGGAATACGCCAACATGCATCTCATTTATGGAGAATGCTTATGCAACGCCAATGCCGCAGCAAGAGTGTATCGTGAGAGATACCCGAATGCTGAGCGTCATCCCGATCATCGAGTATTTATTAATGTGCATCGGTCATTATCAGAGGGTTGATTTCCTAGCCAAATGGTTAGCGAGGGAAGACCCGTTATGCCCTACGAAGCCGAAGTCTTGCAAGCAGTTGAAGAAGACAGAAGTATCTCAGTACGTGCAATTGAACAGAGCATAGGAGTCCCCAAAAGTACTGCACATCGTATTTTAAAAAAGAACGAGTTTCACCCATACCATGTACGACGAGTACAAAGTCTGCTACCCCGAGACTACCCAGAGAGAGTACGATTTTGTCGAACGATGTTGCAGAGGCACCGAGAGGACCCGCGATTCTTTGAAAAAATTCTATGGTCCGATGAATCAACATTTAAAAAGGACGGTTACATGAACCTCCACAATTTGCACGAATGGCACGTGGAAAATCCAAATTTGATGCGGGAAGATAGATCTCAGTACCAGTTTAAAGTAAATATGTGGACGGGAATTTTGAATGGTAAAGTTATTGGTCCAATCGAGCTGCCGGAGAATTTAAATGCCCAGGGTTATTTGAACTTCTTACAGAACCAATTACCAGAATTATTGGAAGAAGTGCCACTGAACATTTACGGCAGCATGTGGTATCAACAAGATGACTGCCCAGCGCATTATGCTCTCACTGTACGAGAGTTTCTCAATCGAGAATACCCCGATAGGTGGATTGGGCGGGGTGGTACAATTTCGTGGCCTGCCCGTTCACCCGATTTAAACCCCATAGATTTTTTTTACTGGGGTACGATAAAGGATAAAGTGTACTCTAAACCAATTCAAGATTTAGACGAGCTGCGCCAAAGAATTGCAGAAGCCGCTGAATACATCAACTCAAGAAGATACGCCCGTCTTATTACGCGATCATTTTTAAAGAGATGTAGAACTTGCATTGCAGCTGAAGGAAAACAGTTTGAACATTTGTTATAAAACTTCGTAAATCTGATTTAATAAAAATTATAATAAAAGAAATCCAACGACTGAATTTTATTTCAAATGCACCTAAAACCAACAATGTACTTTTTTTCCTCAATTAAGAAGTAGCAATTAGTATGTGTTATACCATTTTGGAATCCTGACTAAACGCGCCATCTTTTAAAGTTACTTGCCAAAATAGTGTAGTAGATTTTTTTTTCAGTACAGTCGGTTAAAGTTGGGTGATGTCATTATTTTGAATTCAATATTGGGCAAAAATCTAACATTTAATTTAAAACTGAGGCAGTTACGTTTTAACTTTTAACTGTAATTTACAGAAGGGTTATTCATGGTTAGATCACAGAGAAAAAAACTACCGAAATGTTAATAATGTAGTCACAGGACTTGAAAAATCATCACAGGGTGTCACTTTTTGAGATTTATTTTTGAATGCTTATAATTCGAAAAGTACATGACCAAGATTTTTTTTTATATTTTTCTAATAGCTGTCACGACTTGGCCTATTGCCCGTTTTCGGCTTGACGTTGATTTCTGGGACACGTTGTATAAAATATGATAGTTAATTTAACTGGTCTTTCTTGGCGACACCACTATAACCTCGGGTGCTCGTGTGAAGGACCTCTCGTTAATCGCACCTTCGTTTTGTTAAAGACTCCCAAATGCTCATCTTTTAGGTTCTTTTTTTTTGTGTCGCGTTACGGTTCTGGACAGTTTTGGGTATTATAGGGAGTAGCGGCAGAGAAAGGGTTAGGATTTGATGTTGGATCTATAATGTCTTATTTAATACTAGCTTTTGCCCGCGGCTTCGCCCGCGTGGATGTCGAAAAATATCCAACGGGAACGTACTACCGGGATTCACTAAAGCCACGGATACACTAGGGGACAAATGGAGCAACATGTTGCGGAACATGGCGCTCGACAACTACGTGAATGTCCCGAGAGAATGTCGCGCCGTGCGCTCGCTCTCGGAGCGGGAGCAAGAAACATGTCCCGCGTCACGTAAAATGTTGTGGGTCATGTTGCGGGACACTATGCAACGTTGCAGCGTCACGTATATTTTGTGATGCGCGTCATGTTGCGGGACAAAATGTTCCCTAGTGTATCCGGGGCTTAATATTTCGGGTTATGGTTGTTTCCAACCATAAGCCGAAATATTAGTGATTTTAACTAAATTTCATGCCCCTTTTCACCCCCTCAAGGGTTGAAATTCTAATAACACCGTTGCGTTAGCTTCCAACCATAAGCCTAAATGGTAAATTTATTGATTTTTACTTCGAAAATTAAGACTTTCCACAAACAAATTCATCCACCTTTTTAACCCTTCGGGGGTTGAATTATCAAAAAGGTTGAGACATGTATAAATAAATTTTCAATCGTCAGCCTAAATACAAAATTTGAAGAACCTAACTTCAAAACTGACTGACTTTCATAGAAACTTCCATCCCCTATTTTACCCCTTTAGGGGTAGGATTCCCAAAAATCCTTTCTTAATGGATACTCAATTTTCACAAAGAACGCACCCTCCAAGTTTCATGTATCTACGGCCACCGGTTTGGGCTGTGTGTTGATATATCACCCAGTGAGTCAGTCAGTCAGTTTACCATTTTATACTTATACAACGTGTAACGTTAAATGCGCAAAACCTGAAAATAGTTTGATCAGAATAACGAGCAGAATCAATTGAACCACTTTTTAATATAGGTCACATTTTTCAAAACATCTTCATTAAAAATGTTGCCGTGTCTATTTATTAATAGGTCAAGCAAGCCAATGTCAGCGCGGCGCAGCGGCCCGGTGACGACTCCTCCCTCGGTAAAGCGTCGTCGCAGACGCAAGAAACGATCAGAATGGCCAGTAAAACTAAAACAGCACATAAAACCTTTACAATTTTTTTAATGACTTATTTTCTCTCTGAAATATGTCAATTGAATTATAAATCAGTTGGGGTGTCTGAGGTTTTGCGCATTTAACGTTACACGTTGTATACACCCTGATTGCGTAAGATGCGTTCAATCACAATCTGAATGATTTTGAAGGATATTGCTAATCCATTGCTTCATTTTCGTATAAAATTTGTCTGCTCAGTAACGTAAATAACGTTTCTAAACCTATAATTCAGTCTAAAAGTATAAAAGTAAAGAAGAAGTACTTACCTAAAGAAAAAGAAGAAATTTGTTGTGTATTCAGTATTTTTACTTTTAAATTGCATCAGTCTAAGTACAAGCGCCAGCACATCAAGCTACTACAATCTGTCAAATTTCTTTCAATAGATTTTTTTACTTTATCCCTAAAGCATAAGGTTCATAGTTGATTGGGAAAATATGATAATTTCGGGTAGCTTGATATGCTGGCGTCTGTAACTACTCTAAGCTAGGAAGAATATGTTAGAATTCATAAGCAAAACGATCTCTATTTATAGATTTATGTAGTAATCGGGGTATTTCATGAGTTGTCTTCAACACAACTACGTATTGTTTTTTGTCTACAGTTTTCGCTTAGACAGTCATTTAGCATCTGCAGTAATTATCTCGCATTTACAGTTAGGGACAGACCACGGCATTTCAATATGAGATCTCGCATCAAACAGGTCGGTTGTTCTAATGCATAGTAAACGAAAACAGTCTTTTAGATGACTCATTTGGATCTGGGACTCGGTTCTGATTAGTCACAGTTGATCACCTACCGTTCTGTTGGGTTAAAAGAGGTTCGAAATCGTAATGTTGAAAAGGTTTGTGAGTGATTTGATACTAACTACAACTCTTAAATTTCTACAACGTGTAACGTTAAATGCACAAAACCTGAAAATAATTTGATCAGAATAACGAGCAGAATTAATTGAACCACTTTTTAATATAGGTCACATTTTTCAAAAAAACTTCATTAAAAACGTTGCCGTGTCTATTTATTAATAGGTCAAGCAACCCAATGTCAGCGCGGCGCAGTGGCCCGGTGACGACTCCTACCTCGGTAAAGCGTCGTCGCAGACGCAAGAAACGATCAGAATGGCCAGTAAAACTAAAACAGCACATGAAACCTTTACAATTTTTTTAATGACTTATTTTCTCTCTGAAATAGGTCAATTGAATTAAAAATGAGTTGGGGTGTCTGAGGTTTTGCGCCTCATGCTCGCTTGCGACCACGAGACGAAGGAGGCAGGTTTGATTCCCAGATCGGGCAACTGCTATTGGGTTTTTCTGTCAGGAATTTCTCAGTACCATAGGTATACTTCTGTCTAACCCTTTTGAATTACAGGCGTGATGTAATCTGGAGCATATTATTGTGTTCAGCATTCTATATATAAGGTATTGTGTTAAAGTTCCTATTACTTTTTAGCTTAAACGTTTTCATTCGGTAGAAGACATAAAGGAGAATTCGCGGCGAGAACTGAACTCAATTCCGGAAAAAGCGTTTAAAAAATGTTTTGCTGATAGGATTATTCGTTGGCGTTAGTGTATCGTTTCTGAAGGAGCATACTTTGAAGGTGATAAAATAAATTTGGATGAATAACTAACATTTTGTGTATTATTGATGTATTCCTGGTACTTTCTTGACAGAGTAGTATATAAATATATTTGTTTCGATTTATTTATAAATAAAAGTTTAAACAAAGAAACTAAGAACTAAAACAGAACTAATAAACTATGGATTTTCTAAAATATTAATCAACCGTTCTCCTGGATCAGGCCTTACTTCCTTATGTTGTGTTATTGTAAATGGTAAGTTATGCAGTATAGATTTGTTAAAGGACCACACTGTCGCATTGAGTACATAAACCTGTTAGTAATGAGAGTTTTAAGGGAGATTTTAATAAATAAATATTGTAAATAAATATTCTTGAGATCTACATACATATATTCCTAAAACCTAACTACTCGTAGGATCGGAAGACAGTAAACTATCTACCTAAAGTAAAGTACCTAAAGTAAAGCACCTACCTATGTAAGTAGTCAAGTAAAAACATGGTATTTATCAACTAAACACCAATTTAAAAACAGAACATAAGCGTTAATCGTTTAAAAACGACCAAAGGTGTCGGCGCTCTAGCAATCCCCTTAATTTTGTGCGGCTTCACGTTTTAACTAGTGACACAATGGCCTCTATATCGATTTTAAAGTGTAACGGTACACTGCTAAGCAATCAATTCTTTAAGTTTGGTAGTTTTTAAGTAATTGTGGGTAAAAATATGGTTGGTGGGAAGTTATAAACGCTGTGCTTGGCTCAGCAAGTTTGAACACACTCTGTGTTTAGAACTTGGTGAGCCAAGCTTGCTGCCTATTCAATATACAACGTGTAACGTTAATTGCGCAAAACCTGAAAATAGTTTGATCAGAATAACGAGCAGAATTAATTGAACCACTTTTGAAATAGGTCACATTTTTCAAAACATCTTCATTAAAAATGTTGCCGTGTCTATTTATTAATAAGTAGGTCAAGCAAGCCAATGTCAGCGCGGCGCAGCGGCCCGGTGAGTGGGTAGGTAGGTTTCACAGACAAAATAAGTCATTAAAAAATTGTAAAGGTTTTATGTGCTGTTTTAGTTTTACTGGCCATTCTGATCGTTTCTTGCGTCTGCGACGACGCTTTACCGAGGTAGGAGTCGTTACCGGGCCGCTGCGCCGCGCTGACATTGGGTTGCTTGACCTATTAATAAATAAACACGGCAACGTTTTTAATGAAGTTTTTTTGAAAAATGTGACCTAGATTAAAAAGTGGTTCAATTAATTCTGCTCGTTATTCTGATGAAACTATTTTCAGGTTTTGCGCATTTAACGTTACACGTTGTATATCCTAGTCTTGGTAGAACCTGAAGAATATGTATTAAGTCATTCATCGTCATTGTTATTTATGCTTTTTTTTTTTTTGTCGCTGAGAAATGACATTACGCATCTCCGCTGTTCGGGGGACGGAACGGAGTATGTGAGACTCCCTGCCAGAGTGGCAGTATACCCACTAAAACTCAGCGGTGTTCCCTCATCACCTTGATGGAGGGGTCATGGGAATCCGGCTCAGCCTTTGCGTCCACAATCCCCCCGGCGCATGCCCGACTATCTGGCGGGCCCTGCATGTCCCCCCGGGTGAGGGGCTACGGGATGGGCCGGGAACACCTGGCCATTCCCGTCCAGCACTGGTGGAAGCCTGTGCAATGCAGGCGAGGGTGAAACCCCCGCACCCGTCGCCTGCTGGCTTCCACCTGGGAGGAGTCGAAGATGACTGTCATACTGACGTCTTCTTCGACCCCTCCTCCGCCTTCGGAGCGGCGCTGCGAGAGGGTCTTCCTCCCGCACGCGCTTCGCTGCCTCCTTCTGGGACATGACGTGTTCGCAGAAGGAGGCGACTGCCGCCCAGGACCCCTCATCCCCCAGCATGAACCACGACGGGCACACATCGAGAGTGTGCTGCGCCGTGTGCTCCGCCGCGCCACAGCCGTGACACGTCGGCGTCTCCTCTCGTCCGATCCGGTGCAGGTACGATCCGAAACAACCGTGTCCGGACAGCACCTGCACCAGACGGAAGGAGAGGAACCCATGCGGCCGCTCGAGCCAGTCCCGCAGGACCGGCCCAATCGCGTCGAGGGTTCGGCGGCCGAAGGCTGCGGTGGCGAGGTCCCCCGTCCAATGGACGATGATGGCGTCCCTCGCCTCCCGCCGGACGGCCTGTTATTTATGCTCCTGTCCTTACCTACCCCAACATTCCAATTAATTTAAGAACACCGCAGCTTATGTACACACGGCGACACATCAAGCGAAACATTTCCAGTTTTAGCTGAATTCTCATTGTATACGTTTTTCGTACAATCTGAGGACACCTTATACTGGTTATTAATAGCTTGATATGTAGTTTTTATTTAACATATGAATACTTACATCTCATTCAGTGTTAGGACGTGCTGATCGCGTTCAGTATTATTGGTGAAATTCGCTCTTAGTGGTGAATACGGATTCTGAACGTCCTTTGTTATAAATCAAATGAAAGTAAACATAATGTAGGTACATACCAATATAATGATTTGACAGTAATTAAATGCAACATATCATTTCACGTACATTTAATCACCATGCGTGGATCAAAAAGAAATGTCTGATAAAATGGATCGGAAGATTGAAAAGGTAATTTAGGAAGCTTATCAGAATGACAGGCCATGTGGAACTGGATACCTAAAAATAGTAAGAATATCATAATGGAAAATCTAACCAGATGCAGCTGAATACCAGTATTTTACATGGAGCGACTGCTTATCTGACCTTTATAATCCAGTTACTGGGTAACAAAATACACCTTGGTAAGACTGGTTGTCAGAGTTTTGGTCTTCTGACTACTCGTAACGACTGTCAAAGATCTACGAATGACACCGGGAACAACGGCTTAACGTGCTCTCCAAACCACGGAAGGGTCTCGAAATGTAATGGATGGTCACCCATCCACGGAATAACCTCGGTACGCGTTGCTTAACCTTAAAGATCAAACCCTTACGGCTGTTACGGGTAATTCTGGCTCATAATAATTGAAAAAAAAAAAAACTTTGCATTGTAAAGCTTTTTAATAGAAAATTTATCTGCGCTAGTAGAAATAATTTGCTCAGTTTTATTGTAGGTAAACGAAAATTGAGAATCTAGTAGATATAAAAACTAATATACTGCAATCGCCAATTTAAAAACCGCAATCGGTCAGTACTTAAATAAGGTAGGTACATGTATATTTTGTATGTAGGTATATATACATACAGGGACACTTATTTTTAAACCAACATATTTTTTCAAAAGTTTCCAATAGGCATTATAGCTGATAATGTGGATAGAAGATTAGCCATTCAACATTAAGGCGCAATTGCACTAAACATCACTAAATGCGTTAAAAATATTTAAAACATCTCTCTGTCTCTATCATCTTCAAAAAAATGTCAGAAATAGAACGGTGATTCATTTAGTGGTTTGTAGTGCAAGGGTGCCCTAATAAGGCCCGCTTGCACTATTCGCCCTAAGACCGCCTAAGCGATCTTTGCAAAATATTCTGTTTTTAAACTGATTCTTATACTTTACCTCGTCATAGTTCAATGCGACAGTCACACTCATTGAAAGCAGCTATCCTCAGCGGTACCTACTACGTATTGATTAAAGAAGCCTTATGGGTATAATCCTGTCCATAAGTACATGTCTCTACGCAAAGCTTTGTTTTTGTTACAAGCTGGTATTTTATAAGGTCGGTATCTCCTTTGGGAGTTTACTGTTTCCTTATAAACAAAGGAAAAAAAAATTAGCCTGCGAGGTAATTGCGTAACACACTATCAGTAGCAATGGGTTTCATTTTGACCGTTCAACAATATTCATTGCGTTATTTACGTTCTTGGGCAGACCAATTTTTCGAACATATGGAGCAATGGATTAGCAATATCCTTCAAAATGTTTCAGATTGAGATTTATACTGTGTTACGCAATTAGGGTGCTGTATTTACAAAGATTTTAATCGTTAGATTTGCTTTCACCGTACTTAGATCGAAAAGTGTACCTAAATACTGAGAAGAGTAGCCATAGTAGGTAAGCTTACACATCCCGTATTATGTAAGCGTTTCCATGACGATCAAATCAAGTTACTTCGTCATTGTGTGTGCCAACGAAACAGAAACGTGTCCCATTTTGTGACGAGGCATGGTGAATCTAACGATTCAAATCTTTCGGTAATTTGATATTTTCGAACGGAAAATTCAAAAATAGGTACTGGCAAAATCGGGGATCCGAACTGGAGGGAGTACCTAAGCCCGAAATCTACTCCGTGTCACCTATGGACATATATAACATATAATTAGTTTGGGGCCCGACCTAAGAATGAATGTCACTACGATTTGACAGTTCTCCAGACTCCCAATGTGTCGTTACCCATCCGAAAAAGTTAATTAATCGGGTGTAGGCTTTACTTCTGTTTCGGACTACCTTCGGGCCCGTAGCCGTATCTTCGTAGACGGACTTAGAGAATTGGCCCCTGACGAATAATGCTCAGCGTTGCGCTTGTGATCACTAGAGCAACAAGGCAGGAAAACTAGGTATGTTTTTTCCGGAAATATGGTAACACTTCATTTTCACAATAATCTCCATTTTGACATATCAGGGTTTATTTATAAGCGATGATGAGACTATTTATTTAATGTTATTCATATTATGAACAACGTGCATTGCGCCATATGTTTTAAAAGATTGTCATCTTGGCAACTAGATAAACGCTAAACTATGACAATATGAAACCGATTAGGATCGTGGGTTCGTGCGATACGCAATTTTACTGATTAGATTAAAAAAAAAAATCTTAAGGAAAATCGGAAATAAATATTTAATTAAAAAAAAATAATTAGTCTTAATTAAATAGTTAATGAATCAAAAAAAACAAAAAAAAAACAACATTCATGAATTAAATTGATACCTCATAAAATAAAAACTTCTTACCTAACATTTTTTGGTAAGATAATACTATATCTTTATTAGCTAAACTACTGAGCACCTAAATAAATACATTTATTCAATAAATAGATAAAAATCAAAAAGATAACAATAAGCATTCACGTATATCCGGCTTCCGAAGTCCCGAATAGTACCTATAGCGGGAAAAGAAAAGGAAAAAAAAAACAAATTAATTATGCCCGCTAAAAGATTAAAAAAGCAACTGGCCATAAAATTCGAAGGGATGCCAATAAAAAAGCGATACAATGAAAAAATAATTCAAAAAACGAATGCCCAGCTGCCATCGTTACGCCGAACGCATCTATTGCATGAGAGGGACAAGAATACTTCGATTCACAAGTGGGAGAAAGAGAAAGAAAAATGGATTAAAACTGGAGGTCGGATTAATTTTATTGGGGAATTAAGTGTATATTGCGTTTAATAGGTCGCAAGTCGTTAACTATGTTTACAGATTTTATAGTTTTTTTTTTTTGCTTTTTGTTTTGTAAGAAATATGATTTTTTTTCTTTGAAACTGTTGAGTAAAGAACTCATTACCGGTCTCGAATTAAAATTAAATCTAAATAGCAAATGAACATGTTTGTTGATAATGTTTTGATAGTTCAGTTTTTTAGGGCGGGTTGTTTCACGTCCACTTGAAGCACGCGTATACGTTAAAAATGGCGCTAACTATCGTCAAATAAAAAAAAACGTTGTTTCACAAAATTATGGCCTTGACTTACGTCAAATAATAACGATTAAATAATCGTTATTATTTGACATACGTATCTTGCGTTATCCAATCTTTTGATATAACCGGTCCTTAATGTAACAATTATTTTTTGGCAAGAAGTCTGATTTCACTGAAAACGTGAAAGAGAATCTTATAGAAGAAAATTCGTTAAAATCGTAAAAGACTCATTTCTTAGTTACATTAATAAAAAAGCGAACTTAAAGGCTTTAACCATTAGTGTCAGTCACAAAATAATTCCAGTGTACAGAATAAATACAGCTTTTTTAGAAAAAAAAATAAAAGAGGGCTACCTGAAACCCACATGCTAAAAATATCGCCGAATATTTCCTGGAACAACCCTTTTCGGGATTAAGAACCCATTTTTTATAAATCAGCACTACGTTAGTGTACTTCGCGCACTTTTAAAATCCTTTTACTTATTTCACTTGAGTTATTTCAAGAAAAATTGCTTTACATTCTCACAAAATATCCCGATGAATAAAGAAAAAAAAAATATGTATTCCCTATTAACTTCATTAATCCGTCAATTTTGACATCATTTTTATTAAATAATCCGTTGCACAAATAAACTTTTTTCGAATCAGATTCAAGAAAAATTTTTTGCGTTATACTCTTGTAGCAAATGGAAGATTACAGGAACAATAACAACAGGACCAACTAAAGGTCCCTGTAACACTCCACCACTTTTAACACAAATTTTCTTCACAAGCCCGTACAAAATGAATCCCAAGTCATTAACTATTTCATATTACATAAAGCAAGTTCTTTTAAGTAAACACAAGTCTTATGTAATTATATTTTTTCACAATATTTCTTTCTACAAGCTTCTCGAATGCCAGTATCAAAACGTTACTTCTAAGAAATGAAGGGAGGTTAATCCGGATTCTAAGATGCCTCCCTTTTGAATTAAAAACGTTGTCGTTCCATTTTCTTTTTTTTTTGAAAATTTAATCTCTGTTGTGATTGGTCAGTTTTTTATTCGTTGGATTTTGGTTTTAGTAATTTTGTATATCTTTTTTTAAGCAAGTTTCATGACGATGAATTTTGAAAAATTATACTTAACAGATCTGGATTTGTATCAATTTACTGTGCAAAATATAAATGCCCACGATTTTGATTCGTGTTTTATTATATTAGCGAAATTACCAGGTTCATTTATAATATCAATTATACCTATAAGCATATTATATGCTATTATGATTACCAAGCCGACACAATATGTTCGGTGAAGGCATAATATTGTGAATTAGAAAACTTTTATCCAAAAGAAAACCTCCCATACAGTCACACATTCTCATAAATCTCCGCCAAACAGAAAGAGTTTCTAAAAACGTTTACAGTCAATAGAAAAAGGATCCAAAAACACAACATGCTAAATGTTGCCAGCATCAAAACTCAAACTTGCTACTAATTAAAGTGAACTAACAAGCGACTTCCCGTTTCTCCTACATTTCGGGGGTAGCATGGCAACACGGGGGTGGGGATAAGCGGCTTATGGGGGAGGAGAGGGGCTGTTTTGATTATTTCGCAAGGATGTCTTCTTGGTACGTAAATTATGCAGCGTTCCTTCTCTGCTGTTGTTTTGCGAATGGGCTTGCCTGTCAAGCTGATGTCGTTGTTGGTATAGATAACATTTGTAATTTTCGTTAGATTGGCGATGATGGTATTCTCTTATATAGGGTAATTAGGTTAGTTTTGGATGTTGAAGATAATAATAATTGGGATAGTATGACGAAATATACAAGATACTTTTTTAACCAGTATGCAGACTGTACCGATTACAAAAAAGATTTGCTGTTACATACATTTTGACTGCGTAGGTATTGCACTTTTATATGAAACACCTGATTGGTTTTTTGATAATCGACGAATAATTTCTACGTCTAGAAACTAATGCACAATTCATAATTACAAATTGCGCACTGGTAAAAATGTTACAAATGAACACGAACGTTTTGGAGACTAAAAAATTGACGACTTTATTAGACTTTATATCGGGACTAACGTCAAGTAATTTAAGTACGGTACCGTAAGTACAAAATAAAACAAAATACAAAGCATTTTTTCGTTGATAGATTGCCACATATATCTTACAGTAAATGAAACATTAAATTTAAGAATCAGAAGTCAAAATGCAAATGGTGTAGAATATTTTACAAGTTTTGTCAAAACTTACAAATTGTGGTCATTAGTTTGATAAATGGAGTAGGTATCGCCTTTACGTTAACAATGTTGAAGTGACCATAAATTCAGGTATTTTATGACATTACTAGAATGGATTTTGGTGCCTTTTCTGTGTTGAAAATCTTAATAATGACTTTAAAACAAGCAAAGTTTTGACAAGCTGCCAATTCGTGCTTATGTGTTGGTATTTTTACAGTAAGTCATTTAAGATACGATGTTCTTATGTTTTTCATGCATCTTTTCAGATTCCCAGTTTCCCTTTTTTTTGTGCGCTTTATGGAAGTTACGGAAACAAGAAAAATAATCAAAATGAGCATCTATGTCATTCAAAATGCCAATCAGGCATGTGAAAGGTCACGCAATAAATTACAACCTGAAATTCCGAATTAAATTCGTTTTGACGCGATATGGGAGTTCATGGCAGAACACAATTTTGTTTTTCGCCATCTTCATTTTCATTTTCTTTTGTTTTTGGTTTTTTAAGCTTAATTTTATTTTTGTAACAAAATATTTTAAATGGTTATTTCCATCGAATTTATGAAATTATTAATGTGTGAACATGATGAGCTTGTAGATATGACTAATAGTTTTGACTTGGCTAGAATAGGTTGAGTTATAATATATTGAAGATCATAACCACAATTTGCATAAAATATTAAAGATTCTTTTCAATATTATTATATTTAAAAAAAAATACAGTTGGTCTTAGGATCGTTGAGTGGTTCTATATTTATGAAATCTTTTAAACTATTTGCATTCGTTAGTGTAGCGTTTGACGTGTCTATGTCTCTTCCTTTTTACGCCGTTTTTAATTCGTTAATGCTAATGTTTTTCTAGTCATACTACTACCTATATTCAATTGCTTTTAACACAAGCCTGTATATTCAACTGGAAAAAACAATTAAAAACGTATTTCAAAAATCGAATGACACAAATGTATATGCCTTAAATGCTTAAAACTTCTCAGAAGCTGTATTTATGACATTAGGAACAACAGTTATCAAGTAATGTTAGTCATTTATCCAAAAATACACGATGATTATAAAGCCAATATTAATTTATTTTTAATTAAAAAGCTTTTAGCGTAGATGTGAGATATGTTTAGAATAATTAATTTATAGTGGTCGAAATACCTATAACTGAAAGTACGAACGTGTTTGTGGTTAGAGTCGGTACAGTTGTCAGAACTAATAATTATAACTTAAACTTAGGGAAATGAAAAAAATCTTACCTTGAGGAAATCCAACTGCTTCTAATCCGTGTGGCGTTAACCCAAACGGGCCTAACCCTCCGAGCGGGCCTGGGCCCATCCCCATATGGTGAGCACTCGAGTGATGAGCGTACGGATTCTGAGCCAGTGGGGACGGCTGCTTCAGATAGTGAAAGTAGTGATGCAGTGGCGTCGCCGAATGGGCCTGAGGTGCCGTTGGCCCGCCGGCCGTCGGGCCCGCCGCCGACGCCGAATTCGTCAGCAACGCCATCTTGACTTTTTTCTTTCTTTTTGACGCAAACTTATTTAGTCACCGCGTCAACCTCTTTCGTGTGTGTATTGACATTGTTGCGTTTTGGTCGTTGCGTTACGTTACTTGAGGGAGGGTGACATTTTGTTTTTTTTTTTTTATCTGAAACAAAAGAATGGGGTGATTAGTCAATGTGAACATTTTTTTAAGGCAGAAGACACGACCTTAAAAGTCAGTATACCTCAGTACAAATGTCATTTTTCATAAGTGCCTGCCTACCTTTTTTGCTTTAGTATAACATCAATTTAATAAAAGATAAATTGGAATATGATAAAAGTCAATACATCTTAAATTTTCGCGCGCAACTGAACATTAAACGCAATTATTTACGGCTCATAAATAAACAGTTTACGCACGTCTATTTCAATTATAAGCAATGCCGATTGATTTTTTGTTGCAAACTACTTATTTTACAATTACCCATGACAATGGTAGATTTTCTGCACCATTGCAACACTAAAAACGTTAAAGTCAAACACGTGAAACGCCTTCCAATTTTGATATTTGAATGAGCGTCGAGAGTTCCATTCGTCACGTTTCGGGAACTCTGAATTCAAAAGTAGATTTTTTTGGGTTCATTGAAAAAGGTTTTGAGCAAAACTGATTCGTTCTTTGGTTTGGCTGTGTGCAAAAAATATCTATTTTTAGCTTTTTTCGTCGATTAAAAAGAAGAAAAGTCTGGAGGAATTCGTCGACTATTGAGATTCAGAGCAGTGGGTTTCAGAACACCCACGTCTACGTCTGCCCATTATTGAAATAGGCACCAAAAAGTGGTGTGCTAAATATACCTGGACCTGCAGCTTGCGTTAAAAATATAATCTCTGTTCAATTTGTTCAGAAATAACTTTCGGAACCAAAGGCCACAAGGTGAAATTCTATCAGTGATAAGGATAACGATGATGGAGTCAAAGATGTATTGTATTGACATAAGGTACTGAAAAGCTTATGTCAATCTATCATGTTATAAGTCGTTGTAGATATACGAAACGCTTTGAAAGCGATTGTCACTTGTCTAGCTAAGCCCTCAGGGCAATAGTCACGGCAACGTGATGCCGGGCCAAAAAATGTAGCCTATGTCCTTCCTAGGATGTCATCTATCTCCTTGCCCAATTTTAACGAAATCCGTTCGGTGGTTTAGGCGTGAAAAAGTAACAAGTAACATACTTACAGACAGGGTTACTTTCGAATTTAGAAAATTAGTACGGTTTAGTAATTTTTGCCATCGACAAGCTAAAAAGAATGTTAGACATGTAAGAATGCTGTAGAGAAAATAATTTCATACACCGAAAGCTTCGAAAAAAAACCTGCATTGACCGTATTCGTTTCTATGGGATATAATCTTATATTTTTTTTTCTAATGTTGGCAAAGGTGTAGTAGGTACATGTTTACTGACATTTTGTCACGTTTATTTTTTTTTTCTGGCTGTTACCTGCGTTGCCTTTGCCAAATTGAGGGGGCTATCACGTGTTGCTTTTGTGTTAGAAAAAAAAATTGACGAGCCGTATCAAGGTGATGACATTTGAGAAGAAAAAGTGTATGATATGTGTATGGTATTATAAGAAAACAGAAAAAAAGGTTTGTTGATTGTTACGCGAAGGCTGGTACCTACATTTTATTGGTATGATTTCGAAGCACACAGCCATTTGTAGGTCTGTGAAATACCTTACATCATATTTGAGGATTTCGGTCAGGTTGATCGAAACCTGGTCTCATCACCTATAATGTTCCCACTGCTAGGACACAGGCTTCCTCACTTCGAGAGGGAGTGGACCGTAATCCACCACGCCGGTCCAGTGCCGGTTGGTAGATGTCACATGTCTTCGAATTTTTGGTTCTAGGACATGCCGGTTTCCTCACGACGTTTTCCTTCACCGTTTTGAGAGCAGTGGCGATGAAATTATTTACACAAAGTAAAGCGCCTGTCTGGGTTCGAACCCACGACTTACAACTCGTAAGTCGGGACCGTTACCACGGGGATACAACTGCTCTCAAAAAAAAAAAAAAAACCTTTGTATACGTAAATTAAAACATTACCACCCATTCTGCTTTGCGGTAGTGGTTTTAAAGAATTGGATACTCACACAGGTATAGTTTTTATCCTTAGCTAGGACAACTTATAGTTTTAGCAGTCTAATCTTCAATGGTGTCCCAAAAAAATGATAGTTTACATAGTAAAAGTGAAAGAAAAAATAGACATTGTCACTTTCAATGTCTTAACCGGTAGAGGTTCGCAGAAACCGCACTGTTCATACCACATAATCTATCAACAAAAGATTATCCCAAAACCCAGAGATACTATCTACAAAATCCCAAACTTGATCATTGGAAATACCACTTTATATTTACTAATTTTAAAGTAGAAAGTTGTTTGATATTTTAAAGGTTTTTGCAAATGGATTTCCGCTTAAATGAAATGTTACAGTTTGCCGGCAAAACCCCGAAAAGGTGTTCAATTGTATAACTTAATGTAGATTTTGTTAAAGATTTCAGAGTTCCAAAAGTCGGTGGGTCTGAAGAGTTTTCACGTCAACGAGTTTTTGACAATTAGGAGTTTTTTTTTTTTTTAGTTTCGTAGAAGTTTTCTACTGTTAACAAAAGCGAAGACCACGACTTGAAAAGAGATTGGTTTTTCCAAGTAGAAAATTAAAATGCAGCGGAATTCTGCACGTACCTACTTTAAAAAAGATTTGGTGAACCAAAAGCAACTTTTTTTTTTCAAATAGTTATAATCACTTGGTAAACTATTATAGATCGAATAAAATATGAATAATTGTGTTGATTAAACCTGTAGTCATGATAATTTTCAATTAATGCAAATGAATCCCATTCATTTAATTTTCTGTATCGTCAGCCTTCATTAAAACACAAATCAATTCCGTCTAACCGTAATGAAAGTGTCAGATAGTCAGATACCGACTTCTGCCTAATGAAATAAAATTACAAAAGAATCTTTAAAAATACGGTGTCAATCTTCGTAAATCTATTTGTCAAAGCGCAATAAACGCCATAAATAATAACATTGCAAACATCGTCCATATTGTGTGAAGGAAAACAAACATTCGCGCCCTCGTTGTGTTTGCGCAGTTGGCAGCTCCGGCTGTCAGTGTGACAAATTGAGAAAGCGCGCGCACTGAGGGTCAAAAGTCATAGGTATTTTAGGAGACAATGTGAAACATTTTTTTCATTTTTTAATGTGTCGTTTGTGTAATAATACAAGTAAAATGTATTTCATAACATTTCTTCATGTATAGCAGAGGCAGCTTTCGTCGCTATTGTGTTGTATGCTAATTTTAACACAGTTATTTGTCTGCTGTATTTCAAATTGCTCAAGTTGATATTACAGTTACATTACGACGCATCATAACTGCCAACCTTTAAATATTTTTCATCGGTTAGACACTTTCGCAATTGACATTTATAAATACATCTCTGTCCAAGAAACACTTGGCAAAACGGTTTATCGTACCATAAATTGCCCTAGATAGCTTAAAATCTTTCACAAAACCTTATTTCTAAGCCCGTACCAAGCTGCAACATAACCACACCATATTATGACAAAGACATTAATACAGGGCGTGATAATTGCCCGTCGGGGGCGCCCATTGTGACAAATTTCGCGCATCGGAACACACTATTAACTATTTCAATGGTAGACATGTATTTTTTTTTCTCAGTAACCATTTGTCGATGCCACAATGGGCTTGTCCGCCTGTCGGCACTTTTTGCGGTCTTGCTGCGTGAACAGATCGTATCTATATTCGATAGTTTTCGATGGAAATCGAAGTGGAAATACCTGGTTAAATTATGACGTAATAGGCCAGTTTAAATTTTCACTTTAGCTACTTTTAGAAGTGAGTGCTGTCACTTTTCATGTTTCCCACAGACTATACCGATACTTTGTGACCTCAACTTGTATCATAGTTTAACTTTCATGTAATTAACTATTGATTAATTAAGTTCTAGATTAGTGGAAAGATCACTACTTATATTTTAAGCATTCTTTATTTTCTCTATTTTGGAAAGCCTATGAATGAAGTCGTAGCGGTTTCTATTGCACGAGATATTGTTTAAATTCAACGGGGTAATTGCATAACACACATAAAATGACGACTGATCGCCATCTTTCATTTTGACAGTTCAGCCACGTTCATTGCGTTATTTACATTGTTGAGCAGATGAATTTATTAAACCTATGAAGCCATGGATTAGAAATATCCTCCGAAATGCTCGCATTGTGATTGAAACTGTGTCACGAAATCAGGGTGCCGGTGATCTGATGATGATCTTTAAAATGTACACCCTCTAAAAGAACTTTGCTACAGATTGAAAATCTCGAACATTCATTTTTAAACCCATCAACAATCACACCGTTTCCTCCTCAAAACCTCAAAAATATTTTAATTTGACATCCACATCAACGGAAATGCCACGGTAGCCTCAAATATTTATTTCATGTTCCCAAAACATCAGAAAAAAAAAATGTTATTAGACACGCGCATTAGGACGAAGGCACAACGTCTCCTATTGTCCAACATGACAGTTGCTAAACATTCCACATTTGAATGTAACTTTGAAATTGGAACGTCTTTATAGAGTTTTATATTGTGCGTGTAGCAAAAGTTGAGTAAAATGTTTAGTTATTCGAAAGCGTTATAGGAACACGATATTTTAGTTACTTTTAATTGAGTAAAGAGCTTTATAAAGCAGCTAAATGGAGTTTCAGGTCGTGATCAGACAAGCGCTTTACTTTGTATAAACAATTTGATCACCACTGCTCTCAAAACTTGAAGGAAAACAAACTACCAAAAATTCGAAGACATGTGACGTCTACCAACCAGCACTGGGCCCGCGTGGTGGATTACAGCTCATTCTCTCTCACCTAGAGGAGGCCTGTGTCCCAGCAGTGGGAACATTTTAGGCTGATTATGCTTATTTTAAATGGAATTAATGGCCGTTTAAGATTAAGTCGTTTGCAAGATAGTGCTAGTGTTGTAACAGAGTAATTACGCCATGTGTATTGTCTTTGGTCTTGGTGTGACCATTAATAAATTGTGCCAAACCATAGACTTAATTATTGAGTGGGTATGAGGCTTTTAAGTAATGCCTGCAGAGCTTTGTGTTTTTCATGTCTTTTTTTTTGTAATGTGCGTTTTTTCTTTCTAATTTTACCTTTTGATTAAAAAGCGAAAAAGCGATATTTCTAACCTTACTTTTACAGCACTTGAGGAAACGTCGTGAGGATAGTTTTGAGTATGAATGTTGATGGCTATAAGAGTAGGGGAAGACCAATGGAACGATGGGTGGACTGTGTGAATGATGATATGGTTAGAGTGGCCGTGACTACCGAGATGACGACTAAAAGAGAAGTATGGAAGAAAAAGCCACGTTGCGCCGACCACAAATGAATTGGGTTGAGGGCAGTATGACGATGACTTTTAAAGCATACTAAGTTTTTCAATCAAAATCTAAAAACTATTTCATCAACTATTCACTAATCAGCTACGTACTAATTTAGATTTTCAAATTAAAGATAAAACTTGTTTTTCTAGTTTATGCTATTATATCATTAGAAAGATTCTAGTTGAGATTATCTCATTCGATTCATATCTTGATTTCCCATAGTGCTACTTGTGATACGTAGATGTAATCGATGCTGATTGTATCTGCCTTAGCGATAAAACATATACCTATCGTTATATTACGGTAGGATCTAAAAAAACTTGATCCACTGCTTTGATTTTATCAGATGTACAGTCAACAGTCAAAGTAATCTACCGAGGAATTAACAGTGTTGCACTCATCATCATTATTGTAATTATTTCAGCTGAGAGACCATCACTTCTCAGCCTAAAAACGCAGGTATTTTGCTCTGCAACCCAAGTATCTAAATACGCAGGTATTTGGATACTTGCTCTACAACCCAAGTATCCATACTACTTGTTTTGGGAAATTATGGCCTCAAAAGTGCAGACTTTTATGGATTTCTTGAACGCCACTGATGCTGCGGTAGCGTGGACACCTACTGGGCGAAAATAATCTAAAAAAATACCATCGATTTGAATAAAAGAGAAAACCTAAAGACGTCCACTGCTGGATATAGGCCTCAATGATTGCTATATGGAGTGGTCCAGCAGGTTAATTGCGTAACACATTATCAGTAGCAATGGGTTTCATTTTGACAGTTCAACAACATGCATTGCGTTATTTACGTTGTTGAGCAGACACGTTTTTCGAATATATGGAGCAATGGATTAGCAATATGCTTCAAAATTATTCAAATTGAGAGTAATAGTGTGTTACGCAATTAGGGTGCTGCTCTGTCTATATCCAGCAGGTTCTCACAACTACCAAACATCATTATGACAGTTTGGCAAAATTCATTGTAAAAAAGTTAAAACGGGTGTGTTTTAACTTTTTTACAAATGAGCTTTAATTTTTTAAACACACACAAGCAGTATATAACTTGTCTAATTAGAAATAAAGAAAGAATTACGTTTATTGTTAGATACATGCAAGTAGTTACTCTTACTTGACAGCACACCTATTGACTGATTTAAATAAAAGTTGTAGTTAGCTGCCCGGTTATTTCTTATGAAAGAAAAGAAAGAAATAAAGAAAAAAAAAATATTATTTTGCACAAATATGAGGCACATTATAATAAATCCTACTCCTATTAAATATTAAATAATAAATCACACTAATATTATAAAGGCGAAATTTTGTGTGTGTGTGTGTGTATGTGTGTGTTACTTCTTCACACTTAAATGGCTGGACCAATTTTGATGAAATTTGGCACACACATAGTTTATAACCAGGATTAACACACAGAATACTTTTTATCCCGATATTCCTACGGGATCGAGACTTATGCGGGTGAAACCATGGGGCGCAGCTAGTATAATATTATAAACGCGAAAGCTTGTGAGACTGGATGGGTGGATGGATGGTTGTTACTCTTTCACGCAAAAGCTACAGAACGGGTTTTAATGGAATTTGGCACACGGATAGTTTATAACCAGGATTAACACATACTTAACAGATACTTTTTATCCCAATATTCCCACGGGATCGAAACAAATGCAAAGTAGCTATGAACCTTTTGTTGACTCTGCCACGAATTTTCGAGGGTTTGGTATCTATCTACAATGATACGCTATAGATACCTGCCTATTATGGAGACACACAGATTCGATAGGTATTACAGCAGTGCGATTCTGTAACCATCTCACCGTGAAAACTTGGGGGAAGTGAGCGTGGAGTGAGCTGTCAGTGTCATCCCACCTGATACTGGGTATTGACCAAGCATAGGTACATTTACAATCATCATCTGCCGAGCCTTTTCCCAGCTATGTTGAGGTCGGCTTCCAGTGTAACCGGATGCAGCTTCATATCAGTATTTTACATGGAGCGACTGCCTATCTGACCTCCACAACCCAGTTACTGGGTAATACGATACCCCTTGGTAAGACTGGATGTCCGACTTTCGGACTTCTGACTACCCGTAACGACTGTCAAAGATCCACAAATGACAGCCGGGACCAACGGCTTAACGTGATTTCCGAGGCACGGAGGGGCCTCGGTATGTAAAGATGGTCACCCATCCACAGAGCAACCGCGGCAAGCGTAGCTTAACCTGATCGATCGACCTGTGCGGCTGTTCCCGGTTAGACTGGAAGCCAACCAGGACATAGTTGGAAAAAGGCTAGACAGATGATGATGTTCCGGTAGGATAATTCCCGAGTTAAACGCAGGCAAAACTAGTCTTCAATCAAAACGAAAACGATGAAATCACCTATCAAAATAATCGTGATCATAAAATAGATTTTTAGAAGAGGTAAACATGAAAGAAAAGAAGAGAACAGAAGAGGAATCATGTTATCTATTAAAAGATGGTAACCGTACAGAAAGCTATACTGCGCAATTTTTTTACCGTCTCCAGATTTTGACAGGGTCTAGCCATGAATATGAACAACTTTCACTATGGGAACAGCTCTGAGATCACGAAAAAAAAAATCAGCAATATTTTCTTTTGGTCAAGTTTTGTATTAAACACCCGATTTTTTTTTTCATGATTTCAGAGTTGGTCCCATAGCAGAAGTTGTTCATACTCATGGATAGAACCTGTAAAAATTTGGAGACTGTAAAAAAATCATGCAGTATAATTTGAATACTTACAATAAAGAAAACTATCAAAAATTGCATTAACATTAACCTCACAAGCTCCATAAAGAACATCATCCAAAATAGAGCAATTCCCCAGAGTTGCCAGCCCAGAAAAACTATTAGTCGCACAGTGGGGCCAACATAATATGCAGCAGACAAAAACTAAAAGCAAATCAGTTGAACCGCTTGGGACGAAACTTGATACAGTCATTACGTGCTCGATTATTGCTCTCGTTGCGGTTATAAAAGAGGGGTGAAAAATTGATGTTTGAAAAGTATCTTTGGTTTTGTCGTTTTTATATAGGTATTGTTAGTGCTATTAGGGAATTGTTTTTTCTCGTATAATCGTGACGATGGTTGGGGGGGCAATGAGCAATGAGATTGTCGTTGTCGTCATAATAGTTTTTTTTTGTGTTAATCTTGGATATTACTGATTGACGGAATCTAGATTTGTATCAAATGGTTTTTAATCGTCAAGCCGCAGTGATGAATCATGATTACTGATGACTGGTGATCTTTATGTTTGTTCATTCTCTGTGTGAGGAGCATGCATACATGCCTTTACGGTGCACTTTTGCAGTGGGACATTTACGGGCTAATACCTACATCAACCCGTAAATGTCCCACTGTAAAGGTATACAAGGTGTAATTGAAATACCTGAAACCCTGTAAAGGTGCATTGTAGTGCACATTACGAACAACTCCCACTGTGGAAATAATCTTAAAATCGTTAAAAATATTTTTTGTCAAGTTATGCGAACATAAATGTATTGAACAGCTCTTTTTTTTATTCCCATAATAAAAGTTGGTCATATTGATGGGTACAATGACCCATTTTCAGGTTTTCAGTTATTTCAATTATACCTTGTAAGTAGATAATTTTATACGCTACGTGTAACTATAATAAACACTATTCCATTCTCAGAATTCATTGACGCGTTATCAATAATGACATGTTTAGCACGAGGCTTATAGATAACGAATTTACTTTTATCAAGGTTGCTACGCCTTTCCTGTTGAAAAAAAAAAATCATTGCCTTTGGTCAGTCTTGTAATAAAAGATAATAAATTTTGCATAACTTACATACCTAATAATACCTAATTATGTAAAATCTTGTAAATTGGTAATTAATATGAAGCCTGACTCAAAAACGATAATTTTTTAATTTACAAATTTTCGATTAAAAAATGATTATTTTGATTAAAAAAAATCATTTACAAATGATTTTTATTTTTTGCATAATCTGACGTTTACTTACCAAGGGGTATCGCGTTACCCAGTAGGTAACTCGGTTATGGAGGTCAAAAAGCAGTCGCTCCATGTAAAATACTGGTATTCAACTGCATCCGGTTAGACTGGAAGCCGACCCCAACATAGTTGGGAAAAGGCAGACAGATGATGATGGTTATAGCTAGTAGGTACTATTTATTATAGTGCATCTTTTAATCACTACTTTAAGAACCGTTTATGAATAAAGGGGTATAATGGTGCCGATTCTCTTGTTTACAAACTAAACTAAAGTTCAAAGAACAGAAGATAAATATTAGTTTAGTTGACAGGACTAAACTAATATTTATCTTGTGTCATTTTCTTAATGAAATAGAAAGAAAAAGATGCACTGAACTTAAATTTAGTTTATTTTGTGAACAAGAGAATCGACGCCAATGGCTACCTATCATCCTAATGTGGGCATGTTCCACGAGATGTTGTCCTCTCCTTTGTCTGAAGCCGCTAAAGCACTGTTTATGTTATCTAGCCGGAAGCCATAATTAAGTAGATGTATTTTAGTTTAAGTTAGGGTGCGATGGAATTGACATATTGTACTTTATGTATAAAAACTCCTTAAATAAATAGAAAAAAAAATCATCTGTCAATTCTCCTGCCCTTTTCCCAATGTAATGTCTACCTATTGATATACAGTGAATCCTGGATAAGTGGGCCCTGAATATGTGAGAAACCTCTGTTATTGATAATTACAATGAGGTCCCGGTCGCTTGCATTGAAATACCTCTGTTACTGGGAATTTTCAAACGTTGTTAACTGAGATTAGATTTCATAGATTTTTTTTTTCCATTTTTTACCTTTATAATTGGGACTTCGTAGCTCAATAATCCGTATTACATATCAGTATATTCCACCAAACTTCTATACCTCGAATACGTCTTATCCTGAGAATAAATTTTGAATTTTTGACAGTTTTTCCTTACTAGAACTGTCAGACGTCAATTTTATTCCACGAATAAAAGATATCTGGCTTTGGTAAAATCAGCTCTAAGTGAGAGAATTTATCAGGTTGTGACACGCTTGTTTACAAACAGTCTAATTTCTTCCATACTTGATTTGTTTATCAGTAGTTCTAGAACCCTTAGATAAGGGTTTGTTTTTCCTCTATAAATAAGACATCGGTGATTTTAACCTGCCTATGTGGGAAACTTGGTAAATGAAAAGCCTCCGTAAGTGAGAAAAACTTCTAGGTCCCTTGAAATCCCAGTTAACCAGCAGGGTAATTGCGTAACACACTATCAGTAGCAATGGGTTTCATTTTGACAGTTCAACAACATTCATTGCTTTATTTACGTTGTTGAACAGACACACTTTTCGAACATATGGAGCAATGGATTAGCAGTATGCTTCAAAATGATTCAAATTGAAAGTAATAGTGTGTTACGCAATTAGGGTGCTGGTTTCACTGTAGATAAATAAGTAAGTAAGGTTTCTTAAATACAAAAATCTGGAAAAACTTAAATAGCCATTCATATAAAACAGTGTACAATTATTAATAGAGTAATAAACAACAAAGAAGATCCAATTCAATTTCCAACCAAACGTGCCTTTAATAACACGCCAGAGAAACCAATATTAAGCGTATTTCAACAAAAACTGCTACCGCGGTTGTCTCGGTAATTGCGGCACAGCCCCGGGGGGCGGATTCCCCGGAGAGACGGTAATGGCGCATGTTAGCAAATAGTCCACTGTGCAGCGATGAGCGGCACTCTAATGTTTTTTGCATTTTACGAGCAAAGCTTGGAGGCGGAGTTTTACAAATTGGTGTGGTGATGTATTGGGATCTTGTTTGTGGATCGATTAATGGTTGTGGGTGATAACATTGGAAATTGGTTTGGTTTTATTCCTTTTGAAGGCCGCAGAAAGTAATAAGATTTTTAGTGCGACTGGCAAGCCGGCCTACAAAACATCCTTTGTTTGCCAAGGGGACTGCCGAGGCGTTGTTCAGTTTCAGTTGAAAAAGTAAAGTTTAAATTGTCATAAGTGACTGTACCTACCAATTCAATTTTTCAAAACGTAACACAGCAACGTTTCCTTTTTCGTTGTGACAGCAGAAATAAGTAGTTATGGCAGTAGAAAATAATCATTTACAAGATGCCAAGTAAGTTATATTCCGCATGTATTAAATACGTGAGTAAACCGGACATAATAAACCAGAAAAACAATTTTTTCATCAGCAAAAGCAATCTTCAACACCACCCCATATCATTACCAACATAACGCCAAAAATATTCAAACAAAGTGATCCATAGCTAATAATACTTGCATTAACATGATTACAATCTCAATACCATAAGGTTTCCCATACAATTCATGCTATCAATACGTTTCATATTTTCTCCATTGTAATTTTGGCGGGAGACCGTCGCGCGCCGGTTGGAACAATGTGCACGTGGCGGCCATTGTTGGGCTACCAGTGTTGCCAATTGATTATATTAATTTGCTGGAGTGCTCTTGATTTTTAGGTTCTTAATTTAAAAGAGTATCGTTGACGGTTTTGTTTATCGTGATATTCTTGAATAAATTTAGCAAACAGGTAATCTTTGCTGGAGAGTAACTAAGTAGGAACTTAGTTAGGTACGAAAATTGGTCTTTGAAGGATACTCCTATTAAAACCAAAATCGAAAATAATACTTAGTGTTTACCAGCAAAAGGTTTTCCGATCAATACAATCCAATTAATTCCAGCTAATCCTTTCAGACTAAGTTTGGAATTTTTTTTTTTTTTTGTAATTTCACGAGCAGCATACATCTCTAACTGGTAACAAAAAGTAGGTACTAAGGTATATGCATATTTTACAGTTCATTGAATTAACAATTTCACAAATAGCTTTTCATGGCATTACCTAGTACCAACCTAAGAAGATTTGACAGTTGTGCTTAAACTTTCGATCAAAAAGAATAGGTACAAATGGCGCCAACGACAAGTTGCCAGCTTAATGACAAACAACTGCCAAAGAGTCAGTTAATTTTAGAGATTAATAATTATCATTAGATTTAAAATTAACAGTGTAATAAATCAGAGATGTTAATATTCGATAGGTTGTTGAATTAATTACGCATATTAATCATGGTTTACTTCGTAAAAGATGAGACGAAGTAAATAAATTGATTTCTTGTTTTCATTCGTATGAAGGGCCCGTGGCTAAATAATAACAGCCGCAATGGTCCATCGATCAGGTTAAGCTACGCTTGCCGTGTTTGGTCTGTGAATGGGTGACCATCTTTACATACCGAGACCCCTCCGTGCCTCGGAAAGCACGTTAAGCCGTTGGTGCCGGCTGTCATTCGTGGATCTTTGACAGTCGATACGGGTAGTCAGAATCCCAAGTCTGACAACCAGTCTTACCAAGGGGTATCGTATTATCCAGTACCTAACTGGCATAGAGCGACTGCCTATCTGACCTCCACAACTCAGTTAAGTAGGTAACACCTACTGGGTAACACGATACTCCTTGGTAAGACTGGTTGACAGACTTTCGGGCTTCTGAAGACGATATTAAGATATTATATGTTTGGGCAAAAAGTAGGTTGGTACAGAACGCCAGCACATCAAGCTACCTAAAACTGTACCTTTTCCCAATCATCTTTGAACCTTATACTTTAGCGATAAAACTGAAAATCTATTAAAGAAATTTGACGGATTGTAGTAGCATGATGTGCTGGTGTCTATACTTTAGAT
The DNA here is from genome assembly GCA_949629135.1 of Eremobia ochroleuca. NCBI lineage: Eukaryota > Metazoa > Arthropoda > Insecta > Lepidoptera > Noctuidae > Eremobia > Eremobia ochroleuca. Next base: position 10,760,865 of record OX451410.1, read on the forward strand.
TACTGCGACATAGTATAATAGTCTGCAGTCTATGGCCAATAATATCTACAGAAAAAAAAATGTAAGTAGTGTACTAATGTCGCATTATAAGAATGTGATATCGTTGTGATACGTACCTACCTATTTGTTTTGATTATTGGAAAGTTAAATAGATGCTGAAATCATAGAGTAAGAAAAGGAATATGATAAGTAATTGTATGTATTTAGAACGACATTGACTACGTCTACAATCGCAAAGTTATTCTTATTTCTTTTTCTATCTTGTAATTTGCGTTGCGAATATAAATTCGCGTATTTTTTAATCATAATAAATATTATATCAACCAGATGAAACGTAACGCTTTGAAATAGGTAGCCTAGCCATCTAGAATGTAATATTACAATCTCTCGTCTACATAATCATAATATTGTAGCCTATCTTGAGTAGACTCAACTCAGTGAAAATGTAGGTATTTTCTGTCTGAGACTTGTTTCAAGCTTCAATTTTGTTCGCAAGAACATCGTCAAGACCCATTGTGCACCTTCTTTAAAAACTTGTTTACCATTTAACTTTACCAGTCAATAAACTCATATGATGTTCTATAATCCATAAATCTCTAATACGCAATCAAATAGCCGGTCGTATTTCATAGCAAAACCTATTTCTAAAAAAAAGTAACGAAAAAACTTTCCGACACTGGCAACATCAACACAATTACATATAACCCCACCATGTGTAGTTCGCACAAGTTATTACAACCTATCGAACTAAATATAGCTACGGAATTTGGTCGGGTAAACAAACTTGGGACGATGTAAATCGATAGTCGCGTGCGAGCGAGATGGCGCAACTATTTGTACGAGATAGAAAAAGATAGGCACGGCGGGGTGTTTGTAAGGCGTGGTTACGAATTCGAAAGTACGGTAATGAGAGTGAGCGAGACGACTATACGTTTCGTTGTCGTTTCGTTGAAAATGCACGCTGTAAAGAAAAAGGAAGGAAAAAGGAATTTGAAACCTAGAATTGTAAATAAAACATATGACTTATGAAACTGTTTTTAGCTTCTCCTTTATCATTGGAAAATGCTTTGTGAAGTCACAAAGCATTTATGATTGCGATTTTTTATTGGTTTGTTTACATTTTGCTGAAAGAAAAACTTTTATTGGAATTTTGAACAATGAGTAGGTATTACGTGCAGAGTAAATAAGATGATTAAAGGAAGAATTGTTGACGTCCGAACCACTTAAGTATGTGTTTAATTTATTCTTTCGTAAAAGCTTGTTCTAGTTTAAAACGCAGTTGGCGAGTAACAGCTAACAAAAGCTTACAGCAATCTAATTTAGTATACCTATTGGGTACCTAATTATAAAGGGTAACAACAAGCGTCGATTCTGTGCTCCGACTGAGGATGGTCGACCATTCTTTACCACTATGCCTTAAAAACACGTAAAACCATAAGAACCGGATGCCCTAAAATATATACCTACATTTTACAGTCGTCACAGGTAGTCAGAAGCCCGAAAGTCTGAACCAGAGTCAAAACCAGAGCTTAGGATATCGGTACCTATTCGGTGTAGCTCAGTAATTGGGCAGTGGAATTCAGTCCCTTCAAGCAAAATATTTATATTCAGACGCACTTGGTTTAACTGAAAACTGATAGGTATATAAATTGTTGGATTATAGAAAGGCATACGGCTTCAATCTTCAAAATAGTCTATGCATATGCTAATCAATTCTTTGGTAAAGTGAAAGAAGGCAGAAAGAACACATCTTTTGAAATAGAAATCATTCACACAATAAAACTTTTTACACAAATAACCCTAACAATTTTTAGATTGGCAATTCGATTCATGCGTACCAACACGCACATTCTAATTAATGCATCCTCTACGTGACTTTGAAAATAGAACACTAACAAAGGTTAATTTATAGTGTACGTTATGTGCATGAATGCGTGTACGTGATTGTAACAAATAGTTGTGTTTTATTGTATAGTGGCGATATAAAAAACCATTAATTTGGCGTCGTGTGCGGGTGGGATTATGAAATGAATAATTTATTGGACAACAAAATAGGAATGATTTTATTTAAATAGGTGAAAATTATTTTAATATTCGGTGTATTTGCCAGTGGCTGTGGATTTGATTTGTTTTAATTATTGTCATTCTTCGCGAAATAAATATGAACGTTAACAGCTGACTTATAGATGGTGTTACTTAGATATCAGATAACGTTAAATAGTGTATCTTTTTGACGTTTGTATATTTTTCAGGATTAGGTATCTCCTGCATCGGTCTGGAAAGCTTTAGATAATAGTGCGTGTGTTCCTATTAGGTATTCGTTTTTCCAGCGCGGTAATTGCGTTGCACACATACAATGACAATTGATCGCAATGCCTTTCATTTTGACAGTTCAGTCACGTTCATTTCGTTATTTACTTTGTTGAGCAGACGAATTTTTGAAACCTATGAAGCAATGGATTAGAAATTTCCTTGAGAACCCTTGGATTGTGATCGAAAGTTTGTTACGCAATTAGGGTGCTGGTCTACATATTCGGCCACGGTCTATATCTATACGTAGGTACCTACTAAAGTTGTTTCGACCCACTGATATCTAGGATTGGACCTATTTTAAAGAACCATAAGTACCCATTTTTTTTTTAAAACCCTAACTATCATACCTACTTAACAGAATCACAGTCACAGTTTCAAATAATGACGACAAATTCACACAAAAAACGTAAGAAAAGGCAAAACTACGACTCAATTTTATCTATAACTTGTCAAACCTCTATAATTATTATCATTACAATAAATAAATATAACGGGTGTTGAGCCAAATTTAAAAAAGGGCGTTTTACACCCCTGTCTGTGGCACACAGGGCTACTCTTTGTCAAATTGGCTATATGCCACATACGAAATTATGTGCTCCGAACATCTGCCTGCACAAAAAAAAGTTGATTGTTTATGGTCGTCAAAATGGCGATGGCGGGAGTATTGTTTCGGTTTTTTAAACCCTTTTTATTGGGAATGCTTGTTTTTCACTGCTTCTTTTATTTAGTTTTGTTTTGAAACGAAATATTTTGTTATTTCAATTGATGTTTTTATTCTTACTCGATTCAGTTTTTATTCAATTACTCCATGCTTAGTAACAACAGATGGAAAATGAGTCTAACCAAAAATAACTTCGTAGTCATTCTTTGTTTTTTTTTTCCCAGCTCTTGAATTTTATAGAAGTTCGGAAGAATAATTGATCATGCCAGTTACATACATTAGTAATTTAGTTCACTAAATCTGAGGATTTAACCCTTAAATGCATGATTTTTACTTTTTAAGCAAATTAAATTTATTTGGACGTAACATTAGCTCTATAGTAAGGAAATAATATTTTAAAAAATATATTCATAAAAACACTTTTTTTTTTCTAAATGGCCTGGTGGAAATTGACATCTTTATGTAATCAGAACGAATCTACAGGGAACAAAATGAATTGAATATCTCTAACAATTGGGGAATCCCCGTGCTCTGTGGAAACGAAAATATGGCATTGGATTGGTTGATGGAAATTTCCATCACGATGCAGTTAAGGGTTAAGACTGTAGCATAATCAGCCTATAATGTTCCCACTCCTGGGACACAGGCCTCCTCTCTGTAAGAGGGGGTGGTTGGTAATCCACCTCGCGGGCCCAGTGTGGGTGGGTAGATGTCACACGTCTTCGAATTTTTGGTTCTAGGACATGCCGGTTTCCTCACGATGTTTTCCTTCACCGTTTTGAGAGCAGTGGTGATGAAGTAATTAACACAAAGTAAAGCGCCTGTCTGGGGTTAAAACAACTCGTAAACTAACGCGGCCGTTTCCACTGGGCCATGACCACTTTTAATTTGATGAAAAAAATACTAGCATTATAGAATAGAATACTCTTTATTATGTACACTATACAGCGTGTAACGGAAGGGGGGTATCAACCCTGAAGGAAGTGAATAAACTCAACAACTTTCCCCAACGAACATAGGTCGAAATATGAAAAAAAAATTTGGCCCTCCCATAGTAAATCAATCAGCTGGTAGTCAGTTTTGTAAGGGAGGGCCAAATTTTTTTTCATATTTCGAAATATGTTCTTTGGGGAAAGTTTTTGAGTTTCATGAGCACATTCACCTCCTTCAGGGTTGATACCCTCCTTCCGTTACACGCTGTATAGATTACAGATATAAATATAGAAATTTTACAAAGGGTGACACAATGGGCGGTCTTATCGCTAAGAGCGATCTTTTAAAGACAACCTTTGGATGGATTGAAAAGGGAAGGAGAGACAAATACTGTAGGTCGTCTGTGGTGTACTATTTACACGATAAAATAAATACATACATAAATTAGTCACAACCTTTCTAGCAATCTTTCACACAGTCCAACCATCGTTTCTTTGGTCTTCCGCTACTCTTCAAAGTCTCATAATTATTAACTTCAAAAAATAAGATATGAGACATGAGACCGCCATTTCTCTTCCCTGGCGCCGTATGGCCTTACCGTAATCACAAAAAACACATACATGAATGACCACCGTTCTGTAGCTTAACATACAAAATTCATTTATACTTGCGCCCATTGTGTGGGCTGGTTCTAAGCCAACATTCACGCTCTCCTAATTGGGAACCGAGCAGTGAGTCAGCAAAACGCTTTGTTGCTACCGAGTTACGTATGGATATGTTAACGATATGTTTTTAAGAGTTCTTTTTGTTGTTATGGGAGTTTGGTGAATCGACAGTTGCTGGTAATGGGTTGAAAATTGTATTTCTAATCATAATATATGGTGAAGGAAAACATCGTGAGGAAACCGCCATGTCCTAGGAGCAAAAATGCGAAGACATGTGACATATAGGTAAGACTGTTACTGAGACTGGGACTAAAGACCTTCAAAAGGTGGCTTGGACAGACTGGATGCGGAAGGCGGAGGACTGGGTGTTGTGGCGCAGTCTGGGAGAGGCCTATGTCCAGCAGTGGACTGCGATAGGCTGAGTTGATTGTTGATTAAGGTAAGCTTTTTACAAAACGTACCTAACAATCCGCGAGTTGACTAATTTTTTTTTATTATTTAAATTGAAGCTTTTTTACCTCACTAATAGCTTGGTATAAACAGTTTTTTAATATTTTTAAAAATTGAAAAGATATGAGCGTTCAAAACTCTCAATTAGACAGAGTGGGAAATACTGAATTGTGACGTCATAGTTCAGTATCGCCATATAAATTACATGCAAAGACAAAAAGTTTCTATAAGTTATAAGTTTTTTATTTTTCGACCGATTTCAAATTTGATTTCGAATTCTATTATTGTATTACATGTGTGGATATATTATCTACTAGAATATATAGTATTCAATATCATGCAACTACCCAATTACAATACTCAGGTGTCTATTTTGATATTTATCGGTCGGTACCTAAGATAGAGAAACAGGCATTCTCCCTTTTGGTTTGGACTTTGGCTAGAAACGTAAAGGTCAATTTTACGGTTGCTTGTAATCCATTGATTTTAAGTTGTGAATAAGATACGTTTATAAAGGTCCCTAGCAACAATTAAGTATCCATAGGTAATACTAGCATACAGATAAATCATCGTCTGCCTAGCCTTTTTCCAACAATGTTGGGGTCGGCTTCGAGTCTAACATGCAACTGAATACCAGTATTTTACGTGGAGCGACTGCCTATCTGACCTCCACAACCCAGTTACTGGGGAATAGATACCCCTTGGTAAGACTGGTTGTCAGACTTTCGGGCTACTGACAACCCGTAACAACTGTCGAAGATCCACGAATGACAGCCGGGACCAACGGCTTAACGTGCTTTCCGAGGCACAGAGGGTCTTGGTATGTGAAGATCCCATCCACGGATCAACCGCGGCTAGCGTAGCTTAATCTGATCGATCGACCCGTGCGGCTGTTAATATTTAGCCACAAGCCCCTCTTAGCATACAGATAAATAAAAAATGTAATATTAATCACAATTTCATATCTGGCAATATTATTAGAGTATGGTTCTACCATGGCTTGCCTAATCGCAAGAGATTTTATAATCATTAGGCGTAACGCTTTGCTACACGACAAGCTACGCGCTACACGCTACGGCGTAGCGTTGCTACAAAGCAGTGTAGCGACAGACCTGCCGAAAATTACGCGACCGTAATTCCACTTCCTTAAGTTTGCTATGTAAAAAACGCGACGTAATTTCGACCTGACGTTTTCATAGGTAATTTAAAAAGCATTGCACGTGAGACACGGCGAACTTTGCTTTGCGTAATTTCGGCAAATAAGTCGCTACATCTCGATTTTATTAGGATTCATTTTCTTATGTGATAGTTTATGGCATAAAAGTATCATAGAGTAATTTGTTTCTTACAGATATCATCAATGATTGTATGAAATAGGATGTTTTCGTGTTCAAATAATATACAATCAAATAAATTAACCGGTTGAATACCGTAATTACAGAAACAATTAAAAGCCATTGTGTCTCGCGTGGATCCAAGTTCGGCATATGAAGGCTTAATTACTAAGCAATCCTGGCTAAGAATGCCAATTTTGCCGTTTCACAGCCATTACATACAACTTTCAAAGAATGATAGTTGTGTTTTGAATGTACGAACAGTTTAAGTTAGTAGTAGTAATTGGGTTGTGGAGGTCAGATAGGCAGTCGCTCCATGTAAAATACTGGTATTCAGCTGCATCCGGTTAGACTGGAAGCCGACCCCAACATAGTTGGGAAAAGCCTAGGCAGATGATGACTGGTGATGCGATGCGACGGGGCGGTTGGGCTTAACCAGAAATTTCACGTGGAGGATGTCGTGTATCCGTTCCAAAAATACTCCAAAAAGCACAGAGCTATAAATAATATTCATTTATACAACGTGTAACGTTAAATGCGCAAAACCTCACACACCCCAACCGATTTTTAATTCAAATGACCTATTTCACAGAGAAAATAAGTCATTAAAAATATTGTAAAGGTTTTATGTGCTGTTTTAGTTTTACTGGCCATTCTGATCGTTTCGTTTCGTTAAATACGTTGCCGTGTCTATTTAATAAATAGACACGGCAACGTATTTAATGAAGATTTTTTGAAAAATGTGACCTATATTAAAAAGTGGTTCAATTAATTGTGCTCGTTATTCTGATCAAACTATTTTCAGGTTTTGCGCATTTAACGTTACACGTTGTATAGCATATCTTGAGCTGGATCAACATCCTAATTAAGCGTTAAAGTAAGATTAGCTATGTAAGCATGAAGGTCGTGATTCAATCAAGTTCAAATATGGCGCCTATGGCATTGACTGTGCTTCCATTCAAGAAGGGTTATGGTCAGTACATCTTACTAATGATAGTTTCATCTCCAGTGTGTTTTCTGGGCAAAGAACAAGACCTTTATGAGCTGTGGTTGTTGCAAAATGCAACCCAGAATGTAGATGTATTCTTCTCTGCTAATTAAAATAAACTGTGATCTGATACAGAAAGAATTATCTCAAACATGTTTTGTAATGTTGTTGAGTGGCAAATAAGCAGGTAAGACTATTTCATCGTATGTAAAGTAAAGAGTTTTCTTTTTTGTATTTATCAAATACGTCCACATACTCGTATTCAAATCACAACTGTCATTCTTTGACAGTTGTATAAAATGGCTATTGACGTGGCGTGTCAATTTGATAAATAATTTCCCCGACTGTATAATAAAAGAAAATCTCACACTGTTTCTAATTTTCCCGAGATTTCATTGTTTTACAAGAGTCCAAGAGTCATTGACTACCTATGATTTTATTTTTTTTTGACATGAGTGATTTTTACGATTCCAATGTTGATTGGTTTTGATTTTAGTATTGACTAACGTAGTTTTAAGAACTTTGTTACTACCAACATTATTATTAATCTGAAATAAATGGATTTAATTTTAATTTTAAAATTTAGGACTATTATAAAATAATCACACACACAAGAGACGAACGTTATTCACGATTTACATTATTTGTAGGAAATGTACGACCGGTACTGGAAATATTGGAATATAATTTAATGCTTCAGTTCGGCGTTCCATCATGATAACTTATCAACGAGATAGTGTCGCAAATTATCTTGTTTTTTAAACAATTTCAAGTTATTACGTGACCTCCTTGTGTTATTTTGTTGATTAGCTTTTGGTATCATTTTTATACAAGACGGGGTAGGCAGCAAAGTCCCTACAATATTTTGAGTAGATCGGAAAAGTCATCCAGTACATACAGCTATAATTTGAGCGCAGCAGTAACTCTGTAGGTCAAATAGAACTCGATATACAGCATTTTTTTTAAAAACGTTGCCCCACACTAGGAATTTCTCCTGTATTTTGGGTGCGTTTACAAACATTTAAACTCACATACACAAACAGCCAGACCCGGAACAACTACTTGTAGGTCATACAAATATTTGTTCCGTGCGGGAATCGAACCCGCGACACGCAGCGCAGCAGTCAATCGCTTAACCACTGCGCCAACCGTGCCGTCAATACAATTTCAAACATTGACAATTTTTCAAATAACGCGATTTCTTGTATGTATGGTAAATGGTTTATGGATCCACCACGCTGGTCGATGGCGGGTCAAACTCAAAACTCAAACTCAAAGCATTTATTTCAAGTAAAAAACAATTACAGGCACTTTTGAATTGTCAAGGGGTCGGTCAGTCAGAAAGATGAAGCTAGTTGCCTATTCCAAAGCGTAGTAGGTACCTGTGGAGAAGAACGGGCAAGAAACTCCACGGACACTCTTTCAAATCATAAAAATTGTTACAAAATTTTGGTTACATCATTCGGGTTGGTTATCTATGTATGTATACGAGCTAATCTCTGCAAATACCGGTTAGATTTGAAAAAATATTTTTGCTTCTGATCGCCCAATTCATGAGAAAGGCCTTAGGCTGTTTAACATCACGCTAGGACCCTTAGGAACGGAGCATAATTATATCAAACTGGCGGACAGAAAGTAATATTCTCATGTACAGTCACCAAAAGAGATAAGTAACCACGGTCGTCGGATATAGTTGAAGTTTAGTAAGAAACCGATGGATGTTTTTGACTGAAATTTAATTTGATAAATGAGCTGTTTGTTTCCTATTAATAAAATAAAAGTTTATTCGAGAATATCCATCGGTTTTTTACTAAACTTCAACTATACTGAAGATCCTGGTTGATCCTGGTTGCTGTACCTCGCGTAAACACGGGAGAAGATGTGAAAGTTTTCACCCGAATGAAGGTGATTAATATAAAATTTTCCGCAATATTACAAAGATATCTACGTATTTATTGCAAGGACATAAAACAGACAAGATTGCATGATTTACTCTCAATCGACGTTTATAATTTCCGCAGCGATAAGTTAGATTACTTTGAATTGCGATAAATACACTGCTAATCTTGATATTTGTTGATGTGGCTGTATAAATTGCGTGCGATTAGAAACCTGGCTACTATGCATCAACATTAATGAGGATGAGAAGAAAAACCTCGTTCCTAATCACAAAATCACGCCTCACTAGTTAGTGAGGCGTGATGACATCTGGCATTGTATGTACAGTCACGAGCATAAGTATGTATACACTCGGTTTTACTCATAGGCGATTTTCTCCTTTATTATTGAATTAAATTTTATGTTACTAGGAACATAGTATTTTCGAACCCATAGGTTTATGCAAAGTGTTGTATTTCAACGTTGCATTCGTTATTTCACAAAAAAATCGCAATTGAAAGTTGCCAAGTGTTGACATATTGGTGCTCGTGACTGTACTGGGTCCTAACTCACTATGACGAATTAACGATTCCTTGCTTCGGAACCACGCCACGCATTAAGGAATTGGCGTGGTTTCGAAGCAAGGAATCTTATTGTTTTAAGGAATTAATAGCAGATGACTTGATTAACTAGGGAGTAATCACGACATCTGCTATTAACGCATTCTCTATGACAAAATGGCGTGGTTAGAACTGTCAAAATACATATTGTCGGTACGGTTGAAATTTCGATTCCTTGCCGTTAACAAGACACGTTACCTACACGGAGAGAAAAATCTTAGAAAAATTACTGTGCTGTCTCATAATCTGAGTGCATTTCAGTGGTAAAGGAAAAATTACCACGCTAGCACAGTAATAATTCTTATGCTGTACAGTAAAATTTATTGGACAAATACTGATTTTTTTTCAATCTCACTCAGAAAAATTTCTGTAGATATCACTTGCACTCACTTTAAAATGATGAGCACAATAATTTTTCTAAGAATTTTCTCTCTTTTTTTTTTTCGTGGTTTGCACGTGGTAAGATTTCTCGGGGAATGATACGGAATTGGGGCCCTGTAGCGCTATTCTGTAAAAATCTCACCGTGAAAAAAAGGAAGGTGAAGTGAGTTGTCCACCTAATGCTACAGATTGACACTATTGACTGCTCACTTTAGGTTCACTTCACGTAAGTGTTCACGGTGAGATCTTTAGGCCCCTGCCCGCACTACACGTTACTACGTCAATAACGCAGGTGTGTGCAAGATCGTACGCGTCCTAATACAAAATGTTCTAAGAACTCATATCAGAATATGGCAGGACGGAGGAACGTCTTACTTCTATTGCGTCGGTATCGTCAAAACCTATGACAGTGATTAGCCGCCCGCTCCGGATGGCACCACAGATGCGAGAAATTTTAGCGGCGCCCGGAGCGGGTGCCTCAACAGACTATCTGTGTTAAGTAATTATCATAGATATGGTTAGCACTCTTTATTGTCCACCTTAAAAATGAAATAAGTACTAAAACAAAATAAATAAAATGCTTGGCGGTCTCTAAAATAATTAGAAAGCCCCATAAATAAATATAATCATAAATATAATCTCTTATCACAGCCGTAACACGAGATTAGATTCCTATCAGTTATATTTTGTATCTGCAACCGTTATCAGTGGCAATAAACCGAATTACTCAATCTAACTGGTCTTGTCATGCCTAATGTTCGACTGTTAAACTAAGTTAAATTGAAACTCAAAGCATTTATTTCAATTAAATCATTCACAGGAACTTTTGAATTGTCAAAATTATAGTCGGTCAGTTATTTAGAAAGTTGAAGCTAGAATTGCCCATTCCAAAACGTAAATCTCTTTGGAGAAGAACGGGCAAGAAACTCCAAGGACACTCTTTTAAATCGAGATATTTCAAAATCCTGGGTACATTATTCTTGTTGCTTCTATATGTGAGAAAAATGAGAAAAAAAAAACAAATGAAGAAACAATTCAAAACATAACATTAAAAATTAGCCCTGGCAGTTAAGAAATGACCAGTCTCGACCGACGGCGCCCGGTCACGAACATGACGCGTGGATCAGCACCATCCAGCTCAACCATTTTACACCGAACCGAACAGAATTATCCAACACACGCGCCACCATCAGTGAGACATTGATGTGAGCATGACACATTCTCAACTGCCATGCTCTTTCAAGTCAACGTCAAAATATCTTAATAAACGGATCCATGGTTCTTGCATTTATAAAATTTAAAAAATTCTTTTAAATGACACAAAACTATAGTTTGCAATTTATTTAAGGGTTGAATAAAATTTTACTACCAAACATTAAGATATAATTTAATATTGAAGTATTCAACAATTAAAACTTACGAGATTAGTAAATTACTTTTTTTAGGACTGATTTTCATCCCCAGATAGTTCTTATTCGAGGAATAAAATTGACCTTTGAAAGTTTTTGTATGAAATATAATAACCGTAAAAATTTCAAAATGATTCCTGCCGGTCGATTCTGGAAAAATCTCACCGTGATAACTAAGGTGAAGTGAGCTTAGAGTGAGCTGTGACTGTGAGTCATGCTAATGCTAGGGATTGACACTATTGGCGACTCATTCCACGCTCACTTCACCCACGTTTTCACGGTGAGATGGTTACAGAATCGCACGGCTGGAATAAAGTTATCAGATGATTGAAAAATCAGCCCTTATTGAAATGTAATTTAAAAAATTGCGAAGCAAAGAAAACCAAACTTTAAAAGAACTAGCGAAATAATATCCAATAGAAAATTACCACAAAATCAAATTATGTACTTAGATAAGTAACTATGTTGAATGGTAAGTAAGTACTTAGTTGAGAAATAATTGAAAAAAAAAAATGGAAATTAACAAAGACAAAACTTATTACTAACTTATTTATTTAAAACTTATAATTTACTTTGTATACGATGAGATATTGCAAAAACATAAAAAAAAAGTTCGCTGTGCACAACCGTTCCGTAGGGAGCCGACCTCTGGTACGAGTACCTCGCAGATATACCGGCGGCCAGCCAGCGCCCCCGTCATGACCGGCCGCCTTGCGGAGTTATTTTAAAACTATGACATCTCCCAAGATAGTCATTGAAATCAAAGGCTTATGTTTAACTTACCACCAGATATAGTAACAAATAGCAGACAAAAGTAGTAAATGATCACCAAAATGAAACTCGCATTTTAATGTAAAATTATAACCAAAGTTTTAACACTTTGCTATCCTATTTAAGTAAAATGATTCCAAGTAAATCATGAGTAACCCAAAAATAGTAAATGATCACCAACATTAAACCAACATTTTAAAGTAAAATTATAACCAAAGTTTTTAAATTCTGCTATCCTATTTAAGCAAAATGAGTCCAAATAAATCATTGTTATCCCAAAAGTAGTAAATGATCACTACAATTATACCAGCGTTTTAAAGTAAAATTTTTTGGTGATCATTTACTAAATTTGGTGGTCGAATACAATTTAAAGTGGAGTCGTGACTAAACTAGCTGGTACTATTGTATTTTTGGACTTTATTTTTCTGGTGTTAAGTAGATATTTTTGGTTACAAAACTAAGGGTATCAAAGCATTTTATGGTGGTCATTATATTTATCCCCGAAATCAAATGATGTCAAGGGAAATTTTATTCAAAATTAAATACTTGTGATGAATTACGTATTTATTTGGACAGGGATTAATATCATGTTTATAAAAACACCTTCGCAAATAATACATTATTTTAGAACTTTGATTTATAAAAGGTTATAGTGAGTCTACTTTAAAAGATAGACGTATGCTGTCATGGATTTTTTTTAGGACTTCTAAAGAAGAACAATTTCGTCATACATGAATTTTGCGTAATTTTAACCGTTCACGCAGCGTACGCAATGGAACCTCTCATAAGGGAGAAAAATTCCCGGTTTTGCAAATTTTTTCATTGATGCTCCGCTCCTATTGGTTGTAGCGTGATGTTATATAGCTTCTAGCCTTTCTCAATAAATGGACTGTCTAACATAAAAATAATTTTTCAATTCGAACCCGTAGTTTCTGAGATTAGCGCGTTCAACCAAACAAAAAACAGACTTTCTTCTATTCTTTACATTATTATAAAAATTTTTATGTGATGGTACACCCTATAAGGAATGTAAAGCATGTGATCGTCTATATATCGTCAAGTGCATACAGTAATTTTAGAATCAGCTGAGAGAGATACCATTGGTAACAGATAGGGCATTATTGCCTCATTTGTATTTATCGTTTTCTACATTTATATTTATTCTAGTACATAGCATAATCGGACAAAGTCAAGCCACTGGCTCTCTGACTAGGTTCCTAGGGTCCTGTCACTGATATTTACATAGCAAGTAGTGTTATACGAATTTGTGTGGGGTAAGTACTACTTAAAAGTGAAAAAAAAAAAAATATTTTACAACAAAAAAAAACAACCGACCTCCAAAGTTAGTTGTAATTTTTTTGTAAAACAAGTTTTTATTCTGATAACTATTATGACTTGGCTTACTACCCGATTCCGGCTTGACGTCGACCTCTGGGACACCCTGTATAAGTATCTCTTTACAAGTTCATTATTAGGTAGGTACCTAAGTACTATCGCTTTAAGATTAACTCGTTATCATAAAAAAATACCTAAAAGCGAAGTAAAAAAACCTTATACGACTCTTAAAAAAACACAAATGAAGATTTCAACATTGAACATTCCTTAATACCCTATAATCCCAAAACAGACAATAAAAAAACGGAATCCGTACAAAAAAGTAAAGAAGACAATTAAAAAATAATCTAAATTCCATAAAGTAAGTTATAATCTGGCAATACTGAAGAATTACGCGTGTTACTTGTTAAAATAATAAAAATAAATCGAATCACTCGATATTTTTTTATCTGTAATTACCAAAAATTCCAGATAAAAGGCGAGATAAAGAATGTAATGTATACAGATATTATCTAAAGTGTCAGGATAAAGATAAAATAAGAATTGATGATTTATTTTCGCTAATCTAATTACGAAATAAAAATCCAATGTTAATTTCGTTAGGTATAGACAAAGGTACGCTTTATCACGTGTTGCGTAACGATATTAACTAAAATATGATCAGCAGTGCGATTCTGTAACCATGAAAACTTACTGAACTCACCGTGAAAACTTAGGTGAAGTGAGCGTGGAGTGAGCTGTCAGTGTCATCCCACCTAATACTAGCACAAAAAATGTTATTAAAATCTCGACTATGATTGTAAATGTTTGCTTAGTCAATCCCTAGCATCGGTGGGATGACACTGACAGCTCACTCCACGCAGTATTCACGGTGAGATTTTTAAACAATCGACATAATGTGTGTTATTTTTAAATTTCTGGTATTATTAAAATCATCAAATTGTGTAAACTCTAATGGCTGATTTTGCAAAAGCCTGAAAGCCAATTCTCGTAATTAAAAACGTTCAAAATCTGGTCGCAATCTCAACTCAGTGACAATCAATGTTTAAAAATTGTCAAAAATGTAGCGAAATTAGAGGTATTTTTGACAGATTGAGACTGAGATCTGACAGTGAACGTTGTAAAAATTACGAGAATTGCCCCTCTGATAACTTTTATCTGAAGAATAAATATGACAGTTTGACATATTTTCTATACAAAAGCTGTCAAACTTCACTAATTGTTCTTCAAATAAAAGTTATCTGAATGATTGATAAATCGGCCCTAAGTCAAGTTACATCTTTGCCAAAATTAGTTGAAAATGTTTAATATTCTGTCGTGAAACATCGTGAGGGAACCAGCATGTCCTAGAACCAAAAATTAGGAGACATGTGACAAACTATCAACCCGCACTGGGCACGCGTGGGAGATTACAGCCCTCTCCGTGTCGAAGAGACCTGTGTTCCAGCAGTGAGAATACGAGTATTATAGCCATAAATAAGCATCTGCTTATGTCGTGAAAACTAGTGACATCTCGTCGTCACTTTTTAAATAATTGTTTTATGACTTTTAATGTTCATAAGTTACAAAAAGGATTCCAATAACATTTTCATTACAAAGCAATATACAATTAATACACAAAAGTACTTGAGGGGTGCGGTAGTTTCACGAAAATAAATTCCACGTGAAATCTGTTACTTTAGTTTGCAGGAAAGAGACAACACCATTACCATCCCATAAGTCTTTCTCTCTCTCTCACCAAAATAATTAATAAAATGCTTTCATACTACATTATTTCACTTAAAGTATCAATGATATTATTATACCAGCTCGGTTTGTTTAATTACACTAAATATTCAAACTTAATTAAACGTGGAACTAGTAATTGGCAGTTTGTGTAACGTATCATTAGTTTTGTAAGCCTCGTGCCTAATTAGTGTCGTGTTTATGGGTCTTAGTCATTTGTTGTTGGCGGGAAAACGGTTCTGTTTTTTTTTTTTGTAATCCTTCTTGGCTATGGTTGGTTAGTGATGAAATGAATTGTGAACTGTTTAACGACTTTATTTTTGCGTTTTGTTAAGTGTATTGATTAGTTTTCCTGTTTTTCAGGTATTTAATATTTATGATAATCTTAGTTTATTTCTCGTCTTTAGGTAAGTAAATTCCTGCAAGACTTTCCATATTTTCTTTAAATATTTACCTGCTTGTGTTTTACTTTTGGTTTTAACAGCTACCACTTATCGTGCAGTAAGTTTTTTTTTTGTTTTGTTTATACTGATTATCGAAAATCGCCCTTAGAATTATGTACGCTAAATCAACCCCTTACTAGTTTAATCTCCGATTAGATTCAAAGTGCAGCAGACGTCCAATTAGCTGGTGATTTGTTTGTTTGTTAACGAACGGGGCTCACAGGGCTGGCGGGACTGACGGGGTTGCACCCCGACGTTTGCTAACGAGATAGCTAATTAAATGGATATCGATTTGATAACTGTGCTTTTGGTATTAGAAGAAATAATGACGTGTGGTGTTCTTTGATGATGGTGTGTCATAGACAATAGAGAATGAATGCTGGCTGAATACAAGTGGAATATTTGATTTTTTGAATGCCTTTGTGAATAACTTTTTTGTTTAGATTTTTTTTTGTTGGTAGTTTAACAGTTAAGTGCCAATAAAACATTAGCCTCCTTGAGAGGGTATTTATAATCTTACATTTGAGGTATTTTAAAATTAAAAGAATTTTTGAATCTTTTTTTAGAAACTGGATAATTGGATACAGTTTTAGTCTGTTAACTGGGTTGCTAAAAATCTAGGTTTATTGTGAGTAGGTACTTACTAGTTCTATAACACGACCGAATTTTGGCAATGGCGACCCATCTCAGCGGACACCAGCCTTGGGCGCGGAAGGTATTGTTGTGCACAAATGTGTGCGCAGACACAGATGCACTCTTTCCTCATTCTCATAGTCCAATGGGACGGCAATCCAACACGACCGGATTGAGATCCAGCGGAGGACTAAGGGTGCGTTTCCACAGAAGCGTAGCTGGGCGAAGCGGAGCAGAGACGTGCAGGAATCGACTAATCACAATGGTTGAAATCCTGATCGCGTCACTCGTCTCGGCTGTGATTGGACGATTCCTACACGTCTCCGCTCCGCTCCGCGCAGCTCCGCTTCTGTGGAAACGCACCCTGACGGCTTGACAAGCTTTCCGAGGCACGGGGGTATCGCACCCAAACTCCGGGCCGTTATTTAAAATTCCTGACGGAAAAACCTAATAATAATAATTTGCCTGACCTGGGAATCGAAAAGGTAAATAGTGCCTTGAGCGCAGTGGTGGCCCAGTAGCAACGGCCGCGACATACGAGTTGTAAGGTCGTAGGTTCGAACCCAGACAGGCGCTTTACTTTGTGTTAATTATTCCATCACCACTGCTCTCAAAACGGTGAAAGAAAACGTCGTGAGGAAACCGGCGTGTCCTAGAACCAAAAATTCGAAGACGTGACATCTACGAAACCGCACTGGGCCCGAGTGGTGGATTACGGCCCACTCCCTCTCACAGAGCGAAGGCCTGTGTCCCAGCAGTGGGAACATTACCTATTATAGACTGATTATTATAATAGTACAGACGCCAGCACATCAAGCTACCCGAAACTGTCAGATTTTCCCAATCAACTTTGAACCTTATGCATTGACGATAAAGTTGAAAATCTATTAAAGAAATCTGACAGATTGTAGTAGCTTGATGTGCTGGCGTCTGTACCTAGTAACAGTTATGATTGATCAAGAAAATGTGGAAGTCAAAGCTAGAAAAATGAATACTGTATTTTACTGTTAATTCAATATTCTGTAATTTGCTTGTAAGAAAAATCTTTTATTTGTGACCTTCATAAGTAAAAGATAAACCTAAGTTAATGGTTAGATTGCGTTTAAAGTAAAGATTTTATTTTCTCGACGTTTCCTATAACTGTAAAACGCTTGTCATGGAATTATCGTAAATTAGGAAAAGCGCGGAGAAAATTAGAATTAAATTGAAGACTGGCTTCTGTACGCGACTTCGTTCGCTTGGAAGCCGTCAGACACCACATTATATTAAAAAGACCAACCGCATCGTATTGCATCGCCCGCCCGCGCTGCTACTGCGTTTTCTCTTAGAGTTCTGACAGGCCTGTTGGTCTAGTGGTCAGTCGCCCTGACTGCTATGCGCAAGGTCGTGGGTTCGATTCCCACCCAGGACAAATGTTTGTGTGATGAGCACGATCATTTGTTCTTTGTCTGGGTGTAATTTATGTATAATATGTATGTATTTAGAAATATATTATGTATGTTTATCAGTTGTCTAGTACTCATAGCACAAGCTCGGCTTAGTTTGGGACTAGATGGCGTTGTGTGAAAGTTGTGGAATACTATTATTATTATTATTCTTTCTGACTTTTTGTTCCTCGGCTCCTAAAGGTTATAGCGTGGTGTTATATAGTATATAACCTTTCTCAAGCTATCAAAGACTTTTACAAATCTGACCAGTAGAATAGAATATAATAGAATACTCTTTATTATGTACACCATATAGATAACAGACATAAATATAGAAATTTTACAGAGGGTGACACAATGGGCGGTCTTATCGCTAAGAGCGATCTTTTAAAGACAACCTTTGGATGGATTGAAAAGGGAAGGAGAGACAAATACTGTAGGTAGTCTGTGGTGTACTATTTACACGATACAATAATTACATACATAAAGTATATTATACCAATCTAAATAAATATGTATATACATGTAACAATACACATGAAACAGGAGTAAATAAAATAGAATGGTGCTGTTTAAGGAGAGAGGAAGTGATTCCGAAGATGAGAGGTGAGGTGAGTGAGGTGAGGTGGTGTGGTTGGGTGAGGTGTCAAGGTGTGGTGAGGTGAGTTCCGGAGATTAATCCCTACATACTAACTTACAAACAATGAAAAAAATTTTACCTCTTTATAATAGGTATTAGTAAAAGGGGGGCTGAAGGGCTCGTGGCTAAATAATAACAGCCGCACAGGTCGATCGATCAGGTTAAGCTACGCTTGCCGCGGTTGGTCCGTGGATGGGTGACCATCTTTACATACCGAGACCCCTCCGTGCCTCGGAAAGCACGTTAAGCCGTTGGTCCCGGCTGTAATTCGTGGATCCTTGACGGTCGTTACCGGTAGTCAGGAGCCCGAAAGTCTGACAACCAGTCTTACCAAAGGGTATCGTATATCCCAGTAACTGGGTTGTGGAGGTCAGATAGGCAGTCGCTCCATGTAAAATACTGGTATTCAGCTGCATCCGGTTAGACTGGAAGCCGATCCCAACATAGTTGGGAAAAGGCTAGGCAGATGATGATGATGATAATAGGTATTAGTATTGACAAAGATTAATAAAGAATATCTTTTCTCTAATGTCGTCAGAACGTCCGCGTCTGCTTCTCAAATCTTTCTCAAGAGATGTGCTATCAAACGCAAAAATATATTTTTTTAATCCAAAAAGTGATGTGTAAGTACTACGATTAATGATTCCCTAAAACTTAGTAATAACTATGTGTCTAGCCTTTTTCCAACCATGTTGGGGTCGGCTTTTAGTCTATCCGCACGCAGCTCAATACCAGTAATATACCTACAACATGTAACGTTAAATGCGCAAAACCTCGGACACCCCAACTGAATTTTAATTCAATTGACCTATTTCAGAGAGAAAATAAGTCATTAATAAAAATGTAAAGGTTTTATGTGCTGTTTTAGTTTAACTGGCCATTCTGATCGTTTCTTGCGTCTGCGACGACGCTTTACCGAGGGAGGAGTCGTCACCGGGCCGCTGCGCCGCGCTGACATTGGCTTGATTGACCTATTAATAAATAGACACGGCAACGTTTTTAATGAAGATTTTTTGAAAAATGTGACCTATATTAAAAAGTGGTTCAATTAATTCTGCTCGTTATTCTGATCAAACTATTTTCAGGTTTTGCGCATTTAACGTTACACGTTGTATAGGGTGACTGCTAATTAGTGACCGATACTTAAACAAATGATTCTACTCATGACAACAAACAACTTTTACTATGGGACCAAACCTGAAATCGCGAAAAAAAATCAGCTGTTCCCTACATTTTGACGACTCGTATGAACATAAATGTAGGGAACAGCTGATTTTTTTTTCGCGATTTCCGATTTGGTCCGATAGTAAAAGTTGTTTGTTGTCATGAGTAGAATCATGTGTTGAAGTATCGGTCACTAATTACCAGTCACCCTATACGAGGAAGCGACTGTCTGTCAAACCTCCACAGCCTATTTACTGGGAAATACAATACCCCTTGGTAAGACTGATTGTTAGACTTGGACTTCTAGACTACACGGAGAGAAAATTCGTAGAAAAATTACTGTGCTCGTCACTGTAAAGTGAGTGCAAGTGACATCTACAAGAAATTTTCCGAGTGAGATTGGGAAAAATTCACTATTTGTCCAATAAATTTTACTGTACAGCATAAGAATTTTTACTGTGCTAGCATGGTAATTTTTCCATTACCACTCAAATGCACTCAGATTATGAGACAGCACAGTAATTTTTCTAAGATTTTTCTCTCCGTGTACCTATAACGACTGTCAAAGATCTACGTATGACAGCCGGGACTAACGTCTTAACGGGCTTTCCGAAGCATGGAGCGGCTCCATATGTAATGGATGATCACCCATCCTCGGACCGTTATCGGCAAGTCTAGCTTAACCATCGACCGACACCAGTTTAGCCACGAGCCCTCGTAAACCTTAGACAGGTGTTGCATATAAATAAATAGTTCTTTAATGTAACTTTCCATGACAAAAAACCTACCTATTAACTAATGGAAAGCTGTCAAAAAAAAAAAACACTATACCTACCAGAGACAAAAATATTTTTCTTTCAAAAAATCAGAAGACTAAAATTATGTAGGTAGGTACATACAAACAAGCGAGATAGAGTGTACCTAAAATCTTTCTCATAAAAAATGTGTAAAGTTCACCCCAGTGACTTGGGGTAACTCAAAATGGTAATAAATCGGGTGGGCGTGGCTTACCCTGTCACGCCCAGAGGGGTGAGTAGCCCTCAAAACTCGGTACCGCCGAGTACCACGTAATATGGGTACTTTGGCACTCGGTTTGAGACTCGGACGGAGTATGCGATGGTTTCTTTTATTGTTATGGTAAAAGGAGGAAATATTTTGAGTTATTTGTGTATTCTTTGCAAGTTTTTTTGAGGGCGTTTTATTTGCCCCGTTTTTTGGCTGGATTAAAATTAGTTGTATTGAAATTTCTTGTAAATTTTGACGTTCAAGTGCCTTTTTTATGTGTCTGTTAGAAATGAATGATCTGACTTTGAAAATACTAGTTTTTTTAGGTGGAAATTTCAGCCAGAAACAAGATAAATGCATTTAAGTAATTAAAACTGGTTTCGGAAGACGTAACTTCGTCTAATTATAGTTTTAATTAGCAACAAAATAAGACTTTAATATTATTTGCAAAGAGTTCTTATTTCACCAATTTACCACCAAAACCTATTCTGCACGCACTCGGCTGAACAATGACCTATACATAGTGCTTATACAACGTGTAACGTAAAATGCGCAAAACCACAGACACCCCAACTGATTTTTAATTCAATTGACCTATTTCACAGAGAAAATAAGTCATTAAAAAAATTGTAAAGGTTTTATATGCTGTTTTAGTTTTACTGGCCATTCTGATCGTTTCTTGCGTCTGCGACGACGCTTTTTCGAGGGAGGAGTCGTCACCGGGCCGCTGCGCCGCGCTGACATTGGCTTGCTTGACCTATTAATAAATAGACACGGCAACGTTTTTAATGAAGATTTTTTTAATAATGTGACCTATTTTGAAAAGTGGTTCAATTCATTCTGCTCGTTATTCTGATAAAACTATTTTCAGGTTTTGCCCATTTAACGTTACACGTTGTATAGCTTTTATATGTATTCTTTTCTATCTTGCTTGTTAGTGATCCCAAGATTTCTACTACATTTTCTGTTTTTACCCTTGAGAACCTGTAATTGGCTTTATGTCTCATATACAATTGCTATCCTTCTATTATAGCTGTTCGTTCTCCTTTAAATAATAATATTAATACGTACAAGTTCCCTGCCATTTTGTCCGTGTATATGTAAGTCCACTTTAGGCACCCAAACCCGTAATCCAAATTTATATTTTTCCATATTCTGCAATAGTCCTACACCAACCGGTGGTTGTCCTTGGGTGCACTTGCATAGTGCATACAGGGATAACCGTCGGTTGGTGCCGCATTTCATTAAATTTTACTATGTGGCCTCTGTGAGGTGGCTTCGGCCTCTCGTACGCCTTCCAAAGGACCGGGACGTCATGGTCCCGAGATATGTAAAAACAGAAACAAAAAAATACTAATCATAAGCTTTATTTAGGAACATAGATACAGTTGACAAATGATACAAATGAAAACAAGAATAGCTGCAAAAGTTAAAACTGTGTCGCAACTTTCAACGCTCGTCTTAGGATAACAATTTGTAGCAATTTGTTGCAGACGTAACAATAGGAATGGGATAAAATAGATTTTATTTTTCAATAAATATATAAA
Organism: Eremobia ochroleuca; assembly: GCA_949629135.1. Lineage (NCBI taxonomy): Eukaryota > Metazoa > Arthropoda > Insecta > Lepidoptera > Noctuidae > Eremobia > Eremobia ochroleuca. Next base: position 10,783,187 of record OX451410.1, read on the forward strand.
TAAATATTAATGTGGACAAAAAGGACATCTTTTTACAAATTTGAATTTCAATTGGACTTTAAAAGACACTGCTACCTCTGAGTTTGTTTTGGCCTTTCTTCTCAGAGTAGTCAGATAGGAAACGCCGACTTCATCTAGTTTAAAAAAAAATATGATTGACATGTAAAAGTGTTTGTATAAACCTACTTACAGAAAATAAATCATTTATCATTTATAAATTTGGTAGGAAGCTTACTTAGGTACCTACTTACCTACCTACTACTACACAGCATCATCATAATTCTCATGCCCCTTTTTTTGTGGTCTGTGCAACATGTCTTTTCTTCCATACTTCTCTATTAGTCGTCATCTCGGTAGTCACGGCCACTCTAACCATATCATCATTCACACAGTCCACCCATCGTTTCTTTGGTATTCCCCTACTCATATAGCTATCCACATTCATACTTAAAACTTACCTACACAGTAAAAATTCAAAGTAATAGGAGTTATTCGTGTAATTACAGCTGAAGTAAGAGATAATTAATCTTAAATTACGGGCTATAAAATATCGTTCCTACCGACGGACCCACGCCGCCGCGAAATTAGGTAATTGCTATGCATAATTTTATTGAAAACTTACATACTCACAAACTCACGCCTTCTTCCCATAAGGTAGGCAGAAACTATAGAATGCCACTTACTACGATTCTTACGTAGGTACTCCTTGTGCGTGGATCCTAATCCTAGGATACACGCACAAAGAAGTTCTCCAGACGGAGGCTGTCAGTTATCCGAGCTGACTGTCCAATCTATTCCTATTCTACATATGAAATAGTGTTTCTTTGTTTTCAATAAAGCATTATTATTATTATTATCTACCAAATATGCTATCTTGTAATAAATAGTATATTTAAACAGTCGTTTTTCGTGCCTATCTGTGTGACCACGTTGTGCTTCAAAACTACGCAACTGATTGCAGCGCCCCGCAGTTCCGCCTGTATAATATAAGTGTCGATTCCGTAAAAATATCGAGATAAAAAGTATCCTATGTGTTATTCTGATGTATAAGCTATATTACTGTAAAGTTTAATCAAAATCCGTTCTGTAGTTTTTGCGTGAAAGTATAACAAACATCCATCCATCCTCTCAAACTCTCGCGTTTATAATATTAATAGTTGCGCCTTGTGGTTTCACCCGCATAAGTTTCGATCCCGTAGGTATTTCGGGATAAAATGTATCCTATGTGCTAATCTTGGTTGTAACTATCTGTGTGCCAAATTTCTTCCAAATCCGTTCAGTAGTTTTTGCGTGAAAGAGTAACAAACATACAACCACACTCAGAAACTTTCGCCTTTATAATATTAGAGTGATTATTTATATTATATGAAGTGGCATAGTAGTATTCATATTAAACTTATTAAGCAAAAGGTTGACTGGTAGAAAATGCCTCGCGCATAAAGTCCATCTTTGCACAGTATTTTTTTTACTTGTGCATAAAATTTTAATAAATAAATATCGATGTTTTGTCAAGTCGTAAAAACGTGAAGCAAGAGCGGGTCGATTGCGGAGGTAGTTGGCTAAACCTATCATATTATGTGCCTATCACATTATACCCAAAAAAAATGAAAAAAAAAGCTAGGTACAGACGCCAGCACATCAAGCTACCCGAAACTGTCAGATTTTCCCAATCAACTTTGACCCTTATGCTTTAGCGATAAAGTTGAAAATCTATTAAAGAAATCTGACAGATTGTAGTAGCTTGATGTGCTGGCGTCTGTACATAAAAAAAAAAAAACTATTATTATTATCAAATAGCTTCTTTTTCCTTTCCAACGCATCAGCAGATTAAATTCGTTCCAACAATAGAGTTGCACCCCAACATTACCCGTATCTTCCCCAATTGTTGCCACACGCGAAAATGAATTATTATAGAGTTGCCAACTGGGGCGGTGTGGGCTAAAACGAGGGGCGTAGGGGCGTACCGGATATTGGTCATATAAATAAATTAGTAGGAAGACGAAGGAAATTAATGTAAATTTCAAGTTGGGTATGTGTTAACACGAGTTATGGCTACTCGTAAGTACCGTATGTGTACTTACGTGAGTTTTAAAAAGGTTCATTCAAAATCTAACCGCAATCCCGTCTCAGCGACAGTCAATGTCAAAAACTTGTCAAAAATGTAGAGAAATTAGAGGTATTTTTGATAGACTGCGACTAAAATCAAATTGTCAACGTTCTTAAAATTACGAGAATTGTCCCTCAAGTTTCGGTTTCACAAAATAACTGGTGTAAGTCTTTTTACTTGACTATGGTGAATCCAAAAGAAAGGATTAGGTTTCAAAAGTCTATTTGTTGATATTGTTGACTGTTAAAATATAAATAGCGAAACTAATTGTAGTTTAAACATGTTATTCTAGTTTATTTTATAACTTTTTTTATGTTAAAAAACATAAAATCTTTTGGTAGGTAAATTATTATTTCGATTATTTTCTTATTTTATCTCATATTCTTAACTTCTAAAACTCAACATTAATTTTACTGCGGTTGATTATATAAAGAAAGTGTTTTTTTAACATCAAAAACTTAAAATCTTTCTTTAGGTAAAAAAAAATATTTCGATTATTTTTGATTTCATATTCTAGTCGTAAAATCTCACATTCTAACCTTGTATAACTCAACATTAATTTACTATAAAAATACTAATATGCAATGACAAGTAATAATTAACAAAATCGCGGGGAAACTATAAATAATTCAACACTCGCCCGCCGAACGCTATTTAAATTCAAATCAAATAAACTATCAACTTTTTACTAACAAATTCCACTCCATATGAAGGTGAGAAAATAGGTACTATTGGTAAAAATAAATCAACATTGAGAACTAGACTTATATTAAATGCGTACATTTTTCACATAAAAACAGAAAAAAAAAGGTTCAATTTGATTCACCGCTAGATCACTGTTGTAGTTTTTTAGGGTTTCGTACTCAAAGGGTGCCAAACGGGGCTCTATTACTAAGGCTCCGCTGTCCGTCCGTCTGTCACAGGGCTGTATCTTTTGAACCGTAACAGGTAGACACTAGAAATTATTACAGAAAGTGTGTTACTATAACCGTTAGAAGAACATATAATTAAAACAAAATAAAATTACAAGGGTCCGAATGCAAGAACCGTGTTTTTAGGTGCTTTTTTTGCTTGATCTTAATAATGGCAATACATAAAAAACGTCTAACTAATAAAACAATATATTTATTCGTATGGTTACTTAGTCATTTAATTAAATAACTAGTGTATTCGTTTTTCAGGATTTTGTTTTTGAATTAAGTAAATATAACATCGAAGACATGTGACATCTACCAACCCGCATTGGGCCCGCGTGGTGGATTACGGCCCACTCCCTCTCACCTAGAGGAGGCCTGTGTCCCAGCGGAGAACATTATAGGCTGATATGTAAATACCTATAACACATAATATTGTACGGTGGTACGGAATTCTCGTGTGCGAGTCCGACTCGCACTTGGGAACCTTTTTTATTGTAAATGCTCACGCGATCTATCGCATTAATATTATAAGACTGCTACTGACAGTTTCCTTGTTTTTTTTTCTACTTATTGAGGATGTTTGGCTGTACAATGAATGTGGAAATAAATGTTTTGTATTTATTTTAACTTTGATCTTATCCGCTACTTATACTACTCTTTGGAATATGCAACTAGCGACATCGTTCTGACTGGCCGACTTCTTGGCAATTCAAAAGTGTCTGTAATTGGTTTAAATTGAAATAAATGCTTGTTTTTTTTATTTAATATCTTGTACCTACTGCTTTGATGGCCTGTTCAAGATACAAGAACAAAAATTTACTAAAGTTTAAAAACGTTTCTTTAGAAAAAATCTGTGACGAAAAAGTGACTAAAAAGTTTTTACTAAGTAAATTCTTTATTTATTTCGCAAAAAACGGACGACCGATATGACTAGGCAGCCTAGATAATCGTCTAAATATGTAGATAAGTTGACTGCACCTGTTAGGTATTGGTTTCACTATTGCGAAGGTGCAATTGATTTCATTTCGTAATTCCTAATTCTACAAATGTTAATCGGAGATAGGTACGCGTGATATCGAGACATGTTATCGTTGAACTGACATTGTAGATAGGCCTAAACTGGCACGCGACGTTTGCCTACATATTCTCAGTTTTTACTATTTTTTGTAAAAAAATCTTCACTTTTATTTACTTTCACTAGCTAGAAATGTGTGTTGACTTATTTTAAGTAAGACAAAAATAGATAGAATTAATTTGAGTGAGCGACGGTAAAGGTTTTGCGATTCTTGAGATTATCTTTTTGTTTTGCTAAGCGACCACTCGCTTTTCAATCATCTGAGGGTAAATTAAAAATCATAACAACACCAAGTGGATGTTAGGTATAAATTAATGATTGAGTTTAACGACTCGTAAGTAAAAACTCCAATATTATCATAAAAAACTTCAGCATTGTTTTTTTTATTACAAAAATGACGTGACAGCAATATCTGACTGTGTAGCCAGACAGAACCTAAGAAAAAAAAAACAAATAAAAACTTACCTATTTACGTCAAAATCCAAACTTTCAACTGTTCACGAACGCACTGACAGTGAAACTTGATAATGCACTCGACAAAAATAGTAAAAAATAAACGGTAATTATCCGCAATCGATCACACGACACGAACAAGACACGAATGAGACGTACTCAACAAATTATCTTATCGAAATAAACACGTTAATTGCGATTGTAGTCCGGAAAAATCTATTTCGTTGTGTACTTAGGCCTTTTCGGTAGTGAAAACACTGCACTTGGTTTGGGATAGTCTCGTGGCAATGCGTCGACGCGAGCTCTGGCGTGGTCGGAGCCAGACTGCCGCATCGCATCGCCCCGCACGCCCCACGCCCCACCCCGGTACAATTTTCAGGTAAAAAAAAAACGGGAAAAACAGATAACATTTCTGTTTATTATCTATTTGGCGACAGTTTTTTTGGTGACGTTATAGGCAGAATGTTGGTGGTCCTTGTTCTTTTGTTTCTTGTTTTATGGTTAGTCTTTTGTTTTGTGGGCGTTGCTAATGTTTAGCGCCTGGAGGCACGTGCTGCCAGCTGCTATTGTGTTACTTCATTATTTAGAGGTAGGTACCTCTTATCCTTCTTGTATTTTAATGAAGGTGTGTTATTACTTTAACGGTTTTTTTTGGAAAAAAATGATTTCAACTGTAAATTGTTGAACATAATTTCTAGTTGCTTTTTTTTTTTTCTTATAAAAATAACATTCACAATTTTTTATTTTATTTAGTATTTTCCTAAACGAACATCTGCTATTTTATATAAAACTTGATAAATAAGCTATTAATCCATGTAACTATTATTTATGTTAAAATAATTGAGACATTAATAATTTACCTATTGGTTGGTGTTGATAATTTATACGTTTTGAACCATCAATTATATTTTGATACTATACGTACTTATATTGAATGTGTCATACAAAAAAAAAAACATGAAAAATTACAAAATTTATAATTGATGAGGGACGGTGTATTTCGTTATTTACCCATGAATTTGCATTTTTTACGTTATATTTTAAGGTTTCTTTTGTAAATGTTATGTTTTTTTTTTTGGACCGGCCATACTAGCCGTAGAACCGATGTCCGTTGGGATGGACGTGTTCTTGAGTGGAGACCGCGAATCGGCAAATGTAAGGTAGGACGCCCTCAGGCTAGGTGGAATGACGATCTTCGCAGGATGGCTGGTAGCAGCTGGATGAAGAGTTGCAAAAATCGAGTTGAATGGCGTGCAATAGGAGAGGCCTATGTCCAGCAGTGGACTGCTGTGGGCAGGTCTGATGATGATAAAATGAAGTAAATAAATAAGATTTTTTTTTTTAACATCACGCCTTCTTCCACAGAAGGCAGATGTGTAGCTGTAGGACACATTTCTCCTGCTATGTTGGGGTCTCATGTAACGGGGGGCCAACATAGTGCCATCACCGGGCTTCTACTGAGAAATCTCAGATGGAAAACCCAATAACACATTGCCCGACCCGGGAATCGAACTCCCATCGAACCACTAGACATTTTTTTTTAATTATTTCAATACTGACAAAGTTAATTAAGCAACTTCATATTAACTTGTACAGACGCCAGCACATCAAGCTACCCGAAACTGTACCTAATATTTTCCCAATCAACTTTGAACCTTATGCTTTATCGATAAAGCTGAAAATCTATTAAAGAAATTTGACAGATTGTAGTAGCTTGATGTGCTGGCGTCTGTACTATTTTAATTTTTGTATGGTCGAGTAATAAAAATACTAGGGTCATTCTGCGAAACAGAAAAAGTATACAATCAGCTACTCTTTCTTAATAAGTCAGATTAGTATCATTATTCGTAGTACAGTCGCCAGCACACCAATCTACTACAATCTGTCATATTTCTCTAATATATTTTAAACTTTATCGCCAAAGAATAAGGTTCAATGTTGATGGGGAAAATTTGACCGTTTCGGATAGCTTGGTTTGCTGGCGTCTGTAAAAAACAAAAACTTATTAAAATGTCTCATTTTAAGTGACAATTGTCAACGTTAGTAGCTTCGTCAGCTTATCTTGCGCTCAACGTAATCCAACCTTTTATATCCAGGTTAAAAATAGTCAAAATGGCGCGCAAATAGCTTTTTTTTATTCGTGTAAAAAGAATGGATTATAGAATACTTAAAATTGTCTGTGGTTCTGAGTGTTCGTTTAAAAAGATTACATTAATCTTTTGGGTTTTCGAGAATTGATATATTTATTTCTCACGATGGTGTTTTCGAGTGTAAAAAAATTGTTGTAAGGTAATGGTAATCTGCTGATAAACTATCTATTACTATTCTTTGACCGAAAGTTGAGGAAAACTTTCCATTTTACAGTATTTTAGTAACACAAACAAAAGACAAACTTACATTTTATATCTCTTTCTTTAAATCATCATCACCATCTGCCTAGCCTTTTCCCAACTATGTTGGGGTCGGCTTCCAGTCTAACCGGATGCAGCTGAATACCAGTATTTTACATGGAGCGACTGCCTATCAGACCCCCACAACCCAGTTAGATACTGGGTAATACGACACCCCTAGGTAAGACTGGTTGTCAGATTTTCGGGCTTCTGACTACCCGTAACGACTGTCAATAATCCACAAATGACAGCCGGGACCAACAGCTTAACGTGCTTTCCAAGGCATGGAGGGGTCTCGGTATGTAAAGATGGTCACCCATCCACAGACAAACCGCGGCAAGCGTATCTCAACCTGATCTGTCGATCTGTTGCGGCTGTTATTATTTATTCACGGACACAAGTATCTCTTTCTTTAAATAATCCTAAATAAATGATAGACTTTTGCAATTCATATGTGTTTTCTGAGTTTATCTTGAACATTACTGACATCGGTGAAGGAAAAACATCGTGAAGAAACCTGCCGGTTGATTCTGCAAAAATCTCACCGTGATATCTTTCTGGTATTATTATTACCATAGACTACTCAAATAGTTTGTAATAGTAATTATAGAGTATTAATAAAAACCTTGAAATTGACCCAGAATAAAAATTCTAATTGCGCGTTGAAATCTTCTATGTTTACGGGATAAGGTCTACGAGCCTACGGGCTACGCGTTGCGGTCTACGAAAAAAATGGTCTCTTTTGTTTTAACGAAATGCTGTGATTTGATTGGTCCGGCGAACTATCTCGGCTTTCTTCGGCATGGGTCGGTTTTTAGATGCTTGTAGAATCTATGACGTATTTATATTCTGTATGGTGTACGGTAGTAAGTGTTCTGGGATTATGGCATTAATAGGAAAATACACAAAAATGTTAATAGTTGATGATGTCATTTTCCTTTTTTTTTATAAGTATAGGAATATAGCACATCCATGCATGCAGTCCTTTCACATTGATTTTACCTCTGATTTTGCATAACTGTCCAAAACACAGTGATCTTTATTATCATTCGAATAAGGTTGCTTTTGGGTTGTACCACTGACAAGACTTTCAAAATCATTGTGATCTTTATTTTTATTACAATAAGGTTGTTTTAGGTTGCTGCTGTCAGAGATAAAGTAACTCAGAACAGAAATGGCATAGTTTGTGTACTTAAATAAATAATAAATAAAAAAAGAATAATAAATTTTTATTTCAGAATTTGACTTCCATAAGTATATTTGTTAGCAGCAATGTTCTTAGCCTAGTGTTAGTAAAAGTAAATTAAAATTAAATCAAAATTAAAATTAAAATTACAATCTATTTTTGAATTTGATATTTCTTTGATACAAGCCGTGCGCCCGATGGGATTTTGTATCGGCAAAAATAACCATCTCAATGATAAATTATTTAAAAAAAAGATAAATTATAAACATGCCTTCGAATTTTTGTTTCTATATTAAGACATGCTAGTACCCTCACAATGTTTTCATTCACCGTTTTGAGGACTGTGGCGATGATATTTTGTACACAAAGAAAAGCGCCTACCTGGTTCCGAACCCACGACCTTACAAGTCGGGGCCGTCGTGTTTGTCAGTCTTTCGGGTAATCCTTCTCGGTACTTTAGTTTATTGGTTAGATACAAAAGAAACTAGAATCCGTAGGCCCCACAGATAGCTCGCCTAATTGATATGGGTACCATAAATTAAATCAAGATGGCTACCGGACCGTTGGCGTAACTATATCGTTAAAGGATTAGAACATAAAATTGGTAGTAAAAATAAGTAGGATATAAGATCGGAATGCCGGCTGTAAACCGTGCTTGAATCCGGAATCGAACCTGTAGTTTTTAAGTTCCTATTTTAACGAGTGACTTAATATTTTTTTTGCCTGTATTGGATTTGGCTTCCTGTCTACCCAGATAGACCAAATATGGGGTTTGAAATATATACAAGGTGTAACTTATATAACGCACAACCTCTTAAGGGGGTCATTGTACTCATAAATTATGAACAACTTTTACTATGGGACCAAACCTGAAATCGCGAAAAAGAAATCAGCTGTTCCCTGTATCTATGTTCGCATAACTCGTCAAAATGTAAGTAACAGCTGATTTTTTTTCGCGATTTCAGGTTTGGTCCCATAGTAAAAGTTGTCCATAATAATTATGAACAACTCATAATTATTATGAGTACAATGACCCCTTACGAGTTTGTGCGTTATTAAAGTTACAGGTTGTATAAATAAGCATGTCCGGTTCCGACCATGAGCGGATTGTTTTTGTTACATATCGTAAGTAACATTTTGGTTATAATTCAGGAATTTGGTTCTAAAGAAAGACTAGGGGAATTTTATTACTAAGTAATTCTTAAGAATGAAAATGAAAATGTCGAAAGTCAGACCGGCAGGGTAATTGCGTAACACACTATCAGTAGCAATGGGTTTCATTTTGACAGTTCAACAACATTCATTGCGTTTTTTACGTTGGTGAGCAGACAAATTTTTCGAACATATGGAGCAATGGATTAGCAATATGCTTCAAAATGATTCAAATTGAGAGGAATAGTGTGTCACGCAATTAGGGTGGCAGACCCTTGCCAAGCTAAATAAAAAAAATAAAAAATAAAAATCGTTTATTTGGAACAGAAACAGATACAGTCTTAAACAGATACAAACAATGGCAGCTGCAAAAGTTAAAAACTGTGGAGCAGTTGCCAACGCCCTTCTCCTACCAAGAAGATACGAGTTCCAGATTAAGTGAAGGGTACAAAAAAGTTTCTAGAAATTTTACTTAATACATAGGACCTCTATAAGTCGAACATCAAGGGAGACGCCAAAAAATTCGAGTTATAGAGTTTTCGACTTATGGAGGATTTCGACTTAGGCGGATTTTGATTCGACATAAAGAGGTTGAGATTCATTCTTATAAATTTTGAGTTAGAGAGGTAAAACAAATAAAAATTCAAGTTGCAGAGGTTTCAAACATATTTTTATTTATTATGAATCAACATTATTTCAAAACGACCCTAAAATAAAAAATAAAATATGCCATTAAAAAAGGTCAGTATTTTTTTTTTTTTTGCTTTAGATAATTCGGTTTTTCTCTATGGCAATGTCTAGGGTATAAAGAGCAGAAAATTCTTGTTCTTTAGAGTTCCTGGTTTGCAGTAGAACAAAACTACTTCGGACAATATTTCAGTCGACAACGAATGACTTGCTTCGCTAAAGTTCAAATGAAATCAAAAATAATAAAATTAAACACCTGACACCCAGCAAGCAAACACGTGTTAACGTAAGTCATAAATTCGTGGTAATCCTATTTATTGTATATTCCTAAATTGTTTTCTAAGAAACAATGGTGTAGGTACTTACATTGTCAGCAAATTCTTAAAGTCTGTAACTTATTTTTTTTTTCTAACTACAGAGGTAAAGTGTCAAATAATCGAGTTGTAAAGGTTGTAAAATAAAACTGCTATGTTCGAGATACAGAGATCCAATTTAATTTTTCGAGTTATGGAGGGAAAATATGTACCAAAATGGCTTGGAGGGACTCACTGATTATTTCGACTAATAGAGGGTTGAGATTTCGAGTAATGGAGGTTTTGGTGTTTGAAAGGAAGGGAACAAAACATGTTTTCGAGATTTGGAGGTTTTCAACTTATCGAGGTTCGACTTAACGAGGTTCTACCTAAGATTAAAAAAAAATAAAATACAATTATTAAATCGTAGGGTATGCGCCGGCACCGTGTGTTTGTGAATGTGTGCTATTAACCCTTATTCAAATAAAGGTATATATATTACCACATCGTGTTTTTTTAAATAATGCACTCTAACTTTTAATACGGTAACACTAAAGGTATAAATATCACATATTTATAATGTATAATAATTTGTTTATCTATTTTATTTCATTTGACAACCTGTCAACGTCATTTGTCACTGTAAGGTAATGTCAAAGTTGACTCAACGGTTTTGTTGTGAAAAAAGTCGAGTTTATGGCGGGTGTTTTCAGAAATTTTAAAAGTTTGTTCAAGAAAAAATCTGGTAAGGACTTTTTCGACGCAAATTCCAAAACTATAACATATTTTGACTAATATCACGTGTTAGCAGCATTTGCAATTGACTTATTCATATAATTTAGATGTTTCAAATATGTGGTAAATATCTTACCCTTGTCCGATCCCACTTTGAAAAATATCAGATTATCTATATAAAAATCGGTTGTCTTTTGTATATTTTTTTTGGACTGCAAAAAGCTAATATGCAATACTAATAAAAAATTATTAAAAAAATAAAACGTTTCATTTCCAAAATATAAAATAAATATTATAAGTAGAACCAAGAGGAAGTCACTAGTCAAGAAACGAAAATTAAACCGTAACGGACAATGGTAACAATTTTACCACCAACATCAAAAATTTTGTAGTCATGAACGGATAATGGTAAATTATTTACCACCAGAAAAACTACCTCATCCCCTATTCTTTTTTAAATTTTGTTTTAAAATATGAAATCAGTGACCCTCAATTACCTAAAATACAATGAAACCTTTAAAAAAAAATGCATACCGGCTCGCGTTTGCTTAAGGGTTAAGACTACGTTGCCATATTGGCAATATCATCACCAGCCTACAGCAGTCCACTGCTGGACATAGGCCTCTCCTATTGCATGCCATTCAACTCGATGTTCGCAAGTATCATCCAGCTGCTACCAGCCATCTTGCGAAGATCAATAGCTCCTAATGCTTTCGCAGGGAGGGAGAAGTGACAAACTCCCCAGCAGCACAGCCGGTCGATTCTGTAAAAATCTCACCGTGAAATCATAAGTGAAGTGATCTTGAAGTGAGCAGTGTGAATAGTGTTAATCCCTAGTGACAGCTCCCTTCCCCCTCACTTCACCTAAGATCTCACGGTGACATTTTTACAGAATAGCACTACAGGTGTCCAGTTAGAAGACTGCGATGATGTTTTCGAAACTGCTGTGACATATTGGCAATATTCATAAATGTATACTCGTATCTACTGTGAGTTCTTCTGATAAATATTCAAACAAATTATGATGTTGCCATAAAATTAATGATTTTAACAAATAACTTCCAAGAAAGTAGGTTTCATTACACATACCTACAACATTCGTTACTGGCCACCGACCGAATTCAAATTTCGAACACCGTGCGTGCCTACTCAAATGTCATAAGATTCACACCTGTCAAAAAAGTACGATGATACTAATTGTCTGCTAAGTGAAAAGAAGCTTTATTTGTGGCCAATAAAATTGAATACACCTTGTATACTTTAGCACTTGTAGCGTTTCGTTATCAAGGGGCGTTAGTAAATGTCAATGGTTTTGTCCAACTAATGAAGCAAGATTTGTACGGATAAGACCTTCATTTAACGTAAATGTGTTATTATTTGATATATTTTCTAAATAAGTAAAGCAAACTTTCACATGAAATAAATTGTAACATAAGAGGACAAGATAAGAAGTGTAAGATAATACATTTATTTTCAATATGAACGAAATATGTGATGTAAACACTAGTACTTATTTATTTTTGTTCTGAATTATTGTGATTTATGTATGTGATTTTGAGATAAGTGAACGTATATTGATAGTTTTTATCTCTTCAGAGTGCAGGTGAGCGCGATATCATGCTGAAATTGGTGATAATGCCAAGGTAACAGTATGTAGGTATGATTTTAATAACATTTATCTCTACAAAGCAAAATGATATTGACTTCAATATATGAAAGTCAACAATACATTGGAAATGAGCAATCATTGCAAATCATTGAGATACGAGTTCCATAGAATTTAAATATATCTGCTTACAGCTTGGCCGTTGCGAGAATGCATTCCTAACACCTGTCAGTGTGACAATTCTAGTAGCTAATAAAGATCAAATTCGCAAAACACGTATTCGTCAGTATAAAACTGACAGGTGACAAGAACGCATTAACTTGTCGGCCGCACTGTAATTTGCTTTTCTCCACTAAACATAAACCGGGCGCAGTCCACTCACATGGATGTCTACGTTAGTTCCAAGGGTTTGATTACCATACACACTTATAACAGGAATAATATTGAATGAATCCTCAACTGTCAGTTTTGGCAATGCACCTTCTACAGATCAAAATTATTTGAATAAAAAATGTCCTTCAGAGTGAATAATGAAGTCAGGTCCACACTAATCGTACACGGTCGTTCGGCGCGCACCCAAAGTGCTCCACGTTTAAATATGATATTTTTTTCTAGTTTTCAGTGCGTCGCGTCCAGCCACACCGCCATACAGCCTATATTTATGTGTTGCCGCGTAATTTATTTATTTTTATTTATTCACCGCTCTGTAACAGTCGGTATTGGACTGAGGTTTATGGCACGGGAACTAGGAGTAAGAAGAATATTTTTGTCTGTTAAAATATCTGGAACATGTGAAACAATATTCTAACTTTTGCATAAAAATATGTGATCAATCTACTGACACTGTCTCAACTTGAGGCATAGCTTAATCAGCCTTTAATATTCCCACTGCTAGGACACAGGCCTCCTCTCGGTGAGAGGGAGTAGGCCATAAACCACCACGCAATATCACATGTCTTCGAATTGTTGGTTCTAGGACATGCCGATTTCCTCACAATGTTTTCCTTCACCATTTTGAGAGCAGTGACTATGAAATTATTTAGACAAAGTAAAAAAAAAAAAATATGAAAATGTGTTTATTCCCAATAATACTTTACAGTAGGTACATATTTCTTACCTCTGCCAAACTGCAAAGCGATTTGTTGGCAACATAGCTCCGTTTTACATTTATAAAGTGCCTGCTTGGGTTCGAACCCATAACCTACACTTCGTTAACGTCGGGGCCGTTGCCACTGGACCACCACTGCTCTTGAGGCATCATTGACACAGTAGACAGTGTTCTGCCGTGCGATTCTGTAACCATCTCACCGTGAAAGCTTGGGTGAAGTGAGCGTGGAGTGAGCTGTCATTCGCTAGGGATTAACACTATATACAACGTGTAACGTTAAATGCGCAAAACCTGAAAATAGTTTGATCAGAATAACGAGCAGAATTAATTGAACCACTTTTTAATATAGGTCACATTTTTCAAAAAATCTTCATTAAAAACGTTGCCGTGTCTATTTATTATTAGGTCAAGCAAGCCAATGTCAGCGCGGCGGCGCAGCGGCCCGATGATGACTCATTCCCTCGATAAAGCGTCGTCGCAGACGCCAGAAACGATCAGAATGGCCAGTAAAACTAAAACAGCACATAAAACCTTTACAATTTTTTAATAACTTATTTTCTCTGTGAAATAGGTCAATTGAATTAAAAATCAGTTGGGATGTCTGAGGTTTTGCGCATTTAACGTTACACGTTGTATATTATATATTTTAATTTTATATTTTTTATTTTTTTTATTATATTTCACGGTGAGATTTTTACAGAATCGACCGGCAGAATTATTATGATCGTCGGACCCTCCACGTCATAATAAAGGCCTTCAAAAGACTTACAATCACACTAAAATCATAAAGGCGAAAGTTTGTGAGTGTGTGTGTGTGTATGTTTGTATGTTTCGATGGCACGGTTGGCGCAGTGGTTAAGCGAATGACTGCTGCGCTGCGTGTCGCGGGTTCGATTCCCGCACGGAACAAATATTTGTATGACCTATAAGTAGTTGTTCCGGGTCTGGCTGTTTGTGTATGTGAGTTTAAATGTTTGTAAACGCACCCACAATACAGGAGAAATTTCTAGTGTGGAGCAATGTTTTAAAAAAAAAAAAAAAAACAAAAACAAAAATGTTTGTTACTTCTTCATGGTCAAACGGCTGGACCAATTTTAATGATATTTGGCACACAGGTATTTTATAACCCCTGCATCACGATCATTATATCGGCCATTGGTCTATCACACCAATGTTATTGTTTATGACCGTCTATAAAAAAAACGAATGTCAAAGATATTGGTGCCGATTCTGTCGTTCACAAACTAAACTAAATTTAAGTTTAGTACATCTTTTTCTTTTTATTTAATTAAGAAAGGACAGAAGTAAAATTTTAGTTTAGTCCTGTCAAATTAATCTGTGCCTGATGTAAATTTATAATTAATATGTGTAAATTTATAATTAATATTATGTATTAATTTTCTTAATGATATAGAAAGGAAAAAAATGCACTGAACTTAAATTTAATTTGGTTTGTGAACAAGGAAAATATCGACATCATTTTTTATGAAATTAGAACAGCCGGTCGATTCTGTAAAAATCTCACCGTGGAATCATAAGTGAAGTGAGCACTTAATACTTAGTGTTAATCCCTAGGGAATGATAGCTCACTCCACGCTCACTTTACCCAAGCTTTCACGGTGAGATGGTTACAGAATCGCACGGCAGCTACGTATCGTAAATTTCCATAATTTTGTAGCGCATCCATTTTGAAATTAAGGTACCTCGATGTCATCAGAGTATGCTGGAGGCCCCCGATCTTCTGTTAAATGCTTTATTTAAGTGTGTTATTGTACTGTTAGGTTTGTGGCGATATAAACACGAGACAGTAAAAAGCCTGAAGAGGCAAAAGGTTCAGATTGGAATTCTTCAAGCCTTTAAAGCACTAGCTACTTTCGGATATGGGTAGATTTTTGAGCCTAAAAATGATATTTGAAATAAGATACGATGTGGTAATAATATATAATGTGGACTATTTCTTGGCCAAAGAATTAGTATCGCCATACAACGTGGCAATGTTGCCAGCCTTTTGGGCACTGTTCCTGTTGACAGCACTCTGTCACTACAATCTGTCAAACTTCTTTAATAGATTTTCAACTTTATGGCTAAAGCATAAGGCTCAAAGCTGATTGGGAAAATTTGACAGTTTCGGGTAGCTTGATGTGCTGGCGTCTGTACATTATGTAGGTCTAAGATGCGTGCTGATGTTTTCCTCTCATAACTATAAGAACAGCTTTATACCGTATTTAAAGCAAACCAAGTCAGTACTGGACCTGACTATCTGAGCCATAATTTGTTAAAACTCAATGTGCAAATCCCGTCGCTTCTCTTCAACGTTTATACAAAATCTTACATAAAAGCAAAACACGCTCAATCTCTGTCCCCCCGTGTTAGACAAAGCGTGAAGTTTGTCAATAAAACAGGTTGCATGACAAACACATTGACCCAGTACCTCCGAGAGGTCACGGATCGTATTTTTCATTAGATTTTGACATAATTATAAATATCATTATGAATACGACGTTAAGGCGAGGTCGTAGAGCGAGCGGTGAAATCGTTTGAGCGTTTTTGTTCGAGACAAACAAAATTATGTTACTTATTTTGTAAGATTATTGAATCAAATTATAAACTGAGAAAACTGGCTTCCGCTTGGTGCGAAAACTGCAGCCTATGCATTCCGTAAATATCTCACCGTGAAAACAAAGGTGAAGTGAGCGTGAAGTGAGTCGTCAATAGTGTAAATCCTTCACCTTAGTTATCACTGTTAGATTTTTTCCAGAATCCAGCAGTGGCCTTTTAATTGGTATTCAATTACACATACGAGTCTATGGCATAAAGTAGGTAGTACCAACAAGTACAGACGCCAGCACATCAAACTACTACAACCTGTCAAATTTCTTTAATGGATATTCAACTTTATCGCTAAAGTATAAGGTTCAAAGTCGATTGGGAAAATTTGACAGTTTCGGGTAGCTTGATGTGCTGGCGTCTGTACATAACTACGTGTACGACCTTTTAGCTGTTACAGACACATCAGTGTAGTTTACTAATCATAGCAGTTACTCAATAATAGCCGCACGGCTCAATCGATGGTTAAGCTACTTTTGCCGACGTCAGTCCGTGGATGGGTAACCGCCCATTACATACCAAAACTTCTCCGTGTCTCAGAAAGCGCGTTAAGCCGTTGGTCCCGGTTGTCATTCATACATGTTTGACAGTCGTTATGGGTAGTCAGGAGCCCAAGAGTCTGACAACCAGTCTTACCAAGGGGTGTCGTGTTACTCATTAACTGGGTTGTGGAGGTCAGATAGGCAGTCGATCCATATAAAATACTAATATTCAGCTGCATCAGGTTAGATTGGAAGCCGGCCCCAATATAGTTGGGAAAAGGCTACGTAGATGATGATGTACAGTTACTTACTGTCTGTTCAACTGTGAGTATAGCATTCCTTTTCACGCTTGAAGTCGAACCTCGCCTTAAAACCCGGTACGGTACGAAACTTACAGACGAAAACTATAAAAAAGCCGACGCGAACACCGTCCGCGACCTTAAATACACCTAAAACAACCTTCAAATACATTGCTTGCTCTAAAACATGAAAAAATAAACCTTTCCATATAAAACCCGCGGTGCACGACGAAGTATTAATAACCTTTGAGCAAGGCATTCGAATTATAAAGTTCAATAATGGAATCCCGCCGCCCGGAAACGTATAAAAAAGCGCGGCAAAACTTTTTCAAACTCGGAACGTTGAATGGAACGTCATTTTTTACCTCGGTTAGGGATGTCGCAGTGAAAAATGATATAATTTATATCGTTTGGTAGCGGCTACCCGTTTTGTTCGACAAAATACAAGAAAAAAAATGTAAAAATATGTATATATTACAATATTTTTTACTCTTTTTACTACTAATTTAAAATGTTTCCTTATCAACGCGCGGCGCGATGCGACAAAAGGTTTAGTGATACGCGTTTTTGTGAAATCAAAAGTATCGATATCGGTATTTTTTTGCTTTTTGCAGACTTTGACTTTCCGTTTTTATGGGAGCCTCATTTAAAAGCACATCACGCAACTACTCGTAAATATAGCTTCCATGACAGGATTGTAAATTAGATATCAATCACTTGTTTTTATAACTTTGAGAAAGTAATTGGATCTTAATTTACCCGCGGTATAAATTACTTCTCATTAATAAAATTACCTAGTAAGAGCATGGTACTAGGTTTTTCTAGTGTTTAATTACTCGTATACGATGTGAGAGTCTCGTTCTTTATCAATATTTTTGTTGCTTTAATTGTGATTTCAACGTTAATTCGCAATCACTTATTCATTTAGCGGATTTTAATTAAGATAAAGATTGCATTTTATCATGTAATATCTGTTAAATATCTTTTTCTTTCTCTGGAAACACTCGTTAATCAAAAATAACGATTATTTGTTGATTTGAACCCTCGAACTCTACACATTCGTCCAATTTGAGGTCAAAAAAGACTCCTCGATATATCCCATCCCTACGACACACACAGACAAAGCAACAACACAAATCAAAGCGCGCGCGTCGTACGAGCGAGAATGAAATATTCAAATTTGGAAGCTGATTCCGTTTATGGCTACTTAATTTGGGTGATTCGATTTGAATATTTAAAAAAGGTACGAAGGAAAAAAATGTATGGCCATAGACATTCCTTGAGCGAGTGGACACGGAGTTTTTAATGTAGCAGATTTTAGGTAATTTATTGTCTGTGAGCGGTGTGTAAGATCGGTGAGGTTATGTTGCTGTGATTGAGGTCTGGATTCGGATGGGTGGTTGAATGGATTAATAGTACTAGGTTTGTTCAGAGAATTAGGGTTGTTTGATTTACTTTTAACTTTTTAAAGGAATATGTTTATTTTGACATGGTTATTGGGCATCAGACTTGCAGTTTATTCGTTAGTCATGCTGGCTACCTGAGGGGCAATTCTCCTAATTTTAAGAACGCTCAAAGTCTGATCTCAGTCTCTGTCAAAAATACGTCTGATTTCCCTACATTTTTGAAAAGTTTTGGATATTGATTGTCGCTCGGAAGAGATTGCGACTAGATTTTGAACGTTTTTAATTACGGGAATTAGCCTTCTGCAGTGCTATTCTGTAGAAATCTCACCGTGAGAACTTAGGTGAAGTGAGCTGTCATTAGGGATTAACATTATTCGCACTGCTCACTTCAAGCTAACTTCACTTATGATTTCACGGTGAGATTTTTACAGAATAGAGCGGCTGATATTGAAACACTATTCCACAAAGTGTTTAAAATAATGCATTGACTTTTGGGGAATCCATCCATCATAACATCAGATGGCCGATGAAGCCGAAAGGTGCTGGAGTGGCGACCGCGTACCCGAAGACGTAGCGTTGGAAGCCCTTCCACAAGGAGGACCGATGACCTGATGAAGGCCGCCGGAAACCGCTGAATACTGGCGGTGCTTAGCGGAGGAGGGGAGGCATGTCCAGCAATGACGTCTTTCGGCTGAAATGATGATGAAGGTAGTCCATCATATTATTCATTACTAGCATCTGCCCGCAACTTCGTTTGCGTAGAATTCGGAAATCCCACCGTTTAAATCCTATTACCCGTTTCCCCGTACGAATGAAGCATTTTCCCGCGGTAAAAAGTAGCCTATGTTCATCAGGGATAATGTCGGCTTCTAATGGTAAAACAATTTTTCAAATCGGTCCAGTAGTTTCGGAGCCTATTCAATACAAACAAACAAACAAATCTTTCCTCTTTATAATATTAGTGGAGATTATCTCTTGGATTTAAAAGCTTCTAGCTTACGGGTTTAGATTGAAGACAGTGGTTAAGTATCGTGTCAACCAGTAAACGTCAACGGCTGACATAGGTCCACCCAGTAATCGCTACCTTTGTGTTTAAAGTCTATTATTATTAGTCTACTAGCTGTGCCCCGCGGTTTCGCCCGCATAAGTCTCGATCCCGTAGGGATATCGGGATAAAAAGTATTTTATGTGTTAATCCTGGTTATAAAATATCTGTGTGCCAAATTTCATCAAAATTTTAAATTCCAAAATAAAAATAAATTTATGAAAAGAAAATTAATTTCATTGTAAAAAAGCGTGGGGTTCTCGATATTGATTGTTGTAAACATAATAATTTGTAGTTATTTGTAAACGTAGAGTTAGTATAGAAATATGATAAAAAGCACCCCACGCTATTTTACAATGAAATTAATTTTCTTTTCATAACTTTATTTTAATTTTAGAATTTTAAATTAAAGTTATTTCCTGGTTTTTAGTTCGATTTGCTATTAAAGCGTGTTTTTTTTTCGTTTTTTAAACTATATTTTTTTTAAGTACAAACTGAAAATGTTTGGCGACAGAAGTTAGGTGTATGGTGGAAGTAATTCCCTAGAGCAACTCCTTCAAATATACATCTTTACTACTGCACATAAATGCAAATATATATTATAAGATTTCTAAAACGGCAAACATACATTGAAAACTCAAAAGCAATAAAAAAAAACTAAAGAAAGTGTCCCCGGAAAGGAAACTCAAAACTAAGATGGCCGGACCAGTGCTACCAACATTGACAAATCTGTACTCGAACCTAACTGCCGTATATTCTACCGGCTATGAACGAGTCTTGTGTTAGACCCATCTAAGCATTCCCCCGTCAACTTTGAGAGGGATAGAGATCACTCCAGTCTGTCTAGATTCTTTTGAGGAATGCTATGGGACTTGAAATGGACGTCTTTCGATTCTTGTATTCGTGATACCTACTGCTGAACTGCATGTCGATTCTGTAAAAATCTCACCGTGAAAATTTGCGTGAAGTGAGCTGTCAGTGTCATCCCACTGATGCTAGAGATTGACCAAGCAAAAATTTACAATCATAATCGACATTTCAATAATATTTTTTATGCTAATTCTATTGATAATTTAAAATAATTTCACAGCTAGTATTTTATTTGTCAAAAAATTACTTATTTGGTGGGGTTTCAAAATAAAATAGCAAAATAGAAACTTAGTCAGAATATCAATTTTCTTTTTTTCCTAGATTAAAACCCCACAAAAAAGATACCTATGTTTTGACAATCAAAATACTAGCTTTGAATAGAATTAGCATAAAAAATAGTATTAAAATGTCGATTATGATTGTATATGTATGCTTGGTCAACCCCTAGTATCAGGTGGGATGACACTGACAGCTCACTTCACCTAAGTTTTCACGATGAGATGGTTACAGAATCGCACTGCTGAGGTTGGTCGTCAATTCTTCTTTTTGACAAATGTCTGCCTGAACTAGTGTAGGGTAAAATCTTTGAGTAGCTGGTGGATAAAATACTAGATTCTCTATACGCGAGACTTGCTCAAAAATTATCTTACGGCGTGTAGTCCTGGCAAATAAAACTCTTTCCTCTTTGCACTCTCAGAATATGAAAAATAGCGGGAACAGAGACATGCCAAAATAGTACAGACGCCAGCACATCAAGCTACCCGAAACTGTCAAATTTTCCCCGTCAACTTTGAACTTTATGCTTTAGAGAGAAAGTTAACCCGTCGCGCGCCAATTAGCAGACAATAGGAATTTTGTTGTTATCGGTACAGATGGTGTACATTCGACGTGTGAGAGGTTAAAGAAATTTGACAGATTGTAGTAGCTTGATGTGCTGGCGCCTGTACATGTATATTATTTTATAGCTCGTGTGACCTAATCTCGACTAAGTCACAGAAAAGCGTGATTTGGAACATTGACGTAATCAATACTCTTGAAAATTAACGGTGATGTCAAATGTTTTGTAGCACAGTGTGATCGAAAACCGCACTTAAGTGCGTTTACGCCGTACGGCATTTCATACAAACTTTCAAGCACTTGTTTTTCGAAACGAATGAACCGATTTTAATGAAACTTCGTGCGCATAAGCAGGATATAAAGATGTAAAAAGTTGGTGAAGAACATTTTCGAAATGTCTTATTTAAAAAAAGATAACTGGAAATCTCTGTTTGTATGGAAAATTTAAAATCGTTCTAATTTGGCTGTAACACTATTTTTCGAAAATGTTTTTACTTTTTAGACCTTCGTATCCTGCTTATGCGTACGAAGTTTCATTAAAATCGGTTCATTCGTTTCGAAAAAAAAGGGCTTGAAAGTTTGTATGAAATGCCGTAAGGCGTAAACGCTCTAAGTGCGGTTTTCGATCACACTGTGCTACAAAACATTTGACATCACCGTTAATTTTCAAGAGTATTGATTACGTCAACGTTCCAAATCACGTACCTATAGTTAATTTGAGCAAACATTTGGGCAACAGTAACTCATGAAACTGATAAAATGATGACAGCATTTCTCTTCCAATCTGCATTTGAAAAATACTTAGAAAAAATTTAGTGCCACAAAATTTTCATCTTGCGTAAATCTCACCATATACAGCGTGTAACGGAAGGGGGGTATCAACCCTGAAGGAGGTGAATGTGCTCATGAAACTCAACAACTTTCCCCAAAGAACATAGGTCGAAATATGAAAAAAAAATTTGGCCCTCCCTTACAAAACTTACAAAACAATTTTTTTTTTTCATATTTCGACCTATGTTCTTTGGGGAAAGTTGTTGAGTTTCATGAGCACATTCACCTCCTTCAGGGTTGATACCCCCCTTCCGTTACACGCTGTAGACAGATACGTCCTGTCTTTATTTCACACAAACCTACATAGATTTCATTCACCATTCTCTATTTCTTTTTTTTTCTCGCCTGTGCTGTCCCAGTCCTGGGCAAAGTTTCCCTCAACCCCTGACATCTATCGCGAGTCCGCGCGTCCTCCATCAAGTTTGGACGGAGACTATAATTATGATCTCTTACTTTTAATTTGCTAGACTAAAGTGACAGCTGCGATCATTACATTAATGTCACATTGACACAAGAAGGTCGTTCGTTTAAGGTTAAGCTACGCTTGCCGCGGTTGGTCTGTGGATGGGTGACCATCTTTACCTACCAAGACCCCTCCGTGCCTCGGAAAGCACGCTAAGCCGTTGGTCCCGGCTGTCATTCGTAGATCTTTAACAGTCGTTACGGGTAGTCAGAAGCCCGAAATTCTGACAACCAGTCTTACCTAGGGGTATCGTATTACCCAGTAACTGGGTTCTGGAGGTCAGACAGGCAGTCGCTCCATGTAAAATACTGGTATTCAGCTGCATCCGGTTAGACTGGAAGAGCCTAACATAGTTGGGAAAAGGCTAGGCAGATGATGATGACAGAAGGTCGTTCGCAGCTGTCATTTTAGTCTAGCAAAGAGTATACATAAGTAGCTCGTTTTTATAATAAGAGATAAATAAAAATGTATGCTTTATAAGGTACAAACTCCAGCACATCAAGCTACCCGAAACTGTCAAATTTTCCCAATCAACTTTGAACCTAATGCTTTAGCAATAAAGTTGAAAATCTATTGAAGAAATTTGACAGCTTGTAGTAGCTTGATGTGCTGGCGTCTGTACTTACTATAGATACAACTTACTACTGCACTTGCCCACATAACTTAGGTACCCTATATCGGTCAACAAACCCCATAACATAAGCAGACACTGTCTAAGTTTATTATAACCAATATTTCAAAGTTAAACCAGCAGCGGATGACGCGAGTATTTTGCCATAAGTCGATGGGATCAGCAAGAGATAGTGTTGTGCGTCGCGTTGTCGTAAAATATCGATACTTTGCTATCGACAAATCGATGCGAGCAATTGATATTGCTTAAGTAGGGTTTGATGGGTGGATTTTGAGTTTTATTTACTTATGTGGTCTATTTTTATGTGTATACTAGTTTGAGTACAGCTTTGAGTGCAACATATTAAAAAAAAAGTAGGTTTACGTACGATTTATAATAAATTTTATATCTGGTAAAATATATAGGTAGGCACCGTCAAACGGGGTGAATAAGGATGCAGGAGAATCCGGACGAAACTTTCAAAGGAATTTTTACATTTAAATAATATTATTTTTTGCCAAAAGGACTTTAATGTGTTCACTGTAACGATTAAGTTCCCTTGTTGACAACAAACTATAATATTACAACGTTCAAATCAAATCAAATCAAATCAAATCATCTTTATTGTGGATCATAGGAAAGTGTACATAATACAGCTGGTGTTAATATTGTGTTTTGGGAACAGCTATGTCCTGCCCTTAGGGCGTACAATAAATGTAGTTACGTTAAAATCCATTTGAAAGTTTCGTCCCGATTCACACCGTTTGTAGGTAGATAGATACTAAAGATTTAATGGAATTTCGAAATTAATATACTAAATGAAATCTGGAATCTCATTCGTTTTAATACGACAAAACTAATTGCTTAATTCTATGAATTTATTATAATGAATGATGTAGCATCAACCAAATTACCCATTCAGAATAACTACATCAAAGAACATGAATAAACAAAACACTTAACTATGTACTTTCTGTAAAATATATACGCAATAAAATTGCCCAGTAGGCAGTAAGTGATGTTAAAAACATGATAAATATTCAAGGCAATCACATCGTTTTAAACGACCGCTCGCGTCGGCGGACGCTGAGCGAATGAGCAAAAAAGCCCGCGAGACGTTCATCTGACATTCAACGTTGGGTGGGGCCTGCCGCTTCCCGCCTCCCCAAACGAGCACCACCATTGGCTCATTTAAAAATCGATTCCATTTTATAAATATGTAACCACTTTCATTTCCCGCGCATCGAGACCGTTGCAAGGCACGCACAGCGCGACACAACTCTCACCCTTATTTTGACAGTCGAAGAATTCAATTTCGAAAATCGAACAGCTAGTGTTGTGACGTTTACTATCGATTAACATTCAATTGTTTTACCGACATGTCTTTGTGGTCTCTTTTGTTTTATTTAAAGGCGAACAGGCCCAAGATGTTTTTTTGTTGGAATTATTTTTATTATAAGTCCGTAGGTAGGTCGGAATAAACAAGAACATGTAGGTGGGTGAAATTGTATCTGTAATAAATAATGGTGTATTTTTGATTTATGGTGAAACAGGAGGGTTTGGGATGAAGATTATAGTGTTTCTGTAGGTACGTTTAATAGTAATGATCTGTATCTACTCTATGCAAGCTGTTCAAAAAGATTCAAGATGGAGGCTTATTAATGATGATACCTATTGAACGCTGAATACTTCATCGGTTTGATCAAACATTTAACTTGGGCTCAGCGCGGTGCGTAGCTACATAATAACCACGCTGAGATAGATATGGAAGGTTAAGCTGCACTTGCCGCGGCCAATCTGTTGATGGGCGACAACTGTTACTAGTATAGGTACAGACATACCTACTTCTTAGTATATCGATATGCACTGAGCCACGGTAATATTATAATAACTGAGCCAACCGTCGGCGTCGTTCCTGTTTCTTTTACCTTAAAATAACAGTATCATGCCAAGTTTTAGGTTAAGGAGATATTACCTACTTATATATTTTTGTGAATAAGATGGCAAGGGTTTGTGGCTAAGTAATAACAGCCGCTCGGGTAAATCGATCAGGTTAAGCTACGCTCGGCGCGGTTGGTCCTTGGATGGGTGTCTATCTTTACATGTCTATCTTTACATACCCCCTCCGTGCCTCGGAACGCACGTTAAGCCGTTGGTCCCGGCTGTCATTCGTGGATTTTTGACAGTCGTTAGTAGATACGGGTCGACAGAAGCCCGAATGTTTGACAATTATAGTCTTACCAAGGGGTATCGTTTTACCCAGTAACTGGGCTATGGAGGTCAGATAGGCAGTCGTTCCATGTGACATACTGGATATTCAGCTGCATCCTGTTAGACAGGAAGCTGACCCCAACATAGTTGGGAAATGGCTAGACAGATTGATTGAGAGTAAGATGGCATATTTCACGAAACAAAGTTCTCCGTCGCATTTGACAAGACGGAAAAAAGTTATGTAGGTACTGTAATTGATAATACCTACCATAGATCTAATGCTTGATAGGTACAGACGCCAGCACATCAAGCTACTCGAAACTGTCAAAATTTCCCAATCAACTTTGAATCTAATGCTTTAGCGATAAAGTTGAAAATCTATTAAAGAAATTTGACAGATTGTAGTAGCTTGATGTGCTGGCGTCTACACGTAAAGCAGCAACTCAAGTTGCTGTGAATGTTTCCACGGTCCTATAAATGAGTTAGGTATTAATTAACCTACTTGCACATAACTTATCAATATCAATATACTAATATCAATATCAATCAATTAACCTGGAAACCACAAGCAGAAGAAATTTGTAAAAAATTAAGTTCCACTGCGTATGTTCTCTACAATCTTTCCAAAAAAGTAAACATTGATACACTATTAGTAGCTTATCACGGTTTGGTGGTTTCCATTCTCAGGTTTGGTGTAATATTCTGGGGCAATTGCTCCGAAAGAGAGGCTATATTTAAAGCCCAAAAACGGTGCTTAAGGGCCATCTTTAGTCTTAAGGTCACAGACAGTTGCATCCCTTTCTTCAAGACATACAATGTCCTTACTTTTCCTAGCCTCTATATTTTAGAGATAGCAATTTATGTTAAAACTAATATTCATTTATTTCCTACATTGAATGATACAAGGACACGAACCACTGCAATGAGATCAAAATACAAGAATTTATTGTGTACAGGTCAATGTAACACTGCATTGCTGAAAAAAAACATTATTGGTATGGCACCTATTATATTCAACAAATTGCCGAATAGTATAAAGGATCAGCCCTTAAGGAAATTTAAACAACTCCTGTCTTCGCTGTTATTAAAGAAGTGTTATTACTCTGTTACCGATTTCCTAAATGATAAATTGTAACATTCACCTTATTTAAGATCTCAATTTTTATAGTAAACTTTTTGTGATCTCATTCTTAAATTTATCTTACTACCTAGTTTAAAATTAGCTGTAAGTTTCTCCTTCAATTTTGTATGCCAACAGGCAGAATGTACTGGGATTGAATATATTTTATACTAAGACCATACCTGTACCTGCATTCTATACAAATAAATAAATTATTATTATTATTTTTATTATTATTATTATCGATAAGAAAGCCCTTTGTAAAATATCTATATTTAGGTACCTATGTCTGTTGTGTGATTCTGCAACCATCTCACCGTGAAAGCTTGGGTGAAGTGAGCGTGGAGTGAGCTGTCATTCGCTAGGGATTAACACTATTAAGTGCTCACTTCACTTATGATTTCACGGTGAGATTTTTACAGAGTCGACCGGCTGTTAGGTATTTATATGGTGTACACAATAAAGAGTATTCTATTCTATTCTGCCCACCTCTCTAAACAGTAGCCTAATGTTAATATCCATTAACAGATCATAGACAACATAGCTAAATAGAGTCGGTCCATTACAGAAATTAAGTAAAGGTACCTAGCCCGGGGCTATTATAAATTAAATGGCGTCGTATTGTGGATTGTGCGCGCCATATTGTTTTTAGTTGTTTTGATTTGTTCTTTCTCTACCTATTATTAAAAAAAAAACAGTGTTTCTTTTCTTTTAATTAAAAAAAAAATTGTTTTAAGATTTTGCCTTTTATGTTTCACTGGTGTGAAAATAGTTCCATAATAATGTTGTAGTATTTAAGTGGATAACGTCATGAGCTACAACTCATATGTAATGTCTTTTTTTTTCTCACTAACTGTATATTACGATGTTTGTGTAACTGGTTGTTTTCCAGAAATAAATAAATAAATATTTTTAATTTTGTTGTATTTTCTTTTTGCTTGGCCAGTGACAGTCGGAAATGTTAAGAATACTTATTTTTATTATCTGCGCTGATTTCTCCAACGCCAGATAATTTTAACCGAAGAATAATTTTGAATTTTTGACAGTTCTTCCACACAAAATCTGTCACACGTCAATTTTATTCCACGAATAAAAATTATTTGTTGATTGAAAAATCAACCTTAAGAATTATTATGATGACATGAAAAATAAATGAAATACATCAAAAATACCATCAATATACCGTTAATACAGCCTCGTTTTCTTTATTACACAAAATATCGCCATCGTCAATAAAACGAAAACAGCCGGTACATTCTATAAAAATCTCACTGTGAAAACTTGCGTGGAGTGAGCTGTCAGTGTCATCTCACTGATGCTAGGGATTAACTAAGCAAACATTCACAATCATAATCGAGATTTTAATAATATTTTTAATGCTAATTCTATTGATTATTTTATATAATTTAAAAAGTAGTATTTTAGCTGTCAAAAAAATGCTATTTTGTGGGGGTTTAAAATAAAATAGCAAAACAGAAACTAGACTATTTTTCCTAGATTATAAAACCTCATAAAATAGTAGGTAACGTTTTGACAATTAAAATACTAGCTTTGAAATTATATAAAATGATCAATAGAATTAACATAAAATATTATTAAAATCTCGATTAGGTATGATTGTAGATGTATTGTTGGTCAATCCCTAGTATCAGGTGGGATGACACTGACAGCTCACTCCACGCTCACTTCACCTAAGTTTTCACGGTGAGATGGTTACAGAATCGCACTGCAGTGGTGTCACCTGCATAATATAGTAGAGAAAGACTGATAATTTTAGAGGTTTCTAATGTGATGTCGTAAATAAACACATTTTTTGCGCTTACATTGTAAACGCTGGCTGAACCATTCGAGATAAATCAAAATAATGTACTACAGTATTGTACTCCTTAAAAAGCTCTACAAAAAAGTCCGCGATGGTATATGTCTATTTCTTAGGGATAACCCACAATAACCATTTTTTATCCTTAACTTTTTACGAGAAATAATGGCTCTAAAATCATCAGTGTTTCTCTACTATATTATGCATGTACCTATTATACATATAAACCTTCCTCTTGAATCACTCTTATCTATCAAAATCCGTAGCGTAGTTTTCAAGATCTAAGCATAGTACATAGAGACAGACAGACAGCGGGAAGCGACTTTGTTTTATACTATGTAGTGATCAGCATTGCACCCGTGCGAAGCCGGGGCGGGTCGCTAGTAAAATATAAATTTCTTCTCTTCTTTATAAAAAAAAAAACCGTAGACAAGTATGGTTTGCGGTTAGCTACCGAAAAATCAACATAAACTTTTACTATTATAGCATTATTACACAATAGCACACCAAACACGACAGGTGGTGAACACAAAATCGCCAATCACCCAAGTACTACAGAGTACAATTCACCGGACGTCTACCTTAGCAATCAGACATTGACAGCGCCTTCACCCCGTAGCATTAATGGTAGTTTTCGTTGCGCAAGTGTTACTTCTACATGCGGTTGACTGTAGGAAGGTACTAGTGAATGCAAGGGAGTGCTATTCGACCCCGCGGCCGCGAAATGGCCGCACAAAGACTGTTATGAATATTACATTTCACCCCTCACTTGATGTGGCCTAGGGTTGTGATGTTTGAAAGTTAGTTCTATCGATAGTTTTAATATGCGGCACAAATTAATAAACGATGCACACAAAATAATTTATGCAGTTGGTCAAATTGATGAAAAATTATAACTACAGCATAATTTTAGTAGGTATAAGCTGCATCCGGTTAGACTGGAAGCCGACCCCAACATAGTTGAGAAAAGGCTAGGCAGATGATATTATGTTCGTGTGGTGCTCAAAAAGGGGCCATTTCTGGCAAAGGATTTTTCAAGGGGATATGCTCTTTATGGGTATTTTTTCTACTGTCAACAATTTCAGAAATTTAGCTTATCTTTGGTTACTGTCAAATTGGCCACCATTTCTCCATCTTTCGGTGTAGTATAGAATACTTTAACAATACCACAATTATGCCCGTCCTCAGTTGATCATTTATTTATTTTTATTTATTCTTTATTTCAGGCAACTAAGACCCATAGAAAAAATAATACATAACAAACATACTTATAAACTAATACAAACAAAATTATCACAAATACAATCCTATAATAATGTAACTTAAAAATACTATAAATAAATACAACATAACACAACTTATACTACTGCACACGAAGTGTCGGCGTCGTGTTTCGCTGACTGGTCTCATGTAGCCGGCCACGAAACCGGCGATACACAACACCCTTCGGTCAGAACTCTTCCTTAAGGAACTTCTCGAGATGATGTGTCGGAACACGCACCACGAACGACTTGAAGTTCGTGTTGTGACGCGGCTCCAACTTCTCGACCCTCAAAGTCCAGTTGGTCTTCACACGCAGGTGCTCTACGATCTCCTCAACCTTCGTGGAGTGGTGCAGCCTGGACACGTACAGCAGCATCGTCGGGGTTGGGAATGTGGGCCTACTTTCTAAGTCTGTCAACAAAGATACGAGCCCATCCGAACGAGTTCTAAACTTTGGTGTGAACCCTACAAACGATTAATTAACTTATTCGGACGGGCAAAAACACATCGCGAGTAGGGAAATTGGTCAAATCGTGATGTCATTCCTTCTTAGTTTGGGTCCAAAACTAATCTTATGTCTGTAGATGATACGGAGTAGTAATAGACCGTAAATTCGGCCGAAAGTACGAATCTCGTGTAGACCTCCTGAAACGCACACACACCTAAATGTATTGCCTAGTATACATACGCTAAGATGATAAACCTATATAATAACACTTTTTAGTTTACTTCAAAAACCATCGACAACTCTCCCGCCAAAACCGCACTTCAGCCTACTTTATGGCAATTACTCGACGGGGTTGCCAGCAGTATTCACTAGTATTACCCCGCGAGCCCAAATGTACCCATACCTCAAGTACCTCCGTCACAATTTCACGCTCGCATAGCAGGGGTATCAGCAGACATTGAGGTTGCATCACAGCTTGACAGAAGAGGGTCAAATAGTTTGAAGATGCAACAACTGTTTTTAATAGGAGGTATGTTGTGGTTTTTGGATGAAGTATTGAGCTTTTTTTTTAATTATGGCATGTGGCGTGTCCTGTGCGGTATGTGGTCCAAGGTTTTTAAAAAAAAATTTATACCTATAAAAAAAAACAACCGACTTCCAAAAAAACACTACAAAGTGAAAAATAATTTTAATTTCGGAAGTCGGTGTCAAAAAACCAAAATGCGGAACCAACGACACCGACTTCCAAAATTAAAATTATTTTTCACTTTGTAGTGTTTTTTTGGAAGTCGGTTGTTTTTTTTTATATAAAATTTTTTATTTTTCACTTTTTAGTTATATCTACCCCAATAAAATTCATATAAACACT
Source organism: Eremobia ochroleuca (assembly GCA_949629135.1). NCBI lineage: Eukaryota > Metazoa > Arthropoda > Insecta > Lepidoptera > Noctuidae > Eremobia > Eremobia ochroleuca. The sequence continues at coordinate 10,814,075 of OX451410.1, forward strand.
ATTTGCTATGTAAATATCAGTGACAGGAAGCTGCATCTGCGTTTATAGGGTACAGACGTGATGTTATGTTGTGCGATTGCGTAAACAATACATACATATGCGATAGCAGCAATCGCGGTTGTTTTACTGGTATTAATTATTATTATAATAAAAAACAATTATAACCTTTGTAGTGAGTACAGGCGTGATATTATGTTGTGTGATGGTGTAAACAATGCTTAGATATGCTATAGCAACAATCGCGGTTAATCTGCTGTTATTTATTGAAGAGTTCCCCCGATTTCTACAAGATCCCATCATCAGATATTGAAATGGTGACAATGGGACCACACGGGAAGCACCAGCTTTCAAATGAAAAAAAATCATGAAAATCGGTTCACCCAGTCGGTTATTATGAGGTAACAAACATAAAAAAAAAAAAAAAAAAAAAATACAGTCGAATTGATAACCTCCTCCTTTTTTTGAAGTCGGTTAAAAAGATTATTAATGGCGCCGATTCTCTTATTCACAGACTAAACTAAATTTAAGTTCGGTACATATTTTTCTTTCTAGAGAGGAGGAGGAGGATCCCGTGGCTAAATAATAACAGCTGCACCGGTCGATCGACCAGGTTAAGCTACGCTTGACGCGGTTGGTCTGTAGATGGGTGACCATCTTTACATACCGAGACCCCTCCGTGCCTCGGAAAGCACGTTAAGCTGTTGGTCCCGGCTGTCATTCGTAGATCTTTGACATTCGTTACGCGTAGAGTCAGAAGCCCGATGGTCTGACAACCAGTCTTACAAAGGAGTATCGTAGGTATTACCCAGTAACTGGGTTGTGGAGGTCAGATAGGCAGTCGCTTCATGTAAAATACTGGTATTCAGCTGCATCCGGTTAGACTGGACGCCGACCCCAACATAGTTGGGAAAAGGCTAGGCAAATAATGACATATTTTTCTTTCTATTTCACTAAGAAAAGGACAGAAGATAAATATTAGTTTAGTCCTGTCAAATTAAGATACTCCATAGACAAGTTTAGACGTGATTAAAAAATTGCCTACTAAAAACACGTCAACTTACGTCAGGCGCTGACTAATTTGACAGGACTAAACTAATAATAAATTTTATCTTCTGTACCTACTTTTCTTGGCGCCAATGTATTGCTAGATTATTGATGGGTAGGTACTGACTACTAAATCTTCAATATACAAAAAGTAGATATAATACGGATTACTTAATACGAGAATAGCTCTGAATGCCGTAATGTGGTAAAAAGATTAGCAAGTCAGCAACTGTGTTGACTTATCAGAAATAGGTACATAAAGTATCACCACTCTTGCTTGACCCGCAGATAGCATACATAGATTTTGATCGCACAATCTGACCAATTTGGAGGGTTTGAATGAATCATCTCCTAGACAACGTAAAAACGCAATGAATACCTATTGCTGGACTATCAGAATGAATTGCTTTGGCATTGCAAGTGTGGTAGGCAACTACCCCTCTGTTCCTCACATATACACAACACAGACTCCTTAAATGAACACTGAATCATGTTATCAAAAACAGGTAAAATAAAGTATAAAACCTACGCTACCTATTTGTACCTTTGCCAAATCTTCATAATTTACGAATCTGCTCGACATGTGAAAAAAAATCTAAATAAATATGTCAATAAATTAAAACTGCACCAGGATTTGTCTCGTGCATCCTGCGGTTACGACGTTAGGGCCACACTACACGGGCGGTTCTCCGGCCGCGGGAATCCGCTCGACAAAGCTGACGCAGACCATCAGACTACGCGGAACGCAGTTTATCTTTTATCACTGTATTTTGTTCATTTCAACATGGATCCGCCAATGATAACTACGCTTGCAGCTCTTACTCTTATAACAATAGAATTATTAAAAAATAAAGTACGAGTAAAGCGCAATGTTCGCAATTGTTTCACTATAAAACGCTCCGTATTGAACAATTTGACATGACACTAGCCACGCACGCGCACCCACGACGCGCGAGCACCCTCGCACAAGGTCCCGTGCAGAATTACGCAATCGCGGGAAACCACCCGTGCTGTTTTATTTAAACATCGGTTATCAGCGGCGGTTTGACGCTGCATGCGGCGGTCGTATTTCTCCCGCGTGTGTACCGCGATGGGAGACCGCGCTGTATAGTATGCAGCGTACAAATTCCATATTAAATTGTGTCTAGTGCGGTTCAGAAGCGGAATTCCGCTGTGAGAGAGCCGCCCGTGTAGTATGACCTTTAAGGTCGTTTGCCATAGCTACACAAGGTCGAAAGAAGTGTATTAATAAAAGAGAAATAAATGTTTATTGTTATTTTGGAAGGGATTTACCTAATGTTATGTTTTTCAAGGTTTAAAGAACCAGATTTTGAGTAAATATGTATCCTACTTCCTATCCTATCCTATTTATATTATAAACACGAAAGTTTGTGAGGATAGATGGATGTTTGTTACTCTTTCACACAAAAACTACGGAACGGATTTGAGTAAAATTTGGCACACGGATAGTTTATAACCAGGATTAACACATAGGGTACTTTTTATCCCGATATTTCCACGGAATGGAAGCTTATGCGTGTGATAACCGCGAGGCGCTGCTAGTACAGACGCCAGCACATCAAGCTACCTACTAAGAATTAATCTGTCAAATTTCTTTAATTGATTTTCAACTTTATCGCTTAAGCGTAAGGTTCAAAGTAGATTTGGGAAAATTGTCATTTTTGGGTAGCCCTTTTTCTTTATTATTATTATTTTGTTATATACTCGTATTATATTGTAATTGTTGACTCAACAATTTATTCACAAAGACTCAACAATGTTGAGTCTTTGTGAATAAAACATTATCCTCAAAGCATTAGATTCGCTACATATTATATTCTCAAAATAGCCTAAGTATGTACAATCAAGCACTCAAAATACATATAGCCAAGACTTTATTTTGCATTTTTATTTTACAATATTTGCACGAAAATATAAAAATAAAATAGAAAAGGTGAATCAGGTCTACATTTTTTAATGACTGAATGGCCCTGACTACTATAAAAGGTCGTGGGTTCGATTCCCACCCAGGACAAATGTTTGTGTGATAAGCACGATCATTTTTGTTCTTTGTCTGGGTGTAATTTATCTATAATATTTATGTATTTAGAAATATATATGTGTCGGCGCGAGCGTGGGCGTAGCGATAACAGGGCCATCATCATAATTTCTTGGTACGGGTTCCATGAGGAAGGTGGGTACTCGGGCAACCAGTAAAACGTAGTTTGAAGCACAAATCACAGTCACGTTTATTCGGTAATTTACAATCACTTTATGAGTAGTAAGAAACAAAGGTTTGTACGGTGAACATGACAGTTCCGATGGTATGCTCTCAACCGTCCGGCGTGCGCTCCGCAAATCGACTCCGGCCGCTCTCCAATCGGCTCTATCCACGTGTAGAAAATGGCGCGAAGTTATAGCGCCACCTCACGGCGTTCACTGTACTAACCGACCAACCAATGAGAATTAAGTTCCGGTTTGACCAATATTATGAAATCAACCGGAAGTAGTATTTTGATTATTTTGTCGTCTTGATATCGCTTGCGACGACATATGTATGTTTATCAGTTGTCTAGTACTCATAGCACAAGCTCTGCTTAGTTTGGGACTAGATGGCGTTGTGTGAAAGTTGTGGAATATTGTTGTGGAATATTATTATTATTATTAATGGTAAGTTATTGCTATTCAATTCCATTGTTAATGAACTTGACTCTATTTTAAAATCATGCACTATTTTACCAAATTTATTGAGATTGAAACTATAATCAATTTATTTTAAGAAATTACAGTGACAGTGACAGACAATCTCAAACAAATAAAAATTACACCTTGTCAGTTGATACTGACAAGGTGTGATTTTTTTTCTTTGCTGATGCAAAGATAATCTTGGGGGTGGAAATTATCTTTGGTATTAGGTACTCATAGCAAAGAGACTTTCTGGTATACCGCCGTTTACCCGAATTTTATTTGCCCTAATATCATTTGCCATAATAGTCAACAGCCATAATATCATACGACATAATACTCATTTGCCCTACTCTCATTTGCCATATTAGTCACGTGCCAGAATCATTGTTTCCCATAAAGTCACTTACCATAACATCATTTGTCATAATAATTGTAAGCCCTAATTATCACATGCCATAATTATGATATGCCATAACATAATTTGCCATCGACATCGGGTGTGTAACGGTTGTTTATATCAAGAGAAATTGGATGCAATTGGGACTTTAGGGCACCCCGACTCGGATAGGTTAGGTTAGAAGGGGATGGCGGGGTCGTGTGAGCGAGCGAAGCGAGCGAATAGACCCCGCCATCCCCTTCGTGGTTATTTTTTTATAAACCACACAGAAGTAGGAGCCCCGCGAAGCGGGGCTCCGTCGACCTAGCCCACCATCAACCACCATCACCATTACGGGGCTTAAATATTTGTCTAATACTTGTTATGCCATTTAAATATTATGTCTAATAATTATTATGGCACATAAAAATAAGGCAAACAATACTTATGGTATTCGTATCTTATGGTATCTAAAATTCGGGCAATTAAAAGTATGTCATATGTCTTTTAGGGCAAATGAAACATTCGGGCAAATGAAATTCGGGTAAATGAAATTCGGGGAAATGATGATTATGGCGTATAATCTTCGGGCAAACAATAGACAACCAGACTTTCTCTCATTACTCATAGCCTAGTCATGTTATTTTGCCTGGATATTTTTATCGAACGAATCACAAAAAATTCATTATAAATAAAAATGCACTTATCAAGTTAAATGTACAGACGCCAGCACATCAAGCTACTACAATCTGTCAGATTTCTTTAATAGATTTTCAACTTTATCGCTAAAAGCATAAGGTACAAAGTTGATTGGGAAAATCTGACAGTTTCGGATAGCTTGATATGCTGGCGTCTGTACAATTTCGGCTAATTTGAGAATATAATATTTTTAATCTGCTATTTTTTGAGAATCTATATTATGCGAATAAAGGGTTCTATACGTGGTGGTAACAATATCGTCCGCCCATCTTGCCGCCGGACGACCGACACTTGGTCTCCCAGTAGTACTATTCTGTAAAAATCTCACCGTGATAACTTGGGTGAAGTGAGCTTAAAGTGAGCAGTCATTAGTGTTAATCCCTAGCATCAGATGGAATGACAGCTCACTTCACTTAACTTCTCACCTTGAGATTCTAACAGAATCGACCGGCTGTTCTTGGACGCCACTCGGTCACTGCCTTACTCTTCCTGCTCAACTCCATTTGAGTTCCATAACATATATGTTCCATATCATTTTCCGATATCGAAAACCTTCGTACGTCTGTGGATCGCCGCGATTGGGATTGGGTCAACAGGGTCAAATTAAATTATCTAGCGAAATTCTGCAGACGAAATGGTTATCGACACGATAAAATAAAAACAAAAATAATAATAATAATAAAAAAGATTTGATGTTTTTTTTTTAGGGTTCAGCGAGCGCTGGTTCTGTTGTTACTTGAAGTATGGGTTAGCAAATTCTTTAGTTTTGTCGTGTCTGTGGAGTTGACACTTGAAAATTACTGGTATTTCAAGTGAATACACAAAGTGCGGTCGATGACACCAAAAATAACATCATCAATTTCTTTTTTGTTTTATCATGTTTAGATATCGATACCCATGACATCTGTGGAGTTTCGCTAGCTAATATAACTTGACCCTGTATATGGCCCTAAGGCCCTAAGCCCTTACTATCGAACTTTCCGAACATGTACCTACGTAAGCACCACCCTTACAAATTAAAACAATTTTGTATTTCGAATGTTCTATATTTCAATACAAAACCTTTTTTAAACTAATTTGGAACGCGACGTATTTCCGGCGTTCGGTCGTAAAGTGTTACCAGTATAAAAAGATTCCTATTTTATTGGAGTAAGGAGGGCGAACACGCGTCAAGAAATATTTGATTTATTGTTTATTGGTTTCCTTTGCTTTGTCCTTTTAGCTCACGAAAGTGTATAATAATAACTGTCACTGCCTCTTTGATCCTAATATTTTGGAACTGCGTTTGTATAGAATAAGGTTTGGCTGGTATGTACAGACACCAGCAGATCAAGCTAGGCAGGTACTACTCGTACAATCTGTCAAATTTCTTTAATAGATGTTCATAGTTGATTGGGAAAATTTGACAGTTTCGGGTATCTTGATGTGCTGGCGTCTGTACGTTGACCAATCCATACTCTGGGCTGAGAGATTTCTGATATGAAAACAAAGGAACACTTTGCTTGACCTGCGACGTCGAACATGGCATCATAGGGGATACGCTAAAGTAGCCAAAAAACCATTCTCTTAAGATTTTTTGCAATTTGAGGGGGGGATCTTTAAAATGTTCTTTTCTCATTTTCCTCCTTTTCAGAATAACGGAGATTAAAACCAATATTAACACTATTTGAATAATCATGGCTTTATGTGTATGACCAAATTCTTGTGTTCTCCCTTAGGCACAGATATTAATTCCTTAAAGTGCGGCGGTGGCAGCGTACGGCCAGGGGCGTTCCTTTCATTAAAGCCGAAAAGCCCGGCTTTCAGTCAAACGTGAGCCTAACAATAAAAAATTAAAAAAAAATAAAACTACACAAGTAAACTTGTAAATTAACCAACTCAATCATGTCGCAAGAATTGATAAGAATAATAAAAACTGCGCGCCCCGGCCGGCGGCCGCCTGCTATACGTTCGATGCAAGGTTGCCAGGTTTACATACTCGAAGAATAATATTTAAATCCCGCACAGTTTTCATCACGCGCACCGTTGCCAAACCTCTCCAATACCGCTATTGCGAGAACGCAACAATAAACATCGTCCCGTCTCGCTCGCACTAGCTGGCTTCTTATGAGGCTTCTGGACCTGTCACTATTTGTATACAAATGTTCACGTTGTTGATTACATCAGTATGTACTTATTTTCCAAATTGTACTGATTTTTAAGCCTGGCTTCTGATTTTTTATGAATGGAACGTAAAACGAAGCGTGTGTGTGTGTAAATAGTATGAATGAGCGCGTCGCTGTGCAAAGCTCGATCTATGGAATGGAATGATACAATTTCAAATTAGTTCAAGTTCGTTTCGAGCGGTTACTGGTGCATTTTTTGCTTGGACATTTTCTGTGAAATGAAGTGTTGTGATTAGTTTTGCGGTGATTATCTTTGTTTTGAAGTGATTAAAAAGTTTCTTGACAAAATGAATTCGGAAACGCTTGCAAATGTGCCTTGTGATGGATTAAAGTATGTGCAATCTTTATTCGGAAAGGTAAATACTTTCAAGTTTTACAGACGAATATAATAATCTCATTACTTCACCTAAACCTACTTTTTGAGTACCTATTTCTCAGAAATCTAAATTACGTAATAGGCATTTTAGTCGAAAATTGCCTTCAGGGTGCCTTTCCGGAACTTTTAAAGATACCTAGCTCATTTAATTGTGATCATTCCTGCGACAAGTTGGTTCGCGGAACGTGTTAAATAAGTATTCACACATATTTAATTAAGAAATAAGTACTCAAGAACAAGAACGGCTTTCCGAATTATCGAAAATTGCAATAGAAAAACAGCTGTTGGTAGAAATTAAAACGTTCACCAAATTTTGACGCCGACTGATTACGCCGTTTTGAGTTAGAATATATAATTTTTATATTTTGTAAAGGCCGCTTAATTAATTGTAAAAATTAAAGCAGGCGCCAGGATCATGTTCTCTAAATGAATTGACAAAAAACGGCTTTTATCAAAGCTACTGAAGGTAAAGTAAATCTGTCTAGTAATTTTTACCATGCCTTCCGTGTGCGTGTGTGTGGTGTTTGTCATCTGTCTGTGATAAAGAAACGAAAATTGAAGAGTTATGGCTGTTCACATTGTGAGTAATTATAATTATAAATATTATCAACATCGTAAACAATGTGTAGTTAGAAATCAATCAATAACTTGTACGCCATCTAGTGGCCAGATTGTAATATTTTGCCTATAGCGACTGTTGCGAGCGAGTGAAATATGAACTAACTCTGAGCTCTGTTGTGCCAATAATGTTAATAGATGGCTCTTATACGTCTTATCATATTTTACACGAAACTGATAATATGAAAATGAAAAAGTTGCGATTTTGTAAAGGATTACCAATACTTTGAGTATATAATTTATAATATAAGAAAAAAATGGTGCTATTAAAAAACATTTCATTTTAATTGCTAATAGCAAAAACTTACAATTATGAAATAAGAATATTAGTAAGAACTAAAACGAATCAGTCGGTAGGCACAACTTGTGACAGGCGATACGGTAAGTAGGTACTTAGTTTTTTTTTTTTTAAGTATGTTGGCTTGCCCTAAGTTTAACCACTAGGCACGCCACTGATTGACATTGTATTTTAATTTTAATTTTTATCTGTGACATTTTTAATTTATATTCATTAATTTATTTATTTTGTAGCAGTGATATTGTGATATTTTATATTTTATGTTTTATGTAATATGGGTTTTGCCCGAATTAAATGATTATTATTATTATTATTATTATTATTAACGTTATTATATATTCTTAACAGCCTTCAATAAGTCTTAAAAAATATACTACTTAATATAATTATTTGTAACCTCAAGTGTAATATTAGTATATTATTTTACAAAATGTAATATAGAAATATAAAATTAGAATGAAATCTTAATTCTAGCAGTCATTTCAAATCAAAATCAAATATTAGAATATAAAACAAATTAAGAAAATTAACCTTTGGCAAAAAAAATAAGATTAAAAAATAGATTCATCTGACTCTGAATCAAATCCACAATCATATCTCGGCCGCAAATGATCTTTGCTGGACGGTTTATTTCACAATCATCATATAAACGGATAGCAAATAGTAATTAAAATTACCATATGACTTACACACATAAATGTTAGCTAAGTATTACTATAATATAATAAAGCTTATGTTATTTTAAATCTGTATGTTTATTATGGAATACTATAGTGTATATTAAATAACTTTATGTTTACTTGAAAATAAATACCAAATAAAAAAACATGTAGTATGGGGTCCATCGTAAATGTACAAGTAGATCGGTAATAGGTTTTCTTAAAGGAAATCGTATAACCTATTACCGACCCAAGGGAATGTGTATGAATTGTGTAAATACATGTGATTTTTGTACATGTATATGATTTTAAGTGGTGCGGTTGCTAAAAATATTTAATAATAATGATATTTCAACTATAAAAATACACTATTTCAAAATTATACCTCCTTTATTCATCAAAATATTTACATAAGAACAAAGTTAGTGTATACGACTACTAAAGCTCTTGAATATATGGCGTTAATAGCTCAAATATAAGTTAGCATACTAAGGAACTGAGTTAGTATAGCCTCCTGCCTATTAATTTATGCATTTTAACAAAAATCATGGCACACAAAAGATACGCCAAGTACTTATCAACGACATGGGTCGATAATAGGAATAAAATTGTGATTTTTGTTCCTATTACCGCCTATTTTTAATATTGAATTTTAAGAAAAATAAAATAGTATCTCATTAAAATGAATCATTACTGGTGTTCCTGAAAGTATCAAAAATGCATCAAAAGAACTAGAAGTTACATTAAAATGCTTTACTATATAATCTTCTGCTAAAAAAGAAACAAGAGTACTTACGCCATCGGGAATGCCACACTATGGAAAATGCACTAAGGTCGGCGTCCACGGACGAACATAGCAATTATTATTTAAATCTTCGAGTTACGCACGCAAAAAAGAGATGAACATTTGCAATACAAATAAATCTACATTTTTTTTAAAGCAACCATTTGTGTAGCTTTAATACATGACCTAAAAATGATAGTTTTATGAGTGGGGCGGTAATGAGCGCGGATTTTAACGGGTCGTTATTAGGTGCGTTTACGTTATATTGATTTAGGAAGGCTATTCAACATTATGCTATGACCGTTAGGAGCCGAGCAAAAGAATGAAAAGCCAGAAAGAACGCTAAGCGCAAACGAAATGACAGCGCGATCGGGCGATGCGTTGCAACGAGGTGGGACGGGGAACAACCACGCGCACAGTCAAAAAAATAACAGCTGTTTCATAGAAAAGTGCAATAGGTAATACCTACGCAGTCAAAATGTATGGCAGAGCATCATCATCATCACCTGCCTAGCTTTTTCCCAACTATGTTGGGGTCGGCTTCCAGTCTAACCGGATGCAGCTCAATACCAGTATTTTACATGGAGCGACTGCCTATCGGACCTCCACAACCCAGTTACTGGGTAATGCGATACCCCTTGGTAAGACTGGTTGTCAGACTTTCGGACTCCTGACTACCCGTAACGACTGTCAAAGATCCACGAATGACAGCCGGGACCAACGGCTTGACGTGCTTTCCGAGGCACGGAGGAGTCCCGGTATGTAGGTAAAGATGGTCACCCATCCACAGACCAACCACGGCAAGCGTAGCTTAACCTGATCGATCGACCCGTGCGGCTGTTATTATTTAGCCACGGGCACCTCATGACAGAGCAATTTTTTTAATACCGACGAAAATTTCTACGCTAGGGGTCTAGAATAGTGTGCCGAATTTATAGTCACAGTTTGCGCACTGGTTAAAAACTTATACATATAATCACAAATAATTATACATAATACACGAATATACTAAAAAGAAATAAGACAACAATGAGAAAACATTACCGTAGTGATGATACTGCCAGCTTCTTGCAAATTCAAATATTAATAAGGCAGAATGATAATATCATACCCAACAACATTCTTAAGATTTGGCGCTTCGCAGAGATTATTGTGTCCGAGTCCTAAGCCACGCTCGAATGAATGGAACTCTACCGGAGCACCCAGAGTGGGACGTGAGGCTTTCACTTTTTCATACAACTGAGGACATTTAAAAATATTCATAGTCATCATCATATTGGGGTCAGCTTTCAGTCTAACTGTATGCTGCAGAACAGCAGTATTTAAAATGGATGAACTGCCTATCTGACCTCCACAACCCAGTTACTAGGTAACATGATACTCCTTTAAGACCGGCTGTCAGACTTTCTGGCTTCTAACTACTCGTAACGGCTGCCAAAAATATGTACAGACGCCAGTACATCAAGCTACTACAATCTGTGAAATTTTATAATAGATTTACTACTATATCGCTAAAGCATTAAGTACAAAGTAGATTGGAAAAATTTGACAGTTTCGGGTAGCTTGATATGCTGGCGTCTATACTACTGACTGCCAGCCACCCGAATAAAATGTTAGCAAAAATAGATAACAGAGTAGATGTGGTCCAAACATGTTTCTTTGTGGAGCCCCCTAAGCAATGGATCTTAGACATCTAGTAATAATACGACAATAAATCCAACGACATCCATCCGTGATGTAAACATGAAATAAGCGCGATGAGGAATGTTTAATTTCCAGTTTTTTCTCTCAAGACAGGGATGCAAACAATGTCAAAAGCCTTTGTTAAATCTAGAACGTTGCCGACATTTCTTTTGCCATAAGGTTAACCATGAGGTCATTGGAGAAAAATGTATGGAACGAAGTTCAAATGTTCACCACACCACTAACAAGAACCCAGATTTGTCTATTAGCTAAGGAGTAACTTTTATAAAGACACAAAAAATATCTGTCAGTGAAAAGTTATAGGTAACTAAAGTTACTGTTTTTTTAAATATTTTTAATCTAAACAGCTTGATTAAAATTTAACAAATGAGGTGTCATTACATTCGTGTTGACCCCACGGCACGAATGACACCGGCTTAAGATTTTGTAAGAAAGAAAAACCCAATTTGAACAAACTGATCAAAGTCAGCCGATATTATATAACCAAACAATGATAAAATATGGATTGAAAACTTAATATTAATGTTACCTTGCAAGCCAGACTATAGGGCACAATCTTATCTCCTTTGGAGTGCAGAATTAGTACAGGGAGATGAGGAACTCTGCAGAGGTACTGGTCTGTGTTGAAGGAGTACTCCGAGGATGATTTGAATGGCTTCACGAACGTGTCTTTGTAGTAAGGTAGCCAAGACACCAGCTGTAGGTAGAACATAACAATGTTAGTACAATAAACTATAAAGAGGCTGACAGGGGCGTCGACGCGCAAACTGTAACCATGAAATTCATCACATAATTTTAAACACCCTAGTGTAATTTTTCGTAGGTTATAAAAAAATATCTGCTGTTTCATAGAAAAGTACAATACCTACGCGATCAAAATGTATGGAAAAACATTGTCCCTCCAATCCTGTATATTTGAAGATTCGAACATTAACAAAAACATTTACACAACAACAAACATTTACATGTAACAATACCTAACAACAATTCCATAACAGAAATAAAATTTAAAATTAACTATTACTTAAAACATAGGTACTTCTGGGAACAGCCTGTATCAGTGCAAAAACTCTCCACCACTTATGTTTTAAGGATGGGCGGCCGGATTGGTCACTGATGTGCGCTCGTTAGTATTATTATAGATAATATTTCGCGTATACCCGTTGTCATCTTGTTTTATTTTTTCTTGTTGTTTTTACTTTTTACCGAACTACCTACTTAAGTGGTTATAACTGTAAACTCTAAATGTGTATAACTCTAAATATGTAGTCGATGATTTTGGTGCACGGTAAAACTCTAATTAGTTTATGTTGGCACCAACTTAAGCGTTGAAAATGTATGTGTACTACTGAATAAATAAAATAAATAAATAAATTTCACTGTCGCGGGCCAAGTAGCAGACACAATAGAATTTTTATTGTTATCTGTACACATGGTGTACATTCGACGTTTGAGGAGGTTAAGAAGACACCAGTCTTAAATTATCAAAATTAAGTTTTTAGAAGATTCCTCTCTATTACTACGTATTATGCTGTGCTCGACAGGGTCCCCAATGATCTCATACAATTTTAAGTTACCACATAGGTAAGTACACATTCTGGAATGCAATAAATAATTAAGTAGTGATTATTGAACATAATATTACATTTGCTAATGCATGATCAGCTTATATCGCACAAATGCTGCCTACCTTAGCGAAAGGATGACACGTGATCTCCTCCATGAGGTTATTGAAAGGTGCCTCAAGCACCAGGGCATCAGGACAGGGCAGCTGCGGCCGTCCCTGCTCGTGACACAGCTCTGTTAGATGAGCTGCCATGTTTGCTGCTATGCCAGTCCCTGGTGACGTAACAATAGAGAAATGAACGTAAAAGAAGAACTAGTATAACGTAATGCCTGTACTCTCCGAAGGGTTGAGTAGAAGGGTACCTCATAGACTCATAGAACAACCACATTTTATCTGTCATATTCAAGTCCCATCTAATAGGGGGTGAGCCTACTAACTTCAACCAGGCACAAATCCAGACTACGGGTTGCTATTGAGTAATTCCTGATAGAAAAACCCAAGAACACCTTGCCCAACCTGGGAATCAAAGTCAAGACCTGCGCTTCCTGCCACAACGAGGCTGTCGAAAGCATAAGAAAAAATCTGCTTAAAAAAAAAGAAAAAGAAAACTTCATACAAACGCACAATGACAGGAGTACTACGACTATTCGCGGCAGCACAAAATTTAAAAGCTTTCGCCTCTGTGGGGGGTTACGAGTACCCTCTTTGACGTGACGTTCGTACTAATTCGGAAACACGAAGATTACCGAAGTGCATACTTTTTCTGGTTTAACTTACATCATTTTCTGTACAGACGCCAGCACATCAAGTTACTACAATCTGTCAAATTTATTTAATAGATTTTCAACTTTATTGCTAAAGTATAAGGTTCAAAATTGATTTGCAAAATTTGACAGTTTCGGGTAGCTTGATGTGCTGGTGTCTGTACCAAGATTACAAACAACATTGTGATGTTTAAAATGTTAGGACTTACCTAAAGAATGTCCCCATATTAGCACAGTAGGTCTGTTAGTGTCACTAAGTGACTCCATCAGCCAGGCATACACTGCCACAGCATCTTCCACCACACCCTTCTCCGTAGGTCTTACACGAGTTGAGTCTCCGTACCCTGGAATACAAAACAAGATAGTCTTTGTGCCCAGGGATTTGTGGTGTTACGCGAATGGATAGAATAGAACTATACAACGTGTAACGTTAAATGCGCAAAACCTCAGACACCGCAACTGATTTTTAATTCAATTGACCTATTACAGAGAGAAAATAAGTCATTAAAAAAATAGGTTTTATGTGCTGTTTTAGTTTTACTGGCCATTCTGCTCGTTTCTTGCGTCTGGAGGAGTCGTCAGCGGGCCGCTGCGCCGCGCTGACATTGGCTTGCTTGACCTATTAATAAATAGACACGGCAACGTTTTTAATGAAGATTTTTTGAAAAATAGGACCTATATTAAAAAGTGGTTCAATTAACTGTGCTCGTTATTCTGATCAAACTATTTTCAGGTTTTGCGCATTGAACGTTACACGTTGTAAACAGGGTGAAAAAATCGGGCGCTGGAGGGGAACTACCTTAAATCCTTTAGTTAGCTGATTTTACTGAAAGGAAACAATCCTTTATTTTTTTAAAGAAACAAAACTGCATTCAACGGTCTTCTAAAATTCGCTTGTCTCACCCGGGAATCAAACCAACCAAAAATAAAAAATAAAGAATCGCTATTTTATTATACGAATTGGTAGGATTATTGTTCAGGATAATTTTGACTTACAAAAGCACCATAAATGCTGAGATTGCAATAAAATAATCTGCTAATTATGAAATACCGTTTTCACTCCAAAATCGTCGGTACCACATTGGTAACTGCGAATGCCTACTGAAAATATGTAATAAATTGGACAGATCACGTGAAATATCATTGAGCAATTCAGATAAAAACTACGAATGAAAATACCTCGATAGTCAAACGTGATCACGTGGAAGTTTAGTTCTTGGAAAACTTTGTACATTTGCAGTCGATGAGGTGACGCACGGTGGTTTGAATTACCTGCCAATTAGTCACAATAATTAAATAACAATATTTAGTTATTAATGAGACTAAAATAAACAAAAAAAGCATGATTTTACTTTTAATTTTACCAGCGCCTGTGAGTTTTTTTATGTACCGAGTTTGTATTTTTTTTTGCTGAGATAAAAGATGTAGGCGCTACAAAAGTCTTGGAAATTGAAATTAAATAATGTCAATTTATATGTTATTCTAGTGCATTCAGTTTCTCTTCCTATAATTAATCTATTCAAAAACATTTTCCTTAAACACTCTTCAATCTCTCAAAAAAGTTCTGAAAATAAGTCCTCAAAGATATACTTCTCACCGTGACAATATAATACGACTGTGTGCTTCGTCCGCTTCAGTTCATCATGAAGACGAGCATCCACCTTCAAATAGTCTCGGATGACAAACACTTCGCGAAACATAGAACATGGTACGATGTGCCATACACCTAAAACCACGGCTTAAGTTAGACATTTGATCAAACCTGGCAAAAAAGGAATTTTTCACAAAAAAAAAAATCAAAAAAGTAGAAGAACAGCGTGGTCACACTGAGACTTGAAAAGCAAATTTATTATGTATAGTATATAGATTTTCCACTTATTTCAGTATAATTAATTAATAGTTAAAAACTAGTTCACAAAATTACCAAGTTTGATAGGACAGTTGTCGACAACAGAGTTGAACTCGATATTAAAGTGCCTTCCTCCGACGACGTTGCAACTCGACGGGTTCTCATAGTCCAAGTTTCTTGGATAGTTTACTGCAAACAAAATTAATTTGGCATCTCTAAGTTTGTGCGCAAAATGGAAACGCCTGACAAAATTGTTATAGCATATTTAACATTAGCATTAATTTATTTTTATAATAGGCGTTTTTAAACAAAATGCGACGTCTGACCAAATGATAAAAGGAAAGTTTAAAGGTTCCTATTCTTTATTTTACATGCGTATTATTAAAATAATTTGATGTCTAAATAAATACTTACTGCAATTAGAAAAGACCATTTTCCTCTGAACTGACTTGCTGTATTTGAAGACTAGGGGCAGAACAGCTACCTGAACTACTAATAAACTGGCTGTGACCGAAGCACCTGCTAGTAACAAAGCCCTGGGAAAAATCAATAATTTTTTTTACACACAGCACCTCAATCGCAACACTATTAATTTTAATCTGAATCATTTTGAAGGAAATTGCTAATCCATTGCCTCATATGTTCGAAAAATGTATCTTGTCAAAAATGTAAATACCGCAATGAATGTTGTTGAACTGTCAAAATGAAACCCAGTGCTACTGATAGTGTGTTACGCAATTACAACGTTGGTCTTAGTTTAGGCTGAAAACCCTCCACTGCTGACTTTAATGATAGTCATGTTTTAGCATTAGGTACCTAATCACTACACTTGGTAAACTCTGTCGTGGTGATAGCTATATTTGAAAAAAATGATGTCCTTTTAATACTATGCAAAAACAAAATGGGTGGAGAAGTCATTTATTTGCTTAAAATGCGGTAATGCGGTAATATTAAAATTAGGTACTTAAATATATATTTTTCATAAATAATAACAGCCGCACAGGTCGATCGATCAGGTTAAGCTACGCTTGCCGCGGTTGGTCTGTGGATGGGTGACCATCTTTATATACCGGGACTTCTCTATACCTCGGAAAGCACGTTAAGCCGTTGGTCCCGGCTGTCATTCGTAGATCTTTGACAGTCGTTACGGGTAGTCAGAAGCCCGAAAGTCTGACAACCAGTCTTACCAAGAGGTACCGTATTACCCAGTAACTGGGTTGTGGAGGTCAGATAGGTAGTCGCTCCATGTAAAATACTGGTATTCAGCTGCATCCGGTTAGACTGGAAGCCGACCCCAATATAGTTGGGAAAAGGCTAGGCAGATGATATTATAAACGCAAAAGTTTGTGTGGATGGATGTTTGTTACTCTTTCACGCAACAACTACTGAACGGATTTGGATGAAATTTGGCACAGATATAGTTTATAACCAGGAGTAACATATATGATACTTTTTATCCCGATATTCCCAGGGGTTCGAGACTTATGCGGGTGAAATCGCGAGGCGTTGTTGTAAATTATATAAAAAACTCACCCAATCACCATATTGATTTGGATATAATCTATATCTTTTCACTGTTTTATTTAGTTTATTCTTTTCTCTACAATGTTTTTCGTACATTTTACCTATAATTTTTTTGATGTTTAATTTTTCAAATATTTTTCTAAAAAATCATTTTGGGTTGATACTTTGTTGACCTAGACGTCAAATCAGTGACATTTTGTAAGTATTTGACATTTTATTGGCGATGCTCGAGAAATATACAATAGGCAGCAAATGAAATGAGTTTTTAATTTCAGAGTAGGCTCTGTCTGTGGTCAACATAACTTAATAGAATTCCTAATTTTGCAAATAAAGAGCCCGGTACAAATTTATGTAACTTTGTGTTGATTTCCGTTCCAGGAACCAAGCCGTGGTGCCCCGTGGTATCGGCCTTGACTTAAAAGTTGTAGGTCGTGAACTCGAACTCAGGCGGGCACTTTACTTGTATATTAAATAAAATAATAAAAATAAAAATCGTTTATTTGGAACAGAAACAGATACAGTCTTAAACAGATACAAACGATGGCAGCTGCAAAAGTTAAAAACTGTGGCGCAGTTGCCAACGCCCTTCTCCTAGCAAGAAGATACGTGTTCCAGATTAAGTGAAGGGTACAAAAAAAGTTTCTAGAAATTTTACTTAATACTAAGATTTAAAAGATATTAACCTGTTAACCGGGGAATTCCGTACACGCTACTGTTTAAGTTTGACGTATTTATACGTCCCGCACGGTTAACAGGTTAAATGCCATCACTACTGCTCTCAAAACGGTGAAGGAAAACATCGTGGGGAAACTGGCATATCCTAGAAACAAAAAAAAAAATCAGACATGTAGCGGTATCTACAACGCCCCATGCGAACTACGCGTCATACTGACGTTACGCAAAATCCTGCATCTCGCAAGCAGAGTTTACCGCGCAACTTGCATATATACAACGGCCCGACATGAAACATCGGGCAGTGGCCCGCCAGACAGGACACCCGTCTGGTCGGAGGATCCTGCCGTTGCTATGGAAGACGAGTGAACTTTACACCCTGTCCCTCATATCTCTACAGATATAGGCTACGGCCCACTCCTTCTCACAAAGGCCTGTGTCCCAGCAGTGGGAAAACATTATAGACTGATTATGCTTATGCTTATATAAATTACAACATACTCGCAGAGGTGTACAATTGCACTTTTTTATGTTTTAAGTCCCAAAAATCGATATTGATAAATGATTTATTTTCTGTAAGTAGGTTTGTACAAACACTTTTACATGTCAATCATATTTTTTTTTTAAACTAGATGAGGTCGGCGTTTCCTATCTGACTACTCTGAGAAGAAAGGCCGAAACAAACTCAGAGGTCACAGTCTCTTTTAAAGTCCAGACATAATCTTGATCAGATCATGTGAAGACCATGTAGATTGGTGTCTGAAATGGTCTTTTGAGTAAAGAACCACACAGATTGAGCGGACCTGTCCAGTCAGTGCACGCATTTGTCAAAAATCGTGCAGCTCAACTCAGAACTTGAGGAGCCTTACGATTCGACGAACAATATCAATGAAAGGACATTTGGGTAGGCCGCATAAATTACTCAAACTGCCAGGTCATGATTAAAACTAACTAAGAAGGAAAACAGAAAAAAGAAATGACCCACATAGTCTTCACACTCACAATAATAATAATAAAAAATAAGATACTTTACAAAGTAAATATCCATGTCATTGTTTATATAATATTCATCAATGTCAATGTGTATATAAAAATCCGGAAATAATCTTTGATCTTTGAGGACTATGTAGATTGGTGTCTGAAGTGGTCTTTTGAGGAAAGAACCACACAGATTGAGTGGACCTGTGCAGTCGGTGCACGCATTCGTCAGTAACCGTGCAGCTCAACTCAGAACTTAAGGAGCTCAACGATTCGACGAGTAATACCAAGGACAGGACATTTGTGTAGACCGCATAAACCACTCAAAGTGCCAGACCATGATTAAAACGGAAACAATGACCCACATAGTCCTCACATTCACAATAATTAATATAATATAAGACTTTAAACAGTAAATGTTCATCTCATTCTGTATATAAATAGATATTTAGAAAGAGAAAAAAAAAAAAAATAAACAAAAGTGTAAATCAGCAAAAAATAAAAAATAAACAACATTCACTGTTTGGTACATTCCTATTGGAGCAGCTCAATCCCAAGCTTTTTTGTCCTCAATATAGTCTTTTACAGTATAATAGGCTTTCTGGCATAGTTTTAGCTTTATAAAAGATTTGAATTTATTAATGCTTAGTTATTTATTTTATTTATTTATTTATTAAAACTTTATGCACAAGTATAAAAGTACTGTACAAAGGCGGACTTAATGCCTGAGGCATTTTCTACCAGTCAACCTTAGGGTGATGCAGAGACAAAATATGGTAGGTGCAACATACGGGATAGATAGCTAGGAAATTACTATACAATACAAGAATTAATAACAATACATAGATAGATAAAAATAAATAGATACATATATACATACATATAAACAAAATGAACTGTCTGGAGAAAAAATATCGGTAGAAGGGAAAACGAATCCAGCATATCAGCGTTGGGATGTTACGGCCAACTTCTGACGGATATGTTCACGTGCCTTTACTTTAAAAGATAACCGACTGGTTGCCGTCCTGATGTTCAGAGGGAGCGCATTCCAAAGAAAGACTGCCTGGACAAAGAAGGAAGAATGAATGAAGCCAGAACAGTGAGAAGGACATCGTAGAAGACGATTGTTGGTGGAACGAAGATTTTTAGCATGGGCAGAGCATAAATATTGAATTTGGGAAGTCAAGTAAGAAGGAGCAGTAGGTTTGTCGAGAATAGAGAACAGCGTAGACAGAGCCCTCAACTCTCTGCGCTGGCGAATAGGTAACCATTTTAAAAGAAGCCGGTGCTCGGATACATGGTCATACTTACGAAGATTGAAAACGAACCGAATGCAGTTATTGAATGTGGCTAGGAAGTTTATTATAAAAACGTATACATTGGCATCTAAACGAGCCACCTATTTTCTTGAGCCTTGTTGTAGGAACAACAAATTTGTGTTTGTTCCTAGTATTTATGTTATGGATATCACTGTATTTTTTAAACAGATTAATATTTTTATGTGCATACAAAAGATTATCATAAATGTACTGAGAAGGCACAGTCATTATATTAATCTCTTTAAACTTGTCTCTGAGGGAGTGTCTGGGACTTAATTTATAAATGGAACGAATTGCCGTGTTTTGTAAAATAAAAATTGTCTGAATATCGGCGGCATTTCCCCACAACAGAATACCGTATGACATCACACTATGAAAATAACTAAAGTAAACTAAACGGGCTGTCTCTAAATCAGTTAAATCACGAATTTTCCTAACGGCGTATGCTGCAGAGCTAAGCTTTTTTGACAATTTATCTATATATGGGGGCCCCATTGAAGCTTGGCATCCAAAGTTATGCCTAAGAATACAGTGGAATTTTCGGGTTTTAACTCTTCACCCTTTATGAGAACACGAGTTTCTACTTGTCTAACATTTGGTATCGTAAACTTAATACATTTCGTTTTTTTTTCGTTAAGAAGTAGATTATTAACATTAAACCAGCTAACTACTTTTGCGAGGGCACTATTTATACTGTCAGTAACCAGCTGTTGACGTTTGAGTTTAAATAAAAGTGAAGTGTCATCTGCAAACAACACTATATCATGTTCGTCCTTTATGAAGTAAGGCAAAAAATTGATGATCTTTATGAGGTATTGCGCGGTAAACTCTGCTTGCGCGATGCAGTCTTTTGCGTGACGTAAGTATGATGCGTAGTTCGCATGTGGCGGTGTACACGCTTACAAAAATAAAAAGATGGTACGATAATCGGGTTAAAAAAAACGGCAGTTTATTGTATAACAAATATATTAACTTAATAAATAAAACAACGAAGAGACTCCGTAATACCATTTTGACTTTCAAGCATTTATAGGTACAATTAAAGATTTAATAATTGTATTGAGAATGTCTAAATATTATATCAATACGTAAAAGATTATATTGTCTGTTGTATACTTGTTTTGTTTTGATAATTCTATTTTAATAACCCCGCGTACAATCAAGGGCAAAAATATGTAGGTATCGTACACTTAGCAAAATTCAAAACTGTCCTGTCGTTTTTCATTGTTAGAACGCTGAAAAGTCATAAAACACAGTGTGACATGGGACATCGACGAACAAACTCTAATCATGAATTCAGAACATGATTCTGGACCCCCAGCGTAGAAATGTTCGTGGTTATAAAAAAAAAAATCATGATGATCATGACATAATAGTTTCAATAATAACTTAAGCTAGGGATTCCTGGGAGTGCGGCTGCTTAATATTATGACGGCCGTCAGGAAAATCTGTCATTTTCACCATTAGTTGAAATTAAGGCCCAGCACACACTGGTGGCACGGCACGGCGGCAGGGGTTCCTTCGGCATCCTTACATGTAAGCGCACACTGACGGTAACTATGCCGCGACGTCCTTAGGTATGCCGAGGCGTCCTTAGGCATGTCGAGACGTCCTTAGGCATGCCGAGGCGTCCTTGCTAATGAAGCTACGTGCGGGCCCGCGGGTTTCGGGCGGGCGCTGTCTTGTCTCTATAGGTACTGCCAAAGAGTTCCGAGGGATGCCGAAGCGTTCCGAAGGCTGCCGACACGGCATGTCTAAGCATACCGAGGTATTGTTTTTGTACTTACGACCGTTAACATTGAAATTTCAACTTTATTTCCATACTATTAAGTTATATTTTTATTCGTCGCCTAAAAATACATTGCCATGCCGTGCCGCCAGTGGGCGCTGGGCCTTAGGTGTCAAAAAACGCTTCGCATTTGGACAGCCGTCATTATGTGATAGTTGTACGCTTTCTTAGGCTACGTACGTACTGACAGGTGGCTTGTTTAGCGCCTAGAGCCTAGCGAGCTACCTTGCGAGTAGCGAAGTGAAACGAACGCTCTAGAACTTTCGCAACCGGCCGCACTGCGAGACTGGCGTCTTCGCTAGTCACTTAGCGTGTATTGAAGGATGTTAAGTCACTAGGCTCTGGAGGGACTCGTGACTAAATAATAACAGCCGCACAGGTCGATCGATCAGGTTAAGCTACGCTTGCCGCGGTTGGTCTGTGGATAGGTGACCATCTTTACATACCGAGACCCCTCCGTGCCTCGGAAAGCACGTTAAGCCGTTGGTCCCGGCTGTCATTCGTAGATCTTTGACAGTCGTTACGGGTAGTCAGAAGCCTGAAAGTCTGACAACCAGTCTTACCTAGGGGTATCGAATTACCCAGTAACTGGGTTGTGGAGGTCAGATAGGCAGTCGCTCCATGTAAAATACTGGTATTCAGCTGCATCCGGTTAGACTGGAAGCCGACCCCAACATAGTTGGGAAAAGGGTAGGCAGATGATGAAGTCACTTGGCTCTAGGCGCTAAGCAAGACACCAGTCAGTGAGTACGTATCCTTTGGAAACAAAAGCTTTAGAAAAAAAAAAGTTCTTGAATTTCATAAAATGAATGCATATTTTTGCCTTTGACTTTACATACAATGAAGTATCATGTGCTATCTCGCCTCTATCATTACGAAAAGCTACATTATAATAATGTAATGCACTGTTGGTATTACTTTAGCTAATATTCTAACATCAATTCCTTTAAAATTGGGTTTTATTATTATTCTATATTGTGACGTATGGTAGGCCTTGCATTGAAATATAAAAAAATCTTCATACAGAAGCAGAACCGGGCTTATCACTCACACACACATACACGCACACACACACACACACACACATTTGTGATCACACACACACCTACACCCTCCCATACACACACACACTGTACCTATAGTACACCCATTATCGCCAGTAATGTTTCAGTCCCATGTAATAAGGGGACAAGCCTAGTCCCATCAACCGGGCACAAATCCAGACTCCGAGCTGCTACTGAGAAATTCCATACAACGGGTGATTCGTTGACAGATTTATCAACAGCTAATCGCACCAGTTTACGCGCATTTGACAATTTGTCAAAATTATTTCGAGTCGCCAATGTCAACTGGTTGTACAAACGAAACAGAAGCGCAATTGCCTGTTTTAACGCACACGATTATGATTCTATCTCTTTCCCGCACGACCGGAGTTTCGCTTCCATACGAAGTATACTACTAAAAGCTACGGCTAGATAGCCGTTTTAGGCTTTTTTGAGCTCTACATGTCGGCACAAGATTTCTCATTTCGAATGTCTTGCGCACGCGTCTTTGTCGTAAGTACCACCGCGACGTTTTCCGCCTGATCACTTAAAAATTTTTTCGCCTTAATCCTGCGGTGGCGCCAAGCCACGCCCCCTTAAATTTTTCGCCTGTTAGGAAAGCGATAACGCAATTCGTTGCAACCTGCAGCTTAGTAACGCATCACGTGTACCTACTCCTTTTGTAAATTTTACGAACGAACTATTTGACCTTGGCTCACTTACTAGAGAGCGCTTCTATTTTTTGAGTGCAAGCAAAAATTACCTAAGTGGTGGTCAGACGGGAGTCTCCGCGATAGTACATTCGACGATTAGTTTTACTGGCCATTCTGATCGTTTCTTAAGTCTGCGACGACGCGTTATCGAGGGAGGAGTCGTCACCGGGCCGCTGCGCCGCGCTGACATTGGCTTGCTTGACCTATTAATAAATAGACACGGCAACGTTTTTAATGAAGATTTTTTTTTAAATGTGACCTATATTAAAAAGTGGTTCAATTAATTCTGCTCGTTATTCTGATCAAACTATTTTCAGGTTTTGCGCATTTAACGTTACACGTTGTATAGACGGGCCCGTATCTTCGTTGACGAACTTAGAGAGTAGACCCTGAGGTATAATAAGCACAATTTTCATCAGTGTATTCTATGTTTTCTAGCTACTAGGAACCCTGGTTAGCACTTACTCAGTTGTCCTAACTTATTATTATTATTATTAAGTAATATCAAAATGGCCGATAAAGGCAGAGAGATGACGAATCGATCGACGACTGGAGAAGTGTGACGCTCCTCACTGAACGTGTTGGTTGACGAATTCCCTGTAAATAGAAAAATTCAATATAAGTAAGCAATAACAGCTGCACGGGTCAATTCGATCAGGTTAAGCTACGCTTGCCGCGGTTGGTCCGAGGATGGGTGAACATCTTTACATGCCAAGGCCCCCGTGCCTCGAAAAGCACGGACGACCGAAAGTCTGATAACCAGTCTCACCAGGGTCGGGCTGGTCCATAAATTCAGGGTCACTGAGCGCGCTATGGAGCGAGCTATGCTCGGAGTCTCTTTGAAGGATAAAATCAGGAATTAAATTATCCGAAAACGAACCGAAATTACAGACAAGTGCGCAAGCTGAAGTGGCAGTGGGCTGGCCATGTTTGTCGAAGGGCCGATGGCCGGTGGAGCAGACGAGTCCTGGAGTGGAGTCTGCGTAGTGTGGAACGCCCCCTAGCGACGATGGACCGATGGCCTCAAAAAGGTGGCACAGAGAGACAGACTGGATGCGGAAGACGTAGGACAGCTTGTTGTGGCGCAGCATGGGAGAGGCTTATGTCCAGTGGACTGCGATAGCCTGAGTTGATTGATTAGGCATCGCATTGTTTAAAGAAACATAATAGTGGTAAGTCTTACTCTATAACTTCGGGCAGGTCCGTAGCGTGACAGATCCACTTGTGTCCGAGATCGTGCTTCTTGTCGTACGCGTGTAGTCTGATAGTCGCGTCGTCATCTGTACGGGTCTGTTTTATCGTTCTGTATAGCTGTAAGGGAGAAATATACACAGTCAAATAAAATTAGCTAGCGTAACTCTGCAGACGTGATGGGTATCGATATCCAAACAAAAAAAACGTGCGCGGTCGGGGGAATGGCCGGCCATAGCGGCACTAGGCGCGGGCACACAGCGGGCTGGAGGCGCGGGCGGCGCGGGTGCTACGCCTGGTGTGAGCATACTTTTGTACGGACAAGCAGGTAACATAACAAGCTTATAACTTTGTGATTTTTCACGATACAGTTTTGAAATGTTGTACAGACGCCAGCACATCAAGCTACCCGAAACTGTCAGATTTTCCCAATCAACTTTGAACCTTAGGCTTTAGCGCTAAAGTTGAAAATCTATTAAAGAAATCTGACAGATTGTAGTAGCTTGATGTGCTGGCGTCTGTACATAGATTCTAAATAAAAATACTAGACACGTGTTTCGGGTTTCGCATATTCTAAAACTAATGTTGTATATTACATTTTTAAATATTTTTATAAACAAAAAGATAAAAAAAAAACAAAATATTTAAAATAGTACCAGCGGTCAAGGCTCCAGAGAGTGAAATCTCCTGAAAATGCGAGCCATGTCCAGAAGTACCGCTTTCTGTATCAAGCCCTTGATCCAGCTGCCCAACGAGAGCCTCCTCAGGTGTTGGTCGAGGCTCTTGGCTATTAACCCATGGGCTGTCACGACTATCGGCGCAATGATCGCTGAGTCCACATCTCACATGTCGACAGTCTCGACAGCCAAGTCAAGATACTTGTTTACTTTATCTTTCTCGGCTTTCACGAGGTTCTCATCATGCGGGACGGTTATGTCAACAATCATATATTATTATTATTACACCACGAAAGGCACAATACCATCATCCTTAGCATGTAGAATGAGTACCGGCTGAGGACTAACTTTCCTAAGGTTCTTGTACTAACTACTCGTATTATTACTATTACTTTCAAATTATTATTATTACACTCACCCTCTACCCCACAACGAAAGGCAAAATAACATCATCCTTGGAATGTAGAATGAGTACCGGCAGAAATTTAACTTTCAATTCTCGTACTAACTATTATTACTATTACTTTCATATTATTATTATTACACTCACCCTCAACCCCACAACGAAAGGCAAAATAACATCATCCTTGGAATGTAGAATGAGTACCGGCAGAAATTTAACTTTCAATTCTCGTACTAACTATTATTACTATTACTTTCATATTATTATTATTACACTCACCCTCAACCCCACAACGAAAGGCAAAATAACATCATCCTTGGAATGTAGAATGAGTACCGGCAGAGATTTAACTTTCAATTCTCGTACTAACTATTATTACTATTACTTTCATATTATTATTATTACACTCACCCTCAACCCCACAACGAAAGGCAAAATAACATCATCCTTGGAATGTAGAATGAGTACCGGCAGAAATTTAACTTTCAATTCTCGTACTAACTATTATTACTATTACTTTCATATTATTATTATTACACTCACCCTCAACCCCACAACGAAAGGCAAAATAACATCATCCTTGGAATGTAGAATGAGTACCGGCAGAAATTTAACTTTCAATTCTCGTACTAACTATTATTACTATTACTTTCATATTATTATTATTACACTCACCCTCAACCCCACAACGAAAGGCAAAATAACATCATCCTTGGAATGTAGAATGAGTACCGGCAGAAATTTAACTTTCAATTCTCGTACTAACTATTATTACTATTACTTTCATATTATTATTATTACACTCACCCTCAACCCCACAACGAAAGGCAAAATAACATCATCCTTGGAATGTAGAATGAGTACCGGCAGAGATTTAACTTTCAATTCTCGTACTAACTATTATTACTATTACTTTCATATTATTATTATTACACTCACCCTCAGCACCACAACGAAAAGCAAACTAACTTCATCCTTAGAATGTAGAATGAGTACCGGCAGAGATTTAACTTTCCTAAGGTTTTCGTACTAATCATTATTACTATTACTTTCATATTATTATTATTTTTATTATTATTATTACACTCACCCTCAGCCCCACAACGAAAGGCACAATAACATCATCCTTAGCGTGCAGTATGAGTACCGGCAGAGACTTAACTTTCGTAAGGTACTCGTCAGACTTGAACGTTTGTTCTTCATTCGATCGGAATGGCGCTACGATTGTAGACTCGTAGTATGGCAGCCATTTGACTAGCTGTAAAGGAAATATTGAGATCAATATTAATATCACACATACATACAGTGGTGGCGCAGTGGTAACGGGCGCGACCTGCGAGGACTTTGTGTAAATTATTTCATCATCACTGCTCTCAAAACGGTGAAGAAAAATATCGTGAGGAAACCGGCATGTCCTAGAACTAAAAATTCGAAGAAATGTGACATCTTTCAAACCGCACTAGGACCGCGTGGTAGATTATTAGCCCACTGTCTCTCGAAGAGTGGAGGCCTGTGTCCCAGCAGTGGGAACATTATAAGCTGATCGTGTATGTATGTATACCATAGAATTACCGTGGCGTATGGTACACGTGTATCGTTTACATAAACTATAGTTGCCCAACTATCGATAGTTTCACTATCGATACATGACCTCGGAAACTAGTAACAATATCGATAGTGCTATCGATAGTACCTATACTATCGATACCATCGATACTATCGATATCACAAATTAACTAATACTATTGATTGGTAGCAATAGTATCGATAGTATCGATTTTTTAAAGTAATACTATCGATACTATGGATAGTATTTAATACTATCGCCGTTTATAAAACTATCGATAGTGTGAGCTATCGATACTATCAATACTATCGATAGTATTGCTCCTAAGCATATGCTGGTCTTCGATAGTATCGATACTATCGATACTATTTTTGTATATCAATACTATTGCCCTGTATCATACTATCGATAGTATCGATAGACTATCGATAGTTAAGCGATAGTCGACTATCGATAGGCACCACTAAATAAACATTTCTTTATTTTAATAAAGTGATTTTTCAAGTATGCCGGAAAACAAATGCAGAATATTGACATTGATTTATTTTCTCTAAGTAGGTTTGTAAAAACACTTTTACATGTCAATCACATTTTTTTTTAAACTATATGATGTCGGCGTTTCCTATCTGACTACTCTGAGAAGAAAGGCCGAAACAAACTCAGAGGTCACAGTCTCTTTTAAAGTCCAGACATAATCTTGGTCAGATATTGTCGTGATTATCGGAGCATTATAAGTAAACCCTACAATTATCCTACTCCTGAAATTCCACATTCATCTCATTATCTTGAAGTTAACATTTTTGGAGGTTTCACTTCCATCGCGTGTGAACTGCACACGTTTTTTTCAAAACCTAATAAAATGTAATAATGTATACGCATGTGATACGGAGGAACGAGGAAATTGTCTTAAGGAAAAGTTCGAGTATGAATGTCGATGGCTATAAGAGTAGGGGAAGACCAAAGAATCGATGGGTGGACTGTGTGAATGATGATATGGTTAGAGTGGCCGTGACTACCGAGATGACGACTAATAGAGAAGTATGGAAGAAAAGACATGTTGCACAGACCACAAAATATTGGGATACGGACAGCAGACTCACCATCATCTGCCTAGTCTTTTCCCAACTATGTTGGGGTCGGCTTCCAGTTTAACCGGATGCTGCTGAATACCAGTATTTTACATGGAGCGACTGCCTATCTGACCTCCACAAACCAGTTACTGGGTAATACGATACCCCTAGGTAAGACTGGTTGTCAGACTTTCGGGCTACTGACGACCCGTAACGACTGTCAAAGATCCACGAATGACAGCCGGGACCAACGGCTTTACGTGCTTTCCGAGAAACGAAGGGTCTTGGTATGTGAAGATGGTCACCCATCCACGGACCAACCGCGGCAAGCGTAGCTTAACCTGATCGATCGACCCGTGCGCGGCTGTTATTACTTAGCCACAAGCAGGAGACTGATGATGAGAAAAAAATGACCTTACCGTCGATAAAGGATTTTTAGCGACCTCATCAGCCAAGTTATTGAAGGGCGCTTCGAGTATTAGTCCTTTGGGCTGCGGGAGCGGGGCAGGACGCTCTAGTAGCCTCACCGACAGCTCCTGCAGGTCGCCTAGCAGGTGCGAGGATATTGCTGTGCCTGAAACACATATTAAGCCACATATTAGCGGGCAGGTGATGCAATGCGATGGGGTCGATCAGGGGAACAAGAAACTTCACACAGACGAAGTCGCAAACATAAGCTAGTCCTCAATATAAGTCTGAAATCGCCAAACCGCCTTGAGCAAGCGTGGTGATCAACGCTCGTGACTTCTCTGTATGAGAAGAGGATTTTCCCCAGCAGTGGGGCAGTAAGAGCCTAGTAATATTTATGAAACTTACCTAAAGAGTGTCCCCACACGAATATGTCCCTCTTTCCGCCGAGCGTAGAGTGCAGCCACTCGTACACAACCAACGCGTCTTCCACTACACCTGCTTCAGTCGGCCGCAAGTTTGTGGAGTCGCCGTAACCTGAAACACAAAGATGAGCAATGTGAACAATCCGTATTAAAGCAGACTTCAAAAAAAAAAAAAAAAAACAGTCGATTGGTGTCGCGGGACCGCCCGGTTGGAACAGAGTTCCTTCCGCTTTTGCACACTTGGTGAATGAGAAATTATTATACAGCATTATTTTTAGTATATGGGAAACCCGAAACACATGTCTAGTATTTTTATGTAAAGAATCTATGTACAACATTTCAAAACTGTATCATGAAAAATCACAAAGTTATAAGCTTGTTATGTTACCTGATTGTCCGTACAAAAAGTTGGTTACCACTTAACACGCGCCGCCGGCCGACCGGCTGTTACCTGTGTTGTGCGGATATGATGCTTAGTACCGCTCGGTGTCCAACTTGTTACCTTTTTTAAATATTTTTGGGACAAAATATGGTGTAAAAATTATTGGAATCGATTCAGTTACTTATTCTGAACAAACTATATTCAGGTTTGCAATATACTAAAAATAATGTTGTTTATATGAAATAAGGAATTCTCGATGTTTTGCCAAGTCATAATAACCGTGCCAAGCAGGGACAGGTCCCTAGCAATATTATAAATGCGAAAGTAACTGTCTGTCTGTTATCTTTTGAACTTTTGTTGACATGTAAGTGTTTGTACAAACCTTGTAATGACCGGGGTTCCAAGTGAACTGATTATAGAAAGAAAAACATAGGCAGTATGAACAAATTTACTTAAGTAATGGTTCCAACTTATTTGCAATCTAAGTACTAATATCTTAATTACTAAACAATCTAAATCTAATAAAAGTGAATGACGCAAACATAAGCTAATTATACAAAAAAAAAACAAAATAAAGACAAAATAAAAATAAAACAAAATATCTTGATCTTGCAAAAAAAGAAAAAGAAATCCTGAGGTTGGGATCGAACCCGATGTCAAGTTATCTTTACTCCGGCACTATGCCCCGAGACCAGCTGGCTTCTTGATTACCGTGGCGAATATGCGATCTCTGTTCCACAATAAATAAAGATTATGCAGCTTCATTAATCGAAGCTGGATCTTAATCCACTACACTTAGGTCTGAACAATAAGGGCGTTTCCGTAAGCTGAGGACAAAATGAGAACAGTCAGCTTTGCAAAAAGTCTCCAATTATCCCACCTAAATTTCGTTAAATAGACGCAAACACTTACCCCGTTACTTCCATTACTCGCACACATCTCACAATATTGCACCAATGACAATAGGTACGTACATTTATTATGTAGTTGGTACTTAATTTCCAAATGATTAATCTACAGAAATTATCAAATAATTACGGAGCAACCGTTACTTTTCTGTCTTGCACCCATTGACCCTCATTTATTATTTTTCCCGCTACCGTCACTCGTCCGTTGACTAATTATGTTATTTAAACTATTGTGGCGAGTCTAGTAACGCCATCTAGTATTGGACTCAAGAACCAAACTAGCGATCACTACAACCTACTTACAGAAAATAAATCATTTATCATTTAACGGATTGGGATGAAAGTGTGTTGTGTGTCTGTGCGTGTGCGCGAGCGCGTGCGTGTGCGAGAGCGCGTGCGTGTGCATGTGCATGTGTTCGTGTGTGCGTGTATGTGTGTATGCGCTACTCGTCTTCCCGCACACATTCACAGAGTGTTTGTGCACGTGTTAACTACAAGACAAGCGCGCCTCGCTTCGTGAGATAAAAAAATACTATACTTAGCTTTAAGTTACCGCAAATAAATAATATGAACATAATTAGAAATTATTAATCTCACCTCTGTAGTCAAAGGTGATGGTGTGAAACTCCATCTTCTGGAAAAACTTGTACAGTTCAATTCTATGAGTCGCAGCTCGAGAGTTAGAATTGCCTGCAATAATTAACAGCATAATTTTAATACAGAGCGGCGATTGGGTTATCACATTAAACAGTAATGCGGTTATTACAAGGTGTTATCAGTCAGTTAAAATAATAAAATAATCAATTTTACTAAAAATAGAACACAATTTTTTTTTTTTAAACAAAATAATTGCTTGAAAATTGGCACGAAATAAACCACCCTAGATAATAAGGCACTAGACACGCGCGGGGCGATGGTATCAACAATTCAGCACAAAGTTTATAATAATAATAAATTGAATGCAACGCTTCAATTCCTCCATCCTAACACGCAGGCGTACTAGTTCTAACAGCATCGAAAATTTGAAAATTTCTTTGCAGAGATTCCTGTGTCAACCACTAAATCTCTAAGCTCCTCACCCACTGCTGCAGAGTCTTTACTTAAGGAAAACGTTCCAGTTTGTGATTCGGAATTTCACTTCGAATTTGTCACTTGTACAGATATAATTAAAACTTTTCACATGTTAAATGTAAAAAAGACTGCAGATCTATGGGGTAATTCTGTGGATGTTGCTAAGACAATTATAAACATTGTAGCACCTACTTTAGCTGTTATATTTAATAATTGTATTCAATGTGGTGAGTTTCCTGATCTTATGAAACACAGTAAAATAATACCGTTGTTTAAATCAGGTAGTACATCAGACCCTACTAATTATAGACCTATTTCCGTACTACCCACCTTTAGTAAAATTTATGAAAAACTTATTTTAAATCAATTGCAAAGATTTTTCAATAACAATAAATTACTGAATAATAAACAGTTCGGTTTTACAAGGGGTCGTTCAACTACCGATGCCGGAGTTGAACTTTTAGGACATATTTATAATGCATGGGAGGACAAATGCGATGCTTTGGGCATCTTTTGTGATTTGTCCAAGGCATTCGATTGTGTTCTTCATGAAACCTTAATCAGGAAACTTCACCACTACGGAATCCGGAACGCCTCTCTGGATCTTCTCACTTCTTACTTAAGTGATAGGATTCAGAGAGTTGATGTTAACGGGAAAAGGTCACCCGGATCTGTAGTAAGAATGGGGGTCCCACAGGGCTCAATACTTGGACCATTTTTATTTATTGTTTATATCAATGACTTGCCTTACCTCATAAAGGATGAACATGATATAGTTTTGTTTGCAGATGACACTTCACTTTTATTTAAACTCAAACGTCAACAGCTGGTTACTGACAGTATAAATAGTGCCCTCGCAAAAGTAGTTAACTGGTTTAATGTTAATAATTTACTTCTTAACGAAAAAAAAACCAAATGTATTAAGTTTACGATACCAAATGTTAGACAAGTAGAAACTAGTGTTCTCATAAAGGGTGAAGAGTTAAAACCCGAAAATACCACAGTATTCTTAGGCATAACTTTGGATGCCAAGCTTCAATGGGGCCCCCATATAGATAAATTGTCAAAAAAGCTTAGCTCTGCAGCATACGCCGTTAGGAAAATTCGTGACTTAACTGATTTAGAGACAGCCCGTTTAGTTTACTTTAGTTATTTTCATAGTGTGATGTCATACGGTATTCTGTTGTGGGGAAATGCCGCCGAAATTCAGATAATTTTTATTTTACAAAAAAGAGCAATTCGTTCCATTTATAAATTAAGTCCCAGACACTCCCTCAGAGACAAATTTAAAGAGATTAATATAATGACTGTGCCTTCTCAGTACATTTATGATAATCTTTTGTATGCACATAAAAATATTAATCTGTTTAAGAAATACAGTGATATCCATAACATAAATACTAGGAACAAACATAAATTTGTTGTTCCTACAACAAGGCTCAAGAAAATAGGTGGCTCGTTTAGATGCCAATGTATACGTTTTTATAATAAACTTCCTAGCCACATTCAAGAACTAGGCATTAATAAATTCAAATCTTTTATAAAGCTAAAACTATGCCAGAAAGCCTATTATACTGTAAAAGACTATATTGAGGACAAAAACGCTTGGGATTGAGCTGCTCCAATAGGTCTAGACAGTGAATGTTGTTTATTTTTTATTTTGCTGATTTACACTTTTGTTATTTTTTTTCTTTCTAAATATCTATTTATGACATGACATGAACATTTACTGTTTAAAGTCTTATATTATTTTAATTATTGTGAATGTGAGGACTATGTGGGTCATTGTTTCCGTTTTAATCATGGTCTGGCAGTTTGAGTGGTTTATGCGGTCTACACAAATGTTCTGTCCTTGGTATTGCTCGTCGAATCGTTGAGCTCCTTAAGTTCTGAGTTGAGCTGCACGGTTACTGACGAATGCGTGCACTGACTGCACAGGTCCACTCAATCTGTGTGGTTCTTCCCTCAAAATACCACTTCAGACACCAATCTACATGGTCCTCAAAGATCAAAGATGATGTCCGGATTTTTATATACACATTGACATTGATGAATTTTATATAAACAATGACATGGATATTTACTTTGTAAAGTATCTTATTTTTTATTATTATTATTGTGAGTGTGAAGACTATGTGGGTCATTTCTTTTTTCTTTTTTCCTTCTTAGTTAGTTTTAATCATGGTCTGGCAGTTTGAGTAATTTATGCGGCCTACCCAAATGTCCTTTCATTGGTATTGTTCGTCGAATCGTAAGGCTCCTCAAGTTCTGAGTTGAGCTACACAATTTTTGACAAATGCGTGCACTGTCTGGACAGGTCCGCTCAATCTGTGTGGTTCTTTACTCAAAAGACCATTTCAGACACCAATCTGCATGGTCTTCACATGATCTGACCAAGATTATGTCTGGACTTTAAAAGAGACTGTGACCTCTGAGTTTGTTTCGGCCTTTCTTCTCAGAGTAGTCAGATAGGAAACGCCGACCTCATCTAGTTTAAAAAATATGATTGACATGTAAAAGTGTTTGTACAAACCTACTTACAGAAAATAAAATCATTTATCATTTATCTTACGCGTAATGGCAGATCGATGGGACTCTTATATGCGTTTACAAACATTTAAAATCACATACACAAACAGCCAGACCCGGAACAACTACTTGTAGGTCATATAAATATTTGTTCCCTGCGGGAATCGAACCCGCACTGCGTCAACCATGCCGTCAAAGTTTATAAGTATATTTGTGCTACCTACTAACAATAATATGGATTTGTGAGAGTCCGAAATAAATGATTTATTACTGGCGCTGATTCCCTTAAACTAAACTAAATTTAAGTTCAGTGCATCTTTTTCTTTCTATTTCATTAAGAAAAGGACAGGAGATAAATATTAGTTTAGTCCTGTCAAATTAGTCAGCGCCTGACGTAAATTGACGTATTTTTAGTAGGCAATTATTTAATCACGTCTAAACTTGTCTATGGAGTATCTTAATTTGACAGGACTAAACTAATATTTATTTTCGGTCCTTTTCTAAGTGAAATAGAAAGAAAAAGATGCACTGAATTTAAATTTAGTTTAGTTTGTGTACAAGGGATTCGGCGCCATTATATTATTATTATTATTAAATAGAATCATGTGATAAATTCATGGTTATAGTTTGCGCGTCGGTGTTGCCCTTGCTGCTTTGTGTATAAGTGCATCACTGTCTAACCCTGCGTGATGACATGCGTGATGGTATGTTTAGTGGCTTAATCTTACCGTGACAATAAAGCATTATGGGTGTCTTAGAAGTGGCTAGTTCTTCATCTAGTATTCTATTCAGGTCCTCCTTGTCCGTGTTAAACTCGAAGCTGCCTTTTAGTCGCTCGTACGCTGTCTTTGGTAGTATGTGCCATATACCTGCAAAATTAAATGTGTCTATGAATGTCTTGCTTATAAAGCAGGATATTATTTATTTATTTTATTTAATACTTCAAGCACATACATGTACAGAGGCGGACTTAATGCCATAGGAATTTTCTACCAGTCAACCTTTGCGTGATGCAGAGACAAACAGTAGTAGGTGCAATCATGGAAATTGAGGAACAAATATAATCATCAGCCGACAGCAGTCCACTACTGTACCTCACCAATTCCACACCATGTAGCTCGATTCTCGGCATCTCTCATCCAGCTGCTACCAGCCAAAGACCGTCACCCCACCAAGCCTGAGGGCGTCCTACGTTTGCCGATTCGCGGTCTGCACTCAAGAACACGTCTACCCCAACGTTCATCGGTTCTACGGCTAATATGACCAGCCCATTGCAACTTCAGCTTGCTTATTCTGTGAGCTATGTCGACAGCTTTGGTTCTCTGCCGGATCACCTCATTCCGGATTCTACCCCCCAGAGAGACTTTAAGCATAGCTCGTTCCATAGCTCGCTGAGCGACCTTGAATTTATGGAACAGAATATCTTGACGATAGTATAGTATCCAGAGGTTCTACGTGTCAAATAAATACAGGGCATACATTTTTTGAAGCCTTTTTTCAAGGGCTTCCCGAATCATCCCCATGTATGTTCAGTGATCTTTTATATGTAGTTTAGGAGCTGCATGGTATTTAACATTTTTAGGGAAATTCTCACTTAACTTCAGACTTTTTTATTTTTCTCTTTGTGTGTAAATATTTTTTTATTATAAATACTTAAGTTATGGTCTAAGATCGATACAAAATAGGTACTATATGTCTAACTAAGAGACTAAAATTTAGCTCAAAGGGAACATTTTTGCCCGACAAGAATTTTAATCTTTATAAAAAGATAAAAAAAGGTGGTAATGACCCCACAGTACTTTAAAAACTTCCACGGATCCTCACTCCTCAGCTTTCCAAAACAACACAAAGTTTAAGTACTTTTCGAGACAATAATTGGAGAAATTTGAGTTCGAACATAATAGCCCTAAAACTTGTGCAATGTAAAATACAGCACCTCTAGAAATTTCTAGAACAGTCCAGAACATTCAAGAGCCTTTACAACATTCCAGAACATTCGGGAATGTCTGGGAACATTCGAGTATTGTTAATTTAAAGGTTTGTTTTTATTTAAGTACCAGCTGGGGAACCCGGCTTCGCTCAGGGAGTTGATGTGAGATTTCAGAATGTTCTGGAATGTTTTGGAATGCTCTCGAATACTCTCCAATGTTTCAGAATGTTCTGGAATGTTGTGGAATGCTCTCGAATACTCTCCAATGTTTCCGAAGAAGAAATTTCTAGAGGGCGAAAAATTCCTTCCCTTATATCTTCATAAGCATGTCCTTCTGGTAAAACAGGAACCTTCTTCATGGACTGGAGATAGAGGGTTACCACACCATATAACTCCCTTGGTCGTACCGGGACTCATTTGTCAGTTTTAGCGGCATAATTGTGCGCAATCACATTATTTTTACTAAATGTAATCTAAATTTTATTGTAAAACAAATTTCAACGGAAGTCGTTAGTGTCTGACTTTGTTTAAACGTATAAGTAGGCTCGCTCTAGTCGCAGAGCGCTAAATAATTCCGATCCAGCCTGTCCCCTGCTGCCCTCTCCCAGCGACGCCCTAAGCCGAGGTCCGTACCCCCCAGGGGTACCCCCTTAGCATGTAGTCGCTTAGTTAAGTTTTTTAAGCCCTGGCTGGAGACCTTAATTTAGTGAGGCATCCACAGACAAAACCGGTTAAGCAGGCGTCAACCTCATAGGTTGAACTGCGAGATGGCATTCATAAAAAAAAAAAAAAATACGCAGAGTGCTGAGTATTAAATTGTATTTTGAACTGTGTACATCATCATCTTCCTGCCCTTATCCCATTTTATTTGAGGTCGGCGCAACACGTTTTCTTGTTCCATTCATCCCTGTTAGACGTCATGGCATCATTTACTCCTTTGACTTTCATATCATTCCTCACACCGTCGATCCATCTTTTCTTTGGCCTTCCTCTTCCTCTCCATCCATCTACATTCATATTCATCACTCTTTTCGTAACATGCGTTTCATCCCTCCTCATTACATGTCCATACCAAGACAAACGACTTCCTTTCCCTTTTTGAACTTTGTACATCTCGTTGTAAAATTAAGTTGTATGATTCATTGTTGGTTGTGAGTGATAAAAAGTGTTTACAAGATGTCTGGTCGTTATCATTCCAGTTCCCCGAGCCCTACCGCTCTTACATAGTAAAGCGCCTGCCAAGGTTCGGACCTACGACCAACAACAAGTCAGGCCAACAGTTCTGGGCTGTTACCACTGGGTAACAGCCCAGAACTGTTGGCCCAGTGGCCACTACCACTCTTTACATCCGATCAAGCTGAAATTAGTCAAAGTCCGAAACCAGTCTGAAATCAGAATTGAAATTTTCCGGAAAAGAACCGGAGTTACCGATATAGCTTGCAGAGTAAGCAAACTGAAGTGGCAGTGGGCTGGCCATGTCTGTCGAAGGGCCGATGGCCGGTGGAGCAGACGAGTCCTGGAGTGGAGACCGCGTATCGGCAAGCGTAGTGTGGGACACCCCCAGCTAGATGAACGGACGACCTAAAGGAGGTGGCTGGGGTAAACTGGATGCGGAAGGCGGAGGATAGAGTGTTGTGGCGCAGTCTGGGAGAGGCCTATGTCCAGCAGTGGACTGCGATAGGCTGAGTTGATTAATTGATTGAGCCGAAGTCCGACCACCACAGTGACATATATCTTACCGATTTTAACCTTGCATTTGTCAACTTTTGACTCATATTCGATGCTGAGGTTGCGCGCGCCTTCGATACCCGACTTTGACGGCTCTTCGAAATCCGCGTTTGGTGGCCATTGTACTGAAAGGAAGTTAAATAAAATTTCAAGAACAGTTTGGAATTTATTGATTTAGTAGCTGCGCCCCGCAGTTTCACCGAGTAAATTGGCTGTGACAGACAGACACGATTGACCCTATATGGGTTCCGTTATTTCATTCTGACGTTTTTATTTTTAGGGTCCGTACCCTAAAAACCGTGAC
Source organism: Eremobia ochroleuca (assembly GCA_949629135.1). Classification (NCBI taxonomy): domain Eukaryota; kingdom Metazoa; phylum Arthropoda; class Insecta; order Lepidoptera; family Noctuidae; genus Eremobia; species Eremobia ochroleuca. The sequence goes on from OX451410.1 coordinate 10,852,297, forward strand.
GTGGACCAATCAGAATCGTAGAAAGAGACCAACTACTGCCCGCACATTCGCTTTGTCTCGCTCACACTTTTCGGTCTGTATTCACTGCACAGCTGAATACGGGACGCTCAGCCCAATCTCTATGTCTATGCTAAATACCTATTCGATTATACAGCATGCTTTATTTTGCCGTCTCTAAATTTTTCAGGCTGTTCCACCCATTAATATGAATAACTTTCACTATGGAACCAACCCAGAGATCACGAAAAAAAAAATCAGATGTTTCCTACATTTTGGTCAAGTAGGTATTGAACTTTTGTATTAAACAGCTGATTTTGTTTAAGTGATTTCAGAGTTGGTCCCATAGTGAAAGTTGTTCATATTCATGAGTAGAACACCCTGTAAAAAATTGGAGCCTGAAAAAAAAACACCCAGTATCTATACCATAATTGCGTAACACGTATAAAATCACAATCTGAATTAATTTGAAGGGTATTGCTAGTCCATTGCTTCGTATGTTCGAAAAAATCGTATGCTCAACAACGTAAATAACGCAATGAATGTTGTTGAACTGTCAAAATGATAGCCATTCCTATTGTTAGTGTGTTACGGGATTACCCCGTTGATCGTATTAGGAAATCTTTGTTCAAATCTTACCAAAATTAGCGAAAACAAGGTTTCTTCTAAACGCCTTCGAGTATTTGAAGATCAGAGGCACCACAGCTACGTGGAACACGAACAGGCCGGCCGATATTGAGGCACCTAACAATAACACCCTGGAAATTATAACGAAAACTCTCTTAACATCAATACACCGTGTAACGTTAAATGCGCAAAACCTGAAAATAGTTTGATCAGAATAACGAGCAGAATTAATTGAACCACTTTTTAATATAGGTCACATTTTTCAAAAAATCTTGATTAAAAACGTTGCCGTGTCTATTTATTAAAAGGTCAAGCAAGCCAATGTCAGCGCGGCGCAGCGGACCGGTGACGACTCCTCCCTCGATAAAGCGTCATCGCAGACGCAAGAAACGATCAGAATAGCCAGTAAAACTAAAACAGCACATACAACCTCTAAAATTTTTTTAATGACTTATTTTCTCTCTAAAAAAAGGCAATTGAATTAAAAATCAGTTGGGGTGTCTGAGGTTTTGCGCATTTAACGTTACACGTTGTATATTATGTGGGGAAGAATAAGCATAATAATCCTATCGTGTTCCCACTGTTGGGACACAGGCCTCCTCTCCGTGAGAGGGAGTGGACCGTAATTCACCATGCAGGAACAGTGCGGGTTCGTAGATGTCACATGTCTTCGAATTTTTTGTTCTAGGACATGCCGGTTTCCTTAGGGTGCGTTTCCACAGAAGCGGAACTGGGCGAAGCGGAGCAGAGACGTGCAGGAATCGACTAATCACAATGATTGAAATCCTCATCGCGTCACTTGTCTCGTCTGTGATTGGACGATTTCTACACGTCTCCGCTCCGCTCCGCCCAGCTCCGCTTCTGTGGAAACGCACCCTTACAATGTTTTCTTCACCGTTTTGAGAGCAGTGGTGAAGAAATTATTTACACAAAGTGCAAAGCGCAAAAGGAAACGAAGGGGACGAACGGTACGAAATTACGAACTACAACTCGTGTTCGTAGGTTCAAAGTGACCGGGGACTCCCCGGTCACTTTGTACAACTGGGGCACCACGGCAGCAGTGGTGCCCCAGTGGGAATAATGACCGAAATAAAATCTTTAAGAACTTTATACTTCTTGTTTCTAAATAATTAAGTATAATAAAATTTTCATCTTTATAACTATACAATAATCTTTTGGCGCGTGGCCAACATCGGAACTAATGCCGCACTCTTGTTAAGGAACGAAATTCCTTTACACGGCTTGTTGACTGGCAATGTTTACCACCAACAAAAAGATTCTTGTACAGTACTTTTATCTCACGAAGCGACGCACGCTGTACTTGTGGTAAACAAGTGTACAAACATGCTGTGAATGTGTGTGTAAGCGCAAGAGCTCTCGGTACCACTGAGACAGTGGCGAAGTGGGAGGTGTGTGTGTTATGTGCTGACGCTAGTGCAAAATATGCACTTTGACATGGAGTTGCAGACACCAGCCCATATTACCTACTAGCTGGGGTACCCGGCTTCGCTCAGGGAGTTGATATGAGATTCCAGAATGTTCTGGAATGTTGTGGAATGCTCTCGAATGTTCTGGACTATTCTGGAAATTTCTAGAGGGTGAACATTCCAGCCCTTATATCTTCAAAAGCATGTCCTTTAGGTAAAAACGGGAACCTTCTTCATGGACAGGACATAGAGGGTTACCACACCATATAACTTCCTTGATTGTACAGGGACTCATTTCTGAGTTTTAGTGGCACGCACATTGTACACTTTCTTTCATAATATATATTGATTACCTAGGATAAATTAGTCACATCTACAAAAATAAATTAATTAAAGCGGTATGTTTGTAATATAATTATAATTTTTTAAAAATGCATATGAAAGTATGTAGGGTACTTATAACAAAAAAAAACAGTAAAAAAAAATTGTCTGTCTGTTTGTTCCGGCTAATCTACGAAACGGCCGGACCAATTTTGACGGGAGTCACTGGCAGATAGCCGATGATATAAGGAGTAACTCAAGGCTTCTTAAGTTTTAGAAAAAGAAATACATAGGGGAAAAAAATAATTTAAAGAAAAAAAGCCTTCTCCAAGTGCCACATTATTGATATGTGCCATCCACGCGAATGAAGTTGCAGGGCCAGCTATTATATAGGGTGACTGGTAATTAGTGATCGATACTTAAACACATGATTCTGCTCATGACAACAAACAAGATCGATACTTAAACACATGATTCTGCTCATGACAACAAACAACTTTTACTATGGGACCAAATCCGAAATCGCGAAAAAAAAAATCAGCTGTTCCCTACATTTATGTTCGTACGAGTCGTCAAAATGTAGGGAACAGCTGATTTTTTTTTCTGATTTTTTTTTTTTGTCATGAGTAGAATGTGTTTAAGTATCAGTCACTAATTACCAGTCACCCTATATAAATATAACAGCTCAAAAGTTATCTTTATAATTATTTTATCAGCTGGGCAACTAGTACTTTTGTTTTAAATAATAATTAACATGGCAGGCTCATTACAGACATAGTAGAAGATAACATAGAATAAAAAACTTTCCGTTGGTACCAATCCTTCAATAAAAATAGATGTAATGTCTAGAATTAAGATAAAAGTAATTAGTAACTGATAAATTGAATGCCCTCAATAATTTATACGTTACATGCAGATTTTCTTTGTTTTTTTTTTTGTGTATCTTTGTCCAGCTGATTAGCGTTGCCAGCTGAAACCAGACAGTGTTAGGCTTTTTGGCCTCTTGTCTGGACAAATTTGACTGCATCCGGCCCGTCCGGCGTTTGTTAGGCTTTTTATTTTCTTAGTAATACGGATTAAAACATTTATACAAGTTGTAACTTAAATAACGCACAACCTCTTAAGGGGTCATTGTACTCATCATTATGAACAACTTTTACTATGGGACCAAACCTGAAATCGCGAAAAAAAAATCAGATGTAGGGAACAGCTGATTTTTTTTATTTAAATTTTTTGTCAAAAAAACCTTTTTTTAGTGTCCAGCCTAGAGACCCAAAATATCTGGCTTTTTTAGCAGCTAAGTCCAGGTATTCTGATTTTTAGAGATAGCAATGCCATAGCCGAGGCTCTTCGGTTGTTTAATTTTACATAAAGGAAAGCAAAGAGGCGACATGTTAAACTGCTCTACAATACAGTGTTAGGGACATAAACGCGCAATATGTTACCATTGATTAGTACATTATTCTAAACCCCCCATGTAAAAAATTACTGTTGGTTATTTAAAAACAAAAAAGTTGTTCCATAAATTTTGTTAATATACATAGATTCATATGCTGAATTCGTGGTTACAGTTTGCGCGTCGATGTCCCTAACGTTCTGCATAAATTCACTTTAGAAAATCTCAGTCAGGGGGACAACTTGTGGACTTATAACACAACCGTTTCATGAAGCAAATGACAGTCTTACGTTCATTACTTAAATAAGAAATCTGTTACAGACACTACAGTAAATAAAATAAATAGGCCACAGTAATTAACTTTCTTTTTGTCAGGCTTTCTCCTTTCACTTCATAAGAAAATAAGTGCAGTATAAGCTGCATTAAAAAAATTAAAAGAGGTTTTACGGCAGGTGATCCCTGATTTGTGTCATTCACCTGTGCACTATACAACACAGAAAAAAAATTATATGTAGGAATGGAACGTTATGACAGGATAGTGAATTTAGATGTAAAGATGAATGACAGATGTGAAGCATAAACAAGTGACAGAGATGAATGTATGAAATAGTCAAGGAGTGAAAGAGATAGTGAATGAATGTTTAATAAGTCAGATGTAGCAGTAAAACAAAGGAAGGCGTGGAAGAGAATTGGATGAAAGACGTTAGAAAAAAGACGGAAAATAAAATACAAGAATTAAGAAGAAATCAGCAGTTTAATTTAAGAAAAATTGAGCTAATCCCACAACTTTTTGGGGGCTCGTCCGGGATAGCTCAATATTTCAAGTTTTCGGACCCGAAGAAGCAAAAAGAAAAAACGTGATAGAAGACGGTAACAATAGTTCACAAAAGACAAGAAAAGACGAAATGGAAAGGTCGCCGCGACAAGGGAAATATCGCCGCCAAGCCGGCCACGACGAAGACGAACATGACGCATCCACATCGGCGAGGCAAGGCATTTACCGTGATCAGGCTACTATTTTCCATGAGAGCCTTGTCCCAAATTTCAGTGGGCAAGACAAGACGTTTGGTGTAGCCAAATGGGCGCAAGACATTGACGACAATGCTGAGATTTTTCAGTGGTCGCCCCTACAAACTCTGATCGTAGCCAGAAGAGCTTTGGTCGGAACTGCTGCGCTGTGGCTCAGATCGGAAAAACCCTTTAAAAGCTGGGAGGATTTAAAAGCAGGCTTAATTAAAGAGTTTCCAGATTCGGTGGATAGTAAGACCATCCACGAGATGATGGCTGCCAGAACGAAAAAGAAGGACGAAACGTGTCTAGATTATATTCTAGTGATGAAGGAGATGGGAAAACGTGGTAAGATGCCCGATTATGTCGCCATCAAATATATTATAGACGGCATAATTGACACGGAAATTAACAAAATGATGTTGTACGGAGTTACAACGTACTCGGAATTAAAAGATAAGCTTAAGATTTATGAAATGATTAAAGAGAGGATGAGGACGGATAACAGTGGTCATAGTCGAAACAAGAAGCCTGAAAATCATGAAGATAACGGGAGAATCAAGAGGTGTTACAGCTGTGGTGGGAAAGGTCATCAATCGTCCCAATGTCCAGATAAAGTAAAAGGTCTGAAGTGTTTTAAATGCAACGAGTTTGGGCATATTTCTACGCAATGCATTCGGTCTGTGAATGAAAAGACCCATGACCGAGAACGGGAACAGCGAGGCGGAAAACCGAACTTTCATAAAGATAGACGAACGATGTATGTGACCGACTTCACTCCGAACATTCGCGAGGCTGCGGTTGGACAAACCGATGACATTGACAGGAGTACCAACATTAGTAACGGCGACAAGATGGCGATGCCAGTGGGAACTGACGCCAACTTCACTGATGTTTACGTCGAAGAGAAAACGCCGGTACAGATTAGATTTGAAAATGCCTGCAAAACGATTTTAGTGAATAAGTGCGAAGTAAACGCGTTAATTGACTCTGGTAGTGAGATAAATTTAGTGTGTACCGAACTGTATGTTCATCTTGGAGCTCCTAAATCTGTAAATACTGCAACAAAACTGGTGGGATTAGGCGGCAGTGTAGTGTCGACGCAAAAGTTTACTGCTTGCGTATTGTTAGATGGACACGAATATAACGATATTGCATTTCATGTGGTTCCTAGGCATGCTATGCCATGTAGTGTGATATTGGGTCAAGAATTCCTTAAGGATGTTTTTACAATTATGTCGAAAGGGTCAATACTGATTGCCCCAAACATAAACAGTTGGTTATCAAGGCTTGCGTGTGTGGTTAGTCAGGATGAGTTTGTTTTAGGTAATATTCAAGACAAGCAGGTGCAAAAGGAAGTTATTGACTGTGTGAAGAATTATAAACCAGTACAGGTAAAGGAGGCACCAATAGAATTGCGCATTGTGCTCAAGGATGACATACCAGTGACTCAGCGACCAAGACGTATATCTTTAGCGGAACAACAGATTGTTGAAAAGCAAGTATCAGATTGGCTTAACGATGGGATTATTCGTGTAAGTTTTTCAGAATATTCCTCTCCCTTGGTATTGGTAAAGAAAAAAGATGGTAGTACTAGAGTATGTGTAGACTATAGACCTATAAACAAAAAGATGGTTAAAGATGAATTTCCTCTGCCTATTATTGACGATTTGATTGATAAACTCAAGGGTGCTTGTGTTTTTAGTGTGTTAGATTTAAAAAGTGGTTTCTTTCATTTGAGAGTTAGTAAAGAAAGCATTCCTTTGCATACTATTCATTGCGATCACGTCGGACCTCTTTCAGAGACGAGAAAGATGTATAATTATATCTTAACTGTTGTAGATGGATTTACAAAGTTTGTGTGGTTATTTCCAGTGAAGGGGACTACCAGTAAGGAGACTATAGACAAGTTAAAGATTCATCAGCAAACTTTTGGAAATCCTATACAGTTGATTTCAGATCGTGGTAGTGCATTTACCAGCAATGACTTTAAGGAGTATTGTGAGATGGAGAATATTCAACATATAACTATAACAACAGGTGTGCCCAGAGGGAACGGTCAAGTAGAGCGCATTCACAGAATAATTATAGCCATTTTAGCAAAGCTAAGTATTGAAGAGCCATCTCAATGGTACAAGCATGTTAGCCGGGTACAAAAAGCACTGAATAGCACCTACCAAAGAAGCATTGACACCACTCCCTTTGAACTCATGTTGGGTACAAAGATGAAAACTAAAGAAGATATTGAAATTCATGATTTGCTTCAGCAAGAGCATCGGAGTAATTTCTTGCAGAATAGAGAAGATTTAAAGATGAAGGCAAAAGAACAAATAAGAAAAGTTCAAGATGAAAATTGTAAGACATATAATAGAAGAAGAAAAGAAAGTCGAAAATATATTGTGGGAGATGTTGTAGCCATCAAACGCACCCAGTTAGGTACTGGATTGAAGCTCAAGCCCAAGTATCTAGGACCTTACCGAGTCACTAAAGTGAAAAGAAATGATCGGTATGATGTGGAGAAGATGGATCACATGGCAGATGGTTCTCGAGTGACTTCTTCATCTGCAGATAATATGAAGCCATGGCCAGTGTTTGGAAATACTGTCGAGCTAGGTGTGTAGGTCTTGTTAGTTTTTGTCTGTTAGGTTAGGGGGCACCTTTAGGGTTTGTTCTTGACCTAATATTTCACAATGATGGTATAAGCCAGGTTATGTTGTGTAAAACCTGAAGTAGGTTGGTACTTACACATTGTACTTGTGTGTTAAGTTGTTTTGTTTAAGTTATTCAGTTTTAAGTGTTGTTAGCTACCCAAATAATGTAAAGTATGTTTTGAAGAGTATATGAATTGTTTATTTTAAGTTAATACGAGTATTTTATGTAAGAAGTTTAGATCTGACTGAGGACAGCCAGATATCAGAATGGCCGAGTTGTAGGAATGGAACGTTATGACAGGATAGTGAATTTAGATGTAAAGATGAATGACAGATGTGAAGCATAAACAAGTGACAGAGATGAATGTATGAAATAGTCAAGGAGTGAAAGAGATAGTGAATGAATGTTTAATAAGTCAGATGTAGCAGTAAAACAAAGGAAGGCGTGGAAGAGAATTGGATGAAAGACGTTAGAAAAAAGACGGAAAATAAAATACAAGAATTAAGAAGAAATCAGCAGTTTAATTTAAGAAAAATTGAGCTAATCCCACATATATAACGTTAATTTTACTTACCCAGCTGTGTAAAGGGGCACACATATCAACACTCCTCGGAAATGTACCATAATTAGGAATTAAAAAAGAACGTAAAACAGATAAACTTATTAACAACAAAACAACAACTACACTTTACAAAACTTATTAGGATTATTAATAACAAAAAATAAATAAATACACAATTGAATACGTGCGTGCGGCTACGGAAGGATTCTTTAAATAATGAAATAAATGATGAATAAAAACTGTGTCGAGACAAGACTAATATGTTATTTTATGAATTCATTATCCGTTTTGTATTTAGATTATTACTTATCGGTCAAATAATACAAATAAGTGCAAATCATGAATCGAACCTTCGAACTTTCGACGACATTTGAAATAAAATTTGAATTGACAGACGGGACGTCATAATAGTATTACTTCGATTGACATTGACAGTTTCGTTCAGAAATGCATACCAATATGAAAGTAACTCTGCCTACATGTTACCTTTTTACGCCTAAACTACTGAACGGATTTCGATTTTGAATGAAATTTTGTATGGTAGGAAATTCCACCGCAGTTATGTAAGGGCGCGAACGGTGCGAGAGGCTCATATTTATTTACGTGAAATATGGCACGAAGTTACCGACTGTATTATTCATTGTATGGATGTCTGATCAATATAGCAAACAGAAATAACATTTTTTATATTGCCAACTCACAAGGCAAGATAAGCCTATAAAAATAACATTATTTTTAGTTTTTATTTATTTGTTATGTAGGTATTTCTAATTTTATTGAAGCGTAGCGAGCATCTTCTTTGTGTAAATTATTTCATTACCACTACTCTCAAAACAGTGATGGAAAACATTATGAGGAAACCAGCATGCCCTAAAACCAAAAATTAGATACCAACCTGCACTGAGCCCGTGTGGTGGATTACGGCCCAAATATCCCGAGACACAGGCCTCCTCTCTGTGAAAGGGAGTCTCACAGAAAGGAAGCCTGTGTCTCAGCAGTAGGAATATTATAGGCTGATTATTACTACAATCCGTCTTTCTTTAATAGATTTTCAACTTTGTCGCTAAAGCATAAGTTTCAAGGTTAATTGGGAAAAGGTCATTGGACATCTTATTGTAGTATGGAAACCATACCTATGGCGGACACAAACGAAATATAGCAGAATGTATTGATATATGGCTCTGACTTACTATGGCATTCATCCTATTAATGTGTGGAAAGGGAATTTCGAAAAAAAAAAAGATCATACTTATATACAATTTAGTACCAATGTAGGTACAAGTATTTTTAAATGTTAAAGTATATGTGGCTCAAGTGTGTGTGGCATAGGTGTTCAAGTTTTATAAAGTGATATAGGGAAGATGAATAAAATACTAATTCATTATAATAGTTTTATTCTTCAACTTGATCCAAATCAATCATCAGATCATTTAAGAAGGCAGCGGGTGCATCTGCTGCTTATTGGTGTGTATGGTATTAGAGATTTTAGCAAAATATGGACCGTATATTAAACCACAAACTTTTACAATTATTCTTATCCTTAGTTTTTTTCTGTTGCGTTGGTTTTTTCGTTTTTATATAAACAACCTGTGTCGTATTTCCATTCTTAATTATTTTCATTTGAGGTCGTTTCTTCTTAGGAGGTTCTACAGCCTCCCCAGTTAATTTGTCATACATTTTCAACCTCGGGTTCGTAAAACACCTTACTTCTAGAATCTCCGTGGTGATAACTTCATTTGTCATATTGCCGGCTTTCATTATACTTTTGACTGACGGAGCCCAGAAGTGGTATTTGCCATATAGCTCTGCAAAGTTAGCAATGACACTTCCTCTAAGTTGTGCTACGTGAACTAGTTTCATAAGCACTATAGTTTTTGAAGCGCTTAATTTTGTCACAACTGTTTGTCCTGGTTTGATTGTAATAAGTCCATCTTTTGTCACACCGATGGGCATTTTTACATTTTGTGTACTTTCATTTCTCCATTTTCGCTCACATTTAAACTTTCCATAGCCATAATCTATGGTGAAATTGGTGAAGATTTCATCTTTCGGCAGTCCAGTTTTAGACCAGGTAGAACTGATTCTGTTTTCTATAACTACGTACATGCTTATTTTGGATGTTATATTATTAGGTGTTGTGTTAATATGTTCGTGTGTATCCAGAACAACGTCTTCGTTCAAAATATCTATGATTTTAGACTTTTGGACTGCGAGTCTTCGTGTCGTTTCTTCCCAGTGGTACTTATTGAATAAGTCGCCGTAAGGCGTAGGATTCTTCAGGTATATGTCGTTTGGTACTTTACCTAGTTCTACTCGCATTCCTTTATTGAGTCTTGCTTTTGTAACGTTGAACAGTTTTAGTTCTTCGTCTGTAACGACTTTATAATCATATCCGCTGTAATTTGTATTGACAAGTACATCACTTTTATTTGAGAGCACTGTTATATTGATTGTTATTCTCGCATCCACTATGCTTGGTACTAAAATTATCATAAATATTACTAACATGTTTCTATTCTTCGGTTTCTCCTCATAGATACGTACACTTGATATGATCTCTTATACAGGTATTATTGTCCAATATAGCTTTTGTTGTGAAGTTTGTTTTACTCATGAGCACTTTAGGTACACCTCTGAGAAGCACTGCTTTAATTTTAATAAGAAATATGTTTTAAACTTGTTTCAACTTTTCCTCGTATGTTTGTTTCCTACAATACTCAAGAAGTATAACACTTTAATCATTTTAATCTGTGTATATAATATGGATTCAAGAGCTCGAACTTGACCTTATTATCTCAGAATGTGTTGATACTATTATCAATAGCAGAAGTTAATGTAAAATGTTGATATAAACATCGCCAAAGCCTAACCAAAGCTAAACAAATCATTTCGTCTGTTTATTATTACTATTTGGAGTTTCATGGAATCAGAAAAACGGAGATTAAAAGGTCACACATATAATCGGACGCTCCATTAAAAGTCAGTCAGTGTTACAATACAAATCAGCCATACTAGGTGCTGAAATAAAATAATAAAATGGGCTTTAAATTACTAGTGTTAGTGCTTTTAATAAAAATAGTGGTGGCTAGAATAAGACTCGATGTGAATGTAGACAAAGATCAGAACGTGAACATATCACACTCAGGATCGGAAACAGATTTAATCACGGATGACGACATTAAGTCTTTCAAAATCGAAAATGAGAAACTACTCACAGCGTTGAAACAGCACTTGGGGAAAAGGCCAAAAGACGCTTACCTTGGAAGTCCAACACCTTGGGGAGACTTGTACAAGTCTTACAATTGGGAGCCCGTGAAGAGAGTGTTGTCGGTAAAATCAGCGAGAGTGAAAAGTCTGACGAAGAATCCAATCGTAGTCCTGTCTCAAGACTTCGTGAACTCTTCAAACCAGACGATAAAAGTGAACACAGGTATAACACACACGATAGAAAACACTTTAACAACCAGTTGGTCAAGAGAGAAAGAATTTACAGTATCACAAGAAATAGAATATGAATTCAATGTGGGCATCACAAAGGCTACGGGAAAAACCGGTTTTTCCTTCACCAACAATTGGGGAGTCAGTGAAGAGAAATCAAAAACCGAAGTTATTGGTACGACTAGCGGCATGGAGGTAGAATTGAAGCCTGGGGAAGCTGTGACAGCGGTTTTGTCGGCAAACGCCGGTTATTTAGAAATAGAGGTTGTGCATATGGCATCTTTGAGGGGTAATGTAGCAGTGAACTATAAGAAAGCGTATAGAGGGCATCATTTCTGGGGACCTTTGATAAAGAATGTGATGGAGACTGGAGGTATTATGAATGAAGTTACAACAAAGGAGACGATTCGATTTGGATTCCATGTTGAAGGGAAGCTAAGAGTTTATGATAAGGAAACTGGATTGCCGATATGAAATTGTAAATATAAAAACAAAGCAAAGTGATTGTGAGGTTTTATTTCTAACTAACTTCAGCCCGCGACTTCGCCCGCGTAAAATTTCTTGTTCCTCCAACAAATCGCGTCACATCGCATCGCCCGCCCGCTTTATTATTTTTGCTCGGCTTCTTAGGGTCATAGCGTGATGTTATGAAGCTTATAACCTTCTTCAATTCATTTAAGCTTTTCCAGGGATTAGCACGTTCAAACAAACAAACAAACTCTATGGAAAGTACAGACGCCAGCATATCAAGCTACTACAATCTGTCAAAGAACAATGGCAGCCGCCCATACATTGTTTTAGCTGAGATTAAATTCCTACGTCTTTAAATGAAAAATATCTTGTTTAACTCAGCGTCACCTTCTGAATTAGTTTGTGCAAGAATTTTTGTTAGGGAAGGCCGAGAATAATAGATATTCAGTCATGAACTTTTGTAGGTTATGTCTATGGTAACTTGGCTAAGGGTCCCGAGACGATCAAATGCACTTGACAAGTCGTGATTGAAGCGAATATTGGTCGTTTACCGAGTATACTTGACGCTACCGTCAAGATAAAATACACGGTACGTTAAAATGTGTATACAATAGGTGTTTAAAACAGGTCTAAGGCTGCCAGTCACCGTGAGCATTGTTTTAGATATTGAGGCAAGCCATAGGATTAACATTCTAGGATTTTAAAAGCACTTGCTAAGTTTCAGCTTAGCAAGTATTTATAAAATCCTAGAATGTGTGAGGAATATGTTAAGTTGATGTGAATCAATAAAACAAGTTTGTTTTTACATCTATTTATTCTTCATCATCCTCTCTAACAATGATTTCATCAAGAAATTCTGCAGGTGTGGTGATATTTTGTTGATGTCTGGCCCATCCTAAGTACCAGACTAGCTAGCGTCATTACATGAGCGCAACATCCTACTGTGCGCCGACCAACTAAACAATTACAACAATACTGGCATAATATCGTCGCAGTGTATTGACGATTACAGTTGATACACAGGATTCGTGTCGGTCTGCCACGACGACTTTCCATCGTAGCGGTTTCAAACACTAGTTCAATAGTAACTAATCCAAACAATTAGGCAAGATCGGTGTCCAGTAAAGAAAAAGCACAATGTCACACAGGGAAAATCTCGAGAGTCCTTAAACAAGCACAGGGTCACACAGGGCAATATTACAGTCCATAAGCAGTCCGGGTCAAGTAAAAATGAAAGAAAACGGGAAAAACAATCGAAAACAAAACACAGAACGCAAGCGTCAGTGATCGAGTATGGTGTATCGACCTACAGCAACCAATCAACAATCGTCAATAGCCAAGCTATATATTTTTTTTGATTTGGGATACTAGTCTTTTTGCCGGTCAATAATTAAAAGTAATTCATTTATTTTTTACACGTGTTTTTACCTCCCTGCAATGAACACTTACACTTAAAAATAAACTGCGTTGTTAATTCACTTACTCCGTTTAGTTATAATAACAAAATAAAACTGATTATAATTCAATAATGCTGTACTTACTGACACTTGGCAGAATAAATATAAAATGGCAACACTAAACGGTAATGAAAAAATCAATTAACTTTTCATTTAAAATATTTTTTTTTATCCGGCCTGGACTAGTTAATGTGATACTTTGAAAAAACGTAGAAAAATAATGGAACTTCCTTCGTACATAAGTCACGTTTAGACGCTCAAATTTAACTCAGCTAAAATTTCGCCATTGTTCTTTCTTTAATAGATTTTCAACTTAATGCTAGGTTCAAAGTTGATTGGGAAAATTTGACAGTTTCGGGTTGCTTGATGTGCTGGCGTCTGTACATATGTATACAACGTGTAACGTGAAATGCGCAAAACCTGAAAATAGTTTGATCAGAATAACGAGCAGAATTAATTGAACCACTTTTTAAAATAGGTCACATTTTTCAAAAAATCTTCATTAAAAACGTTGCCGTGTCTATTTATTAATAGGTCAAGCAAGCCAATGACAGCGCGGCGTAGCGGACCGGTGACGACTCCTCCCTCGATAAAGCGTCGTCGTAGACGCAAGAAACGATCAGAATGACCAGTAAAACTGAAACAGCACATAAAACCTTTACAATTTTTTTAATGACTTATATTCTCTCTGAAATAGTTCAATTGAATTAAAAATCATTTGGGGTGTCTGAGGTTTTGCGCATTTAACGTTACACGTTGTATGCAATAAATTTTACCATATACTGGTTATTGCCTTTTCTGACGGTACCAAAAAATTAACGAAATGATCGCGAAAAAAAATCGGCTGTTCCGGCTGTTCCATACATTTTGACGTGTAATGCGAACATATTAGGGAACAGCTGATTTTTTTTCGCGACCGATTTCATTAATTAAATTCATTTATTTTTCGTTTCCTTACTGTATAGGTACTAGCTTCTGCCTGCGACTTTGTTCGCATGGAAGCCATGCCAAGCGTAAATAGTACAGTGGTTTCAGACTGTTAAAATAATCAAATAAACAATTACACAAAAAAATAGAAAACTTTTTAAAACAAAAAGTTCTTCCAAAAAAACAACAACTGACTTGCAAAAAAAACACTACGCATCGTTGGTGATTCCGCATTTTTGTGACACTGACTTCAGAAATTAATGTTTTCTAAAAAAAAAAAATATTTATCACTTTTTAGTTGTACTTACTTAATCTTTTTAATAATACTTATTAATTAAAGACATATAAATAATATAATAATCGTAATCTTATTTAATTATACTTATTTAAAAAAGTTTTTTTAGATAAGATTTGGAATAAGCATAAAAACATGACCTGCCGGTCGATTCTGGAAAAATCTCACCGTGATAACTAAGGTAAAGTGAGCTTAGAGTGAGCTGTGAGTCATGCTGATTCTAGGGATTGACACTATTGGCGACTCACTCCACGCTCACTTCACCCAAGTTATCACTGTGAGATGGTTACAGAATCGCACGGCTGCAAGACCGCACATGGCCTATTTTTATAAAACTGAGGTGATAAAATATAATGTAGGTACACTGCAGTGTGCAGTGTTATTATACAACGTGTAACGTTACGGGCCGATCCTCACTATAAAGCGGCTCAAAGTTCGTTCTCGGTCCAATCTCGGTTTGATAAAATATTATCAAGTAAAAAATATATGACTGTGTGCATTCATACTATCCGTAACAGTGAAGTTTCGCTCGAATCCCATTCCAATCACGAACAGGGCCGATCCTCACTATAAGAACTGAGTCAGATTGTATAATGTGAACATGATACGACTTTACCAGACTGAAATCGGATCGAGAACGAACTATGAACGACATTATAGTAAGGATCGGCCCTAAATGCGCAAAACCTCAGAGAGTAAACATGCTACTGCCACGTATTTCGCACGCCCGCCTTCGTGCTGATCGTCATTTCTCTTTCTAACCCTTAGGTTACTTTTAAGTTAAAAAAATATAGGTAACATTATTGTTTACTTCAAATTGTCTTATTTATGGTACTGTATGGATGATTGAAATAAAAGCTATTAGTATCCCGCTATGAGAAAATTTTAATTGGTCGACAACAATTTGTGTTTGTTTAGGTACCTATTTTGGCGGGTTTGCGCATGTGATGGCTTGACTTATTAATAAATTGACACGGCAACGTTTTTAATGAAGATTTTTTTTAAATTGTGACCTATATTAAATTATGGTTCAATTGATTCTGCTCGTTATTCTGGTCAAACTATTTTCAGGTTTTGCGCATTGTATAGTAGGCTGAATTATTGTAAAATAAATAAAGTCCTTGAGACCGTATGGCCAGTCTCTACGGAGACTAACCTTCGGCGCGGGAGATATTATAGTGCACAAGTGTGCGCACAGACACAGGTGTACTCCCTCTTCCCTCACTCTCATAGTCCGATGGGACGGCAATCCAACACGACTGGAGAGAGATCAGGGGTAGAGCCAACGGCTTAACGTGCTTTCCTAGACACGGGGGTATCACACCGTCAACTTCCAAACTCCGGGCTGTTACTAAGAAATTCCTAATGGAAAAAATAACACTTTGCCCGACCCGGGAATCGGACCCAGGGCCCCACACTCAGCAGACGCGCTTGCGGTCATAAGACCAACGAGGCAGTTTCGACGTATTATAATAAGTTAGTTGCATCTTCATGAAAACTAACTCTACAAAAATTCGACAGTTTGTCACTTCAGCGTTCGGAATCTTGCAGAAAATGGGTTTTCTTCGTAGGTAACGAACAAACGTTTGAGTTTTATATCCATCTGTAGTGAACGAAACCATAGCGAGATCTAATTCGACGCCAACGCCATCTAGGGAAGGGAGGCGTCAACTTTATTTTTTAAGCTTTTATTATTTTGAGTGATTTTATAGGTATTGGTGAAGGGGAAGTAGCTTGATGTTTTAAGAGGTGTAAATAAAATTTGGAAAATTCAAAAGTGTACGACTCATAATTGTTTTTTATTAATTATAATTAAACTACTTTTAATAAAAGAGCCTTCATCAATAGGATTCCTCCTTTGGGTGTAGCTGAAACGAATCTATTAAACAAAAAAAGAATGAATTAATTGATTTTTAATTAATTTTGCAAGCTACAATGTTTTCAGGATTCACGCTTTATTGACGGGAAAATTTTTAGAAATATTTTGATGTTTTTTTCGTTCCTGCTGCATTAAATCAATTTTTGAAAAGTACAGAATTATCTCTATCAAAATGATCTGTACAATGGTATATAAATTAAGTAAGTTCTGTGTACTAGCAGAAGTCAGCCGCGGAGCCGGTTCTGGTGGTGGAGAAAGGAGGCAAAATCAATTAGCAAACACTTTGATTTTGTAGATGAAAACTGCCGTGGGCGGCAAAAAGCACTGGCAGGCACTTAGCACTACAAATGACACCAATGAACCAGCCCTACCTCGTTTTAAATACAGTTGGTCGATTCTGTAATAATTTCACCGTGAAATCATAAGTGAAGTTAGCACTTATAGTGTTAATCCCTAGCGAATGACAGCTCACTCCACGCTCACTTTACCCAAGCTTTCACGGTGAGATGGTTACAGAATCGCACGGCAGGATTGCCACACTTTATATTCACTCACATAGAGACTAATGAAGATTTCTTTTTCATCCCCAGATTAACATTGAAAATTTAATGTTTGAAGGTCATTTATCAAATGGCTATATCGTGCGCCTGACCTGCGTTTCTTAAGAGTTATTTCGTAACTAAAGCTCAGGTTATATTGGGCGGATTAATGAAATGACGATCATTTGATACTTCAAGTGACAATGACAACATTTCATTTGATGTCCTAGAAGTTAATGTGGGCTGACAGCACGATGTTACGTTAGACTAGAGGAGTGACGAAAGATTAACTTTAGTTAAAGGTCCTGTGAAGATGTGGCCTTAGTCGAAGGTATCTTTTTCTGGCTTTAGGTTTTTGTAGCCCAAAAAAGAAAATATTCATCAGAGATTTAGATTACACGATGCCACGTTAAGGGAGCGACGTCAGTCGGGGCTTGCGGAAGGATCATACGTTCCCGCGACACCCGGCGTGGGTGTGAGATGGAACACAGGGGTGGTTTTTAGTCAGTAAGAGTCTGGCAGACCCCTCCATGAGGATTTTCCACCCCGGAAACAACAAAAAAAAAAAACAAAAAAAGTGAGCGCCCCCCACACATCAGGACTTGAGGTGGCGGCCGTAGTATTCCACGCGCGACCCTCTAATAAATCGCGGGGCGAGTCAAACTCCTCACCCCTGACCCGAGAAGGCCCGCAGTGGGTATCCAGCACCAGTCGGGGTTGCGGAAGGATCGTACGTGTCCGCGACCCCCGGCGTAGGTGTGAGATTGAACACCGGGGTCGTTTTTTGTCAGTAAGAGTCTGACAGACCCCTTCGCCCGCCCGAGGGCGGAGGATATCCATGAGGACTTTCCACCCCCGAAAAAAAAAAAATGGGGAGCGATGTAAAAGTTATCTATAGTTAAAAGATATCCAAAATCATACCTTTTTTGCTTTGGATTTTCGAAGCCGAAAAGGATTATCGGTTTTTGTGAAAAATACTTTTCATAAAACGTAAAATGAACATAGCAAATGCCTGTATTCTCCGAAAGATTAGGCAGAGGTGTTATGTTTATTTTTTTTAATAAAACACTTGACGTAATAATTATGTTATTCTTTTAAAAACTCTTATCTACATTTTTTATCTTCTCGTGGATTTAGGAGCAGAAACGAGCAATCAGATTGCAGTGACCTATGGTCGCAGATTTTTTACCTTCAAAGCAATAAGAAGTAAATTCCTATGTGACGATAAAATACTTAAACCATAGTTTACTTACAGGGACAACCTTGTTTTAAAATCGCTTTGTAACAGGCCATAGTTAACGCCAGTTTAACCAGAGAGTGGTGTCATCGACTCGTCAAGTGCACCTTTCATTGAACGAATAACCTTACTGGACAATAGGCAAGGATAGACAAGTTCTTTCTTGACTAAACGAAAATAGACCTTATGCATATTCAAAGAAGTTGTAACGATACAAGCAGCGTTTTATTTAATATCGACCTCATAATTTCTTTATCACCCAAGGGTTGAATGTCATGTCACGTCATAATACCGCAAGGTCTATTTTTGATTTAAAACTGATTTGACAGTTAGATAGTTCAAGCATTAGTGAAATTTTAATTTCCTAATGTTCCCACTGCTGGGATACAGGCCTCCTCTATTCCAGAGGGAATGGCCTGTAATCCACCACGCGGACAAAGTGCGGGTTCGTGGATGTCACAATCATGTCTTCAAATTTTTGGTTTATCGTAGATGCACAGCTGTCTAACCCTTTGGGATTACAGCCGGTCGATTCTGGAAAAATCTCACCATGATAACTAAGGTGAAGTGAGCTAAAAGTGAGCTGTGAGTCATGCTTATGCTAGGGTATCACACTATTGACGACTCACTCCACGCTCACTTCACCCAAGTTTTCACGGTGAGATGGTTACAGAACCGCACGGCAGGTGTGATTTTATGATATGCTTATTCAAACTAGAGCTTGATTTTCAACACAAAAGGTTACCCAACGTCGTCTGCAACGAATTGCCATTTGTTTGAGCTCGTCACACAATGCAATCTTTCTTTTGTTTGCCTTCATCTCAGTCATCAAGTTTGCGTCCTTGCCCTTAATAGATTACCTCTTTTGTCCACGTCGTGATGATACGATTGTTTTGTTCAGCGGCTTTTGTGGATTCCGGTTTATCTGGTGTTTAATTGGGATTATCTAATCTACGATGCAAGCACGGATTATTGACAATCGAAAGTCAATGTGGGTCCGAGGGTCGGGCAAAGATTTGAATCGTTAGATTTCCCTCACTTTTGCAGCGCGAAAAGTGTTAATGCTGAAGACACACATTACTCACTTTCACACGTCTCGTTTATTCCGTATCCCGTTTCCATGGTAGAATGCGACATTGTCAGAGGTCTCAAGACGAAACAGAAACGCGACAATCCTTTGACGTGGTAGTTTAAATCTAAATAAAGACATACATCTTTGGGTTCGGTCGTGTTATCGACATCTTTGTCGAATAAAATCGTAAAAACTGTCGATGTCGACAAAATGATCCGTTGTTTTGTTAAATTTTGTTTCCTCATTTTGAAAGTAGCTCAGAATGACTGGTCAGGGACGCTGACTCTACTAAATTCAGTCATTTAAATAAGTCAGATATCAAGGAAAGGACTGGGCATCGGAAAACGCTTGCTTTTTAACCGGATTTAAAAAAGGAAGGTCCAACGAGTTTTTTTTGTGTTATTTGATTGTTAAGTCGACGGCCTCCTTATTGCTGAACTGGTCGCCGCCGCTTATAGAAATTTGCAATAAAATTGGCATCCCAGACAC
The DNA here is from genome assembly GCA_949629135.1 of Eremobia ochroleuca. Classification (NCBI taxonomy): domain Eukaryota; kingdom Metazoa; phylum Arthropoda; class Insecta; order Lepidoptera; family Noctuidae; genus Eremobia; species Eremobia ochroleuca. Next base: position 10,872,091 of record OX451410.1, read on the forward strand.
CGAGCTGAAACGTCTCATGTGCCTAATAACACCGGCACCCATAACCCATTCAAACTGAAACACTGCGTGGTGACAGAAATAGGTATACTTAGTAGTACTTCCCCGGACATGCTAATTCACAAAAAGTTTTAACTCGACAACTCTAAAAAGATGCTGTAATAGGACAAAGATTACGATTGACATTACATGTAAACTTCATCATCATCTGCCAAGCATCTTCCCAACTACGTTGGGGTCGGCTTCCCATCTTGCCACGTTACACATTGACACGTTAACAAAAAATGTTGCCACTTGCCAGACTGTTTCGCTCCATTTACTATTTATTTATACATATTATCAGGTATTGGGGTCGGCTTCCCGTCTAACTGGATGCAGCTGAATACCAGTATTATACATGGAGCGACTACCTATCCGACCTCCACAAGCTCCAGTCACTGTGCCCACTGGCCTGTCCTCCAGGTACTCTGTAACACAATAGGAAGAAGGCGTGAGCGTTTCAAGCGATCAAGCACATTTCAAAAATAAAAATGAGATTATCCATAGAAAGTCATGTTTGTCGTAGGAGCAATGTTCGGTGGAGCAGACGAGTCCTGGAGTGGAAACCACGTATCGGGAAGCGTAGTCTGTGACGCCCCCAGCTAAAAAAATTCGTTTAAATTTTTTCATACAAAACGGCAATTTCATAAAATTGCAGTTTTGTATGAAAAAAATTAAACGATTTTTTTCATGTATTTTTTATTTGTATTAATCGAAGTAATCACCCATGCAATCAATGCATCTTTGCCAACGCAGTGGCAGTTTATTGATGCCTTTCTTAAAGAAATCAGCTGGACGGGAGGCAACAAATTCTTCAAAGGCATTTTGTACTGCCTCTCGGGTATTGAATTTTTTTCCCGCTAAGAAGTTATCCAAATTCTGGAAAGAGTAGTAGTCTGTAGGTGCAAGGTCTGGTGAGTAGGGCGGATGACGGAGAGCTTCCAACCCCCGTTCTTGCAACTTGGAGACCGTCTGCTGTGCAGTATGAGGTCGCGCGTTGTCGTGCAGGAGCAGCGGAGACGAGCGATTGACCAATGCTGGTTGGAGATGTGCCAGCTTCTCCATCATTGTGTTCAGTTCTTCACAGTACACATCTGCAGTAATGCTCACCCCGTTTGGTAAGAAGCTGTGATGAAATCACACCGGCGCTAGACCACCAAACAATGACCATCACTTTTCTAGGGGTAAGTTTTCGTTTAGGGCATTGTTTAGGTGCTGAACCAGGATCCAACCAACTTGCTGATATTGATGATGATATTGATGAAATATTTAACGGAAGCTGTTATTTGTAGCTTAGTCTTGCTCATTTAGTCTCGGTCTTGGTCTTGCTTGTTCGGTCTTGCTAGTGTATAGATAGCCTTGGTCTTGGTCTTGCAAAAAAGCAAGACCAAGACCAAGACTGCAAGACCAAGACTGCAAGACCAAGACCAATTTTGCTCATCACTACGGCGCAGGGTGGAAGGTGGGCCATTGTCTGTGGGAGGTGCCGCATACGCACTGGAGATCTGAATGGACTGCGATAAGCCGAGTTCAAGCACATTTCACAAGAGCCTATCAATTTTGAACACTTAATCCTACTTTACATGGGTTCGATTCCCACCCAGGACAAATGTTTTTGTGATGAGCACGATCATTTTTTTTTTTAAACGTTGCTTCACACTAGGAGTTTCTCATGTATTGTGGGTGCGTTTATAAACATTTAAACTCACAAACACAAACAGCCAGACCCGGAACAACGACGTAGGTCATAAAAATATTTGTTCCCTGCGGGAATCGAACCGCGACACGCAGCGCAGCAGTCAATAGCTTAACCACTGCGCCAAACGTGCCGTCTAATTTGTTCTTTGTCTGGGTGTAATTTATGTATAACTAGCGACCCGCCCCGGCTTTGCACGGGTGCAATAGAGAAACACTGATAATTTTAGAGCCATTATTTCTGCTCGTAGAGTTCAGCCAGCGTTTGCAATGTAAGCGCAAAAAAATGTGTTTATTTACGACATCACATTAGAAACCTCTAAAATTATCAGTGTTTCTCTACTATATTATGCATGTATTATACATATAAACCTTCCTCTTAAATCACTGTATCTATTAAAAAAAACCGCATCAAAATCCGTTGCGTAGTTTTAAAGATCTAAGCATACATAGGGACAGACAGCAGGAAGCGACTTTGTTTTATAATATGTAGTGATATGTATGTATTTAGAAATATATATATGTATGTTTATCAGTTGTCTAGTACTCATAGCACAAGCTCGGCTTAGTTTGGGGCTAGATGACGTTGTGTGGAAGTTGCGGATTATTATTATTATTAATATTATATTATTATTACAGATTGCTACACGACATGACCTAATATGAAATCTAATCTGCATTTCTCACGATTTAACAGCGTGTCTCATAATTCTATCTAATAATAAACGTATGACGAACATCAACGTTCAACCAATTTCAAGTTGCAACAGACATACAACGGATGGGACTAACATTGAGTAAACGCATCATACTTACCTATAACTACACATTCTAATCTGCATTCGCGATTAAGTTTCCAAACATATAAATAGATAAGAGTTATTGGAAAAATTACTTTAATTACTACACAATAAAGTTTATTTTTACGCTACAACTTCAAACATTTTTATAACTTTTTCAATAGACAAGTCACTCTGAAATCAACTTAATTTTCACTATGGTAAAGTTGATATGTTTTTTTAACTTAAAAAACATATATATATATATATAGCCCGAAAGTCTGACAACCAGTCTTACCAAGGGGTGTCGTATCACATAGTAACTGGGTTGTGGAGGTCAGATAGGCAGTCGCTCCATGTTGTTGTCCAGCTGCATCCGATTAGATTGGAAGCCGACCCCAACATAGTTGGGAAAGACCATCATCGTCATCATCTGCCTAAGATGATGATGATGATGGAGGTTCTGGTCTTCTTCTTGACATGAATTAGAATAGACCTTAGGTATACTGAGCACAGAGTTTCCCGATACCAAACTAAAGTGATAAAATTTAAAAAAAAACCGGTAGTTATGTTCATGTCGCACGTAATAGCATAATCAGCCCACTACTAGGACACAGGCTTCCACTCTTCGAGTGGGAGTGGGCCGTACGTAATCCACCACGCGGGCCCAGTGCGGGTTGGTAGACGTCACATGTCTTCGAATTTTTGGTTTTAAGGCGTTTCCTCACGATGTTTTCCTTCACCGTTTTGAGAACAGTGGAGATGAAATAATTTAATACTCGTAGGTAACCAACCCACGAAGTACAGACGCCAGCACATCAAGCTACCCGAAACTGTCAAACTTTCCCAATCAACTTTGAACCTATTAAAGAGATTTGACAGATTGTGGTAGCTTCATGTGCTAGCGTCTGTACAATTCGTAATTGGGCGCCGTTTCGGCTGGGCCACCACTGCTCCCATGTATAGGTCGCGAGCATATTGAAATTAGAGTTGTTTGGCACTTTGTAGGGTTTTTTCGTAAAACAGTTTTTACTTCGAACTTTTTAGTTATGGTATGTACCTACCCCACACCAATTCGTATACCACTACTTGCTATGTAAACAACAGTGATAATTCATGTCATCATAACATCATCAAGATACGCTAAGTGGATTATTTAATCCACTTTTATCGAAGCTAACCCAAAAACTACTTGGGCAAAGATAATAAAATGGACCCCTAAAGCATACCATATCCATCAAAAATAAAGTTTTCGACATCGATCAACAATTGCCGAAGATATCGCGTAACAAATATACAAAAAAGTACAGCCGAATTGAGAACCTTCTCCTTTTTGTAGTCGAAGAAATGGAGCTTTAATATGTTGCTTGGTCTTAAGGCTTGTTAGTCGATTCGCACGAATTTACTCGCCTGAAACGTTCGAGTCGTTACTTGAAATAATATTTTTTTTTTCTATAGACGACTCTCACGAAGTTAAGAAAAAAGTATGTACACGTTTTATAATATTTACCTAAATCACTATCACTTTTGCCCTTTTTTCTTAAGTATAGAAAAAAGGGCAATTGCAAACAATTCAAAATGTGCCAATTGCCTAATACATATTTCTGGAGTTGTCAACTCGCTCACAACTAGATTAACTTAATGCGAGTCGTCTGTAGAAAAAATTGTATTATTTAAAAGTGACGATTTGCGCGTTTCGGGCGAGTAAATTCGTGCGAATCCACTAATAAGCCTAGATTTTTGTCAATAAATAAGTGCAGCAAACTTGCATAAACATATGTAACACAATCTTCCAAATAGATCCTTTGAGCATGAAGACGAACTCACAAAGCTACAATATCTGTATCACTAAGTGTTGGCACACGCATACTATCAATACACAATAAAACTATATACCACGATAACACAACACCTCGCAAAATAACCTCACATCATTATACAAAAGCGTTTAGGTTGTAAATGCAACGGTAAGACGTAGGATTAGGTGTAAAGGTAACGTGGTATACAGGACGGTATTGTCGCGAATAGTTAGTATAAATAGTTGGAGAGTTTAAGATGTCACCATTCGAAGTTCAGCTCAATTCGAGTCGTATCATCTTCATTTAAAGGGTAGGTTGAAATTAAACCTTAAATAAAAAATAACTCATTCCAAACCTTTAAGTAAAGTCTATTAAACTTAAAAAATATTGTAATAATATTGATAAATCTAGATTTTTATGAAGTAATTAGTGACTAGTTATAATAAAAATAAGTGGTGGCCCTGTGGAAACGGCGGCGACTTACGAGTTGTAGGTCGTAGGTTCGAACTCTGACAGGCGCTATACTTTGTCTAAATTATTTCGTCACCACTGCCCTCAAAATGGTGAAGGAAAACATCGTGAGGAAACCGTCATATCCTAGAAACAAAAATTTGAGGAAGTGACATCTGCCAACCCGCCCTGGTCCCGCATGGTGGATTACGGCCCACTCCCTCTCTCAAAGAGGAGGCCCGTGTCCCAGCAGTGGGAATATTATAGGCTGATTACACTATAAGAAAAAACTTTTCAAAATCAAAACTTAGATCTAAAAAAATCATACTTCCACAAAATTAATTGATATTAATTACGTCGTTAAATCAAGAAAGAACTACAGCCGGTCGATTCTGTAAAAATCTCACCATGAAATCATAAGTGAAGTGAGCACTTAATAGTGTTAATCCCTAGCGAATGACAGCTCACTCCACGCTCACTTCACCCAAGCTTTCACGGTGAGATGGTTACAGAATCGCACGGCTGAAGTAAATTTGAAAAACTGCATTTACAACCTAAACTTGAAAAGTGATAATAACGAAGCTTTCTCAGTATTTGCGATTACATGCTACGAAGCATGTAATCGCAGTGCAATTTTTCACGAAAATTATGTTTCAAGTTTCAATATTAGTGATAATATGATAATGATATCTGATATTTATTTTTACTTTCTTACATTTTAACAAAATGTTTTGCTTATTTCAGATAAATTTGGTGTTTGATCACAACTTAGAAAAATGATGGTAAGAAACCATTACTCCTACTAATTAATAAAACAATATTTATATTTTTTTTAATGTCATAAACAAAAAAAATTATAAATATTTTTAATTTTCTTCATTTTATTTATTTAACTATTATTATTAATAATAATAATTACTTAACATAATTTAGTTTTATTATTTTCATTTTATTAATTTTTTTTTTTTCTTAAACATGTTTTTTTTTTATTCCAGGTGTTCATACCTCTCCTATGTATTGCTTCACTAGCCATAGCCGAGCCTCCTGTCGGGTAAGTCAATTAATTTTATAATTAAAATATATTTTAATTTATAAAAAAAATATCTCATAACTCATATAAGCGACCAGCGACAAGACAAAAACTATTGTAACTATCATTACTTTATTCCCAACCAATTCAACTTAGAAAATAATATGCACTCAAAACGTCATAAAGCCACAAATAGTTTTTAAATAAAATAAGGCGCTCTAGATGACTAAAATTTCGTTTGATTAAAACATCGAAATATCACTAATCCATACACCAGCCGGTCGATTCTGTAAAAATCTCACCGTGAAATCATCAAGTGAAGTGAGCACTTAATAAGTGTTAATCCCTAGCGAATGACAGCTCACTCCACGCTCACTTCACCCAAGCTTTCACGGTGAGATGGTTACAGAATCGCACGGCAGCTATCCACATTCATCCATCGCTTTCGATCAGGCGAGATCGAGGCCAAGAACAGGCCTATTGCGCAATAATAAAAAAAAGGCACAGTTTTTAACAGTATTCCATTTTAAAATTACAGCGACGGCTACGCATCTTCCCGCTCCAGCCATCATCACGACCACGAGCATGACCAAGACCACAGCCTTGACTTCCAAAGATCTCTCTCCCAGGAATACGGACCCCCCACCTCTAGAGCCTTCGGATCCTCTCGCAACGCCCTCTCTACTGAATACGGACCTCCAAACGCCAGGACTGCAAGCCCTAGAACCAGTCTTTCCCAGAGTTATGGAGCTCCGAACCAACGCAGTGGACCTTCTCAAGAATATGGAGCTCCTAATGCAAGAAGTCAGATTTCGTCATCTCGGAGCTTGTCGACGGAGTATGGTCTTCCGAACGCACGAAGCTCACCGGCCATTGAATATGGAGTGCCAAATGCTCGAAACTCTCCGTCAGCTGAGTATGGCGTCCCCAGTCCATCTCAGCAATACGGTGCCCCTGTTGCTAGAACCTCGTTGACCCAGGAATACGGCGTCCCAGCAGCCGGAAGAACAGGTCCATCTCAAGAATATGGTGTTCCATCTTCAAGGACACCCTCCACCCAGTACGGTCCACCTGAATTGCGTTCGACACCTTCAGAAGAATATGGAGTACCATCACAAAGGAGTTTCGGAGCACGCACACCTTCCCAGAAGTATGGACCACCGACTACCAGGAATTCTCCTTTCTCATCAAACTCTCTGTCTCAAGAATATGGAGCCCCATCAGTCAGAACTGCTGATTCCCAAAGCTTCACCACCCCCAGAAGTATTGGAAAGTCGTTTGGAAGCAGCTCAATCCGTTCCTTCAAGCCTCAGTTGGAATCCCGTTCGTCTTTCGGTTCTCGTTCCCTGTCAACCAGCTATGGTGCGCCAAATGCAAGGAATTCTGGCTCTTACTCCCGTGAGTCCAAGGCTCCTTCTCAATCGTATGGTGCGCCTGCCCTGCGTGATCTGTCTGACACCTATGGAGTGCCAAGTGCGAGGGGTTTATCTCAGGAGTATGGTGTACCTTCGAGCCGCGCTGCTGATCAGAAGACCAGTGCTGTCGCCTCATCTTATTCTGCTGCTGCAGCCAGGTATAATATTCTACATACTTTATTTTTTTACATTCAATGGTCACCAACCCGCACAGAGCCCGCGTGTTGGATTACAACCCACTTACTCTCACAGAGGCCCGTGTCCCAGCAACGGGAACAGGCTGATCATGAATTGGTCTATGCCCAATGGTTTTTATTGTGCGCCATATTTGTGATAAATCTTGTCTTATTAATTTGAATTATATATTCAATGTCAAAGACAATTTATTCTGTAAATATTTGTCTCTACATATAATTTATTACTGTTTCCTAGCTTACTTTCACTTAATATAATTATCACGTAAACCCCTTAAAGCCTATGAAGGCTGGTTTGTAATGAATGGTTTTAAGAATTAAAAAAAAAAACCTTATGTGGAACACAAAAACTAAACCACAAGTAACTCACATTTCTTTCGGCATTGAAACTTACTGACTTTCTTTACTACAAATCAACAATCTCATCTTTTCCCAGGTCTTCTCCATCAGACACCTACGGGCCGCCTTCAGCCCGGGACTCCATGCCCTCAGACCAATACGGAGTACCAGACCAGTACAGCAACCAGGACAACCAGGGATACTCCTACTCCAGGGATGCCCTTAACGAACTATTGAACCAGGTATTTGAAAGATATTATGTTCATAAATTAAAACATAACTTTCATATAATTATATACTGTAACATTATTTTTAGTATATCGCAAACCTGACTATAGTACCTATGTTCAGAATAAGTAACTGAATCGATTCCAATAATTTTTACACCATATTATATTTTGTCCCAAAAATATTAAAAAAAAGGGTTAAAAATTGGACACCAAGCGATGCTAAGTACAAATCCGCAATCATATGCGCACTGATAGTGCGTTATGCAATTACCCCGCAGTACAATACTACCTCCTTCTTATAATCTCCAGGAGCCCGCCAACTACGACTTTGCATACAAAGTGAACGACTATGAATCTGGCAGCGATTTCGGACACACGGAGACGAGGCAGGATAACAGAGCTGAAGGCTCCTACTTCGTTGTTCTCCCTGATGGCACTAAACAGGTAAGCTTACAAACAATTCAGGGCAATTTATAAATCAGTAGTCAAGTCAATCAACGCAGCCAATAGCAGTCCACTGCAGGAATTGGCCTCTCGCAAGCTGCGCCACAATACTCGGTTCTCGAAGTTCCGTATCCAGTCTGTCCCAACCGCCTTTTGCAGGTGAAACTATTAAAATTGTTCCATGGAATTAGTATGTACTATCTTAGATTATTCCATGGAACTAGTATATATTATTTCTGAGATTATTCCTATCTTAGATTCCTTAAACATCACTTCGAAATTCGAGCGGTATCTGGTAGTGAATCACTTTCAAAACAAATGAGTTCGCTTTCTGATCGTGTGCGCTCACCTGAGTGAGGTTTTACGAGTAAGTGAATTAAATTTTGACAGCACGGTTGTCGCAGTGGGTAACCGATTGACTGCTGCGCTGCGTGTCGCGGGTTCGATTCCCGCACGGACCAAATATTTGTATGACCTACAAGTAGTTGTTCCGGGTCTGGCTGTTTGTGTATGTGACTTTAAATATTTGTAAACGCACCCACAATACAGGAGAAAATTCCTAGTGTGGGGCAACGTTTAAAAAAAATTGCAAAAATAATCTTTAAAATTCGAACGGTAGTTCCAGATATTAGTGCGTTCAAACAAACGAACAAACTCTTTAGCTTTATTATTACTTAGTGTAAACTTAAAATTGTTTTTTTTTTCTGTTTCCAGACCGTGGAATACGAAGCTGATGAGCGTGGCTTCAAGCCCAGGATCTCCGTGGAACCCGCAGATCTTGGCAGGTCAGGTGGTTACGATGACAACGCGGCCGATCTCGCCAGATCTGGTGATGGACCTTACTGAGATGATATAAGGTTGACTTTGCAATGGTGAAATGAGAAGTTGTGTTAGAGATTTTCGATTGGTCTCATCTTTCGATTTTTGTTTTGTGGTTCTGTATTATTCTCCTTTAATAATAATAATAATAATAATAATAATATAAAATTTTTTCGTTTTTGTAATATTGTTATAGCGATCCAAGGTATAAGTACTATTTTTGGTCTTTTTTCCTTATATCCGCGGTAGACAATGTTGAGGAAGCCTTAGTAGGCAAAAGCACCAGACAGAACAAAAATAAAAATAAAAACAAAAAAACTGAGAATATAACACCTAATTTTGATATTTCTAATGATATTTAAAATATTTAAATACTGCAAGGTTTCAGATGTTTGTATAAAGTACGGATTGGCTAACGAAAAATTAAGAATGTCTCAGAACATTAGCGCCTCTAGCGGCAAAGTCTGGAACTAATATCACTTCTCATTTTATCTCTTCGCAAATCTAAGTCGGCAACTGTAAAATGGCATTTTAAATGGATTTTCTGTAAAATACTCAATAATTTATTATTTTCTCTAGCAAATGTAAAAAAACTGTAAAAAAATATTAAAATGTACCTCATAGTTTGTAAGCTGCTTGTTGATTTAGTGCAAAATATAAATACTTTTGTGATATTTTTGTAATTTGAATTATATACCTGAAAATCCTGTAATCCCATGAAAACTGAATTCCTCAAAATCTCCACGCATCTCTATTATTAAAAATGCATACAAGAACTAGCTCGTCAGCAAACTGCAAAATTAAAAGTACTAGGTATGTACAGACGCCAGCGCATCAAGCTACTACAATCTGTCAATTTTCTTTAATAGATTTTCAACTTTATCGCCAAAGCATTAGGTTCAAAGTTGATTGGGAAAATTTGACAGTTTCGGGTAGCTTGATGTGCTGGCGTCTGTACCTCATTCAGTTGCAAAAAAATAACAAAGGAATGTTGCTAATTATTTATTTATTTATTTATCCTCCTACTGGAACGCCATATAGCAATTACACCAACGGAGCAAAAAATTACTTATTGTGCTGCTTCCCATCCATCCTGTGCGTGGTGGACATCGAACGGGCGGCAATGGAACACGCATGCTCACACAGTGTTAGCTCAATAGTGCCATTACTCCATCCAAATCGCGCACATTCTTTGCGATTTTTTTTTGAGACACAATTAATTTTTCAAAATAAAAGCATTAAAATTGTAAAAACGGAAAATTTGGGTGTGTCGTCCTGATTGACAGATAAACATAAAAAAAAAAAAAATTCACAGATAAACAGCTAAACACTGGTTATGATACTCGGAAGTATTCAAAAAAAGACCCTTACCTGACACCGAATCAAACAAAACACAATGGAACAAACACGCAGAACACACACACAAATATTACACATATTAATATTATAAAGTAGTCTCCCGACCGTTTTCGGCCACAGTGGCCAATCTCAAGGAAGATTAGCTAGGTACGCAGGAGATATTATAGTGCACAAGTGTGAGCGTAAACACAGGTGCACTCTCTGTTCCTTTACTCTCATAGTCCGATGGGACGGCAATCCAACACGACCGGCGTGCTTTCCGAGGCAACCGCCAACTTCCAAACCCCGGACTAAGAAATTCCTAATGGAAAACCCAATAACACTCTCCGATCTGGGAATCGAACCCAAGACCCCCCGCTCAACAGTTGCGACCACGAGACCAACGGGACAGTCCAACGGTCTGTCAGCGGGATATTACACATACACAAATACTATACCATACAGGTATGGTATAGTATTTGTGTATGTGTAATATCCCACACCTCTGTTTTCTTCACTCTGGAATTCGTACCCCGAGCCCCAAGATACAGACTAAATATCTACAGTCCGCGCGCGAGCTCCGAGGAATCGGTGGCTGAGGAGCGGGCGGGTGTGCGCCGCGCCCGACCGTCGCTCCATCCCCCGCACTCTCCCAGTACTAGTGTCGACCTTGACGCGAGAACACGCTTATCGAGTCATTTTTAATTTTGCGATAGTAGGTAGTGTTATTTTCTACTATAAATAGTACTACACTTATAATTATGTTGTTTTGTGTCACGATGCAATGCGATTACCGCCTTATATGTGCGACTTGAACCCAATAGAGCTCGCATGGGCAAAAGTCAAAAGGCTCGTGAAGGAACACAACATTACTTCAGATTTTTCTCTGACAAGACTGAAAGAGATCACCGAAAAAGCTATCACGCATGTCACAAAAGAAGATTGGTGTGGATATGATAAACATGTTTTAGCATTAGAGGAACATTACTGTCAAAGGGATGGCTTAATGGAGAATGTTGTCGACTCATTTATTATTGAAGTGCGTGAGGAGAGTTTATTTTCATCATTTTTTTTATTTCAAGTACATAATACCCTCATAAAATGATTTCATGAAGTACACTCGCGCGGAAGCTCAAGATGTATTAGTATCGACAGTGCAATATCGACTAAATCACAACTCTAGCTCATTACGTCAACATTCCTTATCATTCCTCGGAGCTCGCGCGCGGACAGTAGTTTGGGGCTCACTGGCAAATAATACAAGGTGTAACTTAAATAACGCACCACCTCTTAAGGGGTCATTGTACTCATCATTATGAACAACTTTTACTATGGGACCAAACCGGAAATCGCGAAAAAAAAATCAGCTGTTCCCTACGTTTTGACGAGTTATGCGAACATAAATGTAGGGAACAGCTGATTTTTTTTTGCGATTTCATGTTTGGTCCCATAGTAAAAGTTGTTCATAATGATGAGTACAATGACCCCTTAAGAGGTTGTGCGTTATTTAAATTACACCTTGTATATGAAGAAGCTGGCAGTATCATCACAACGCTAATTTTCTCATAGTTTGTATTATTTATTTTTAGTATATTCATGTATTTATTTGTGCTTATATTTATATGTAATTAGGTACATATTATATTTATAGTTTTAACAGGTTTATGCGTATCTTTATATTTAAAATATTTATTCCTCAATTTTCATGATTGCAACCTACTACTTTTTGTCTCTGCATCACCCAAAGGTTGACTGGTAGAAAATGCCTGTGGTATAAAATCCGCCTCTGTACATTTATGTGCTTGAAGTATTAAATAAATAAATATATCGTAACCTAGATGTAGGTAATATTTTAAGCCACTCATGTCGTCTCAACTTGCTGTAAACCTGTGAACATGCTTGCTGTATTGATAACCAAATAATTTGTATTTCTATTTTTCTATGTGTGCATAACTATCTTGAATGCTTTCAAAACAATTAAGTACTCGTACCTATCTGTATGTCACAACATTTTATTTGATATTGTATGAGCTTTTCTATATTATCATCATATTTAATTAATTCTCTAAATTGATTATAACGGACACACTCTTCCCATATGTTTTTGTTATTCCAGCGTATGGCACTTGTGGATTGCAGCTGAAAATCAGCGTCAGGTGATACACACTGTGTTGTCATCTGACATTATGCTGAGCTGAGGCCCTTTTGGCATTACAGCCGTGCGATTCTGTAAACATTTCACCGAGAAAGCTTGGGTGAAGTGAGCGTGAAGTGAGCTGTCATTCGCTAGGGATTAACACACTTATGATTTCACGGTGAGGTTTTTACAGAGTCGAACGGCAGTCTTTGTTTTCTGTTTTTATAGTTTTGTTGTGTATTTATTTTGATGTAATGCCAATAAACGCATTTTGCTTTTAATGTAATATTTATTTATTGTATAGAAGACCGTACGCAAAATACGCGCATTGACCTAGAGTTGCGGACACCAGCCCGTGTTACCTATTACCTATTGTATAGAAGACTTACAGTCATGGTCCTGACTACCCTATAATGCTCCATGCACCTGGATAAATGAATATGACCCAAAGATCCGCTTATCGAAAGCTGTAAGACCGATTCATCATTGCCGCTTTTCCAAAACAAAAGCTTCATACATATCGTAAATCACAAAAGGGAATCTAAGCGAGGTCACACGAGAACTCGTCTTGGAACCACGTTCAATGACGCGGAAATGTGGATGTTCTGGTAAATTTAGACGTACATAATTCAATCACGGATATGACAAACACACATCTGAAGGTCGATTCCCGTACTTCAATCAACAATCAACTCAGCCTATCGCAGTTCACTGCTGCTGGACAAAAGCTTCGCCGATGATGCGCCACAATACCCAGTCCTCCTCACCCACACCACCCTTTTGAGGTTGTCTGTCCATCTGTTGCCGACACGCGCTCTCCACTCCAGGACTAGCCTGCTCCACCGGCTAGCGGTCCTTCGACAAACATGGCCCGCCTATTTCAGCTTGCTTACTCCGTAAGCTATGTCGGTAACTCCGGTTCTTTTCCGGATTACTTCGTTTTTTATTTAAAAACGTACTAAATCTAGTCGCAAATTCGCGTCAAAAATTTGATAAAAATGTATGAAAATATGATCTTTGCGTTGTGCTCGTGAACGGGTGCTGCTTGTGGTGACTGGTCGTCTTGCTGAACATGGTTTTATTATTGTTGTAATTAGTAATAATTCATCATCTTTGGCTGAATAAATAGAACCCGGAACCTTTCGATAGATACCACAGAATCATAACTTCTCTCAGCCTTAATGCCATTGAACAATCGCCACTCCAGGAACAAAACTTGGTCTTACGATACCAAAAACTATAAGTAATTCATCATCATCTGTCTAGCCTTTATTACCCAACTATGTTGGGGTCGGCTTCCACTGTAACCGGATGCAGCTGTGTACTAGTATTTTACATGGAGCGACTGCCTAACTGACCTTCACAATCCAGTCATAAGTAATTATGGTAAAGTACTCTTATATTTATATAGGTAATCCAGAGTAAGGTCAAATTGCAAATAATGCATGTGCGTATTATTAGGAAGTGTATGTCGTTGGTACATCCTCGAGTGACATATTGGTAGGATAGGAAAACTGTGGAGAGGTGTATGGGGTAAAAGATTTGGTAGGCGAGCTTATGAGCTGGAGTTGGTAGGTGTGATATATTTGTCTTTTGATAAGTAAACCATTGGTTCACACACTGAGACTTCTGGAATTGGTTTTTTTTTTATTAAAACAGTAAGTACCGTTTTATAATAAAAAATATTTCTAAATGCATTTTATGTAATATGTTTAGAAAGCCAAGTCGAATATCGAAAGTCCTGAAATCTGCTTCGCAAGAAAGTTCACCTGTGAAATTTTGACATTAGACTTTCATAAATTCAAAAGTTTAAAAACTATGTAAGTAAATTGCTTATAAATACATTTTGAATGTTATAGCAAATTTTAAAGAAGAACTAAACGAACAGTGAGCTGAAAACCATTACTAACAGTGTGCTTTAAGTACCTATCTTTGAAATCACCATTACAGACATTGAAAAAGTTTTTATAAACGTAATCCCAAAGCATCCCTCAAGAAAAAAACAATCACAAGTCGACTCCACGCCATCTTCTGTCCCAAATCTCGCTACACCTTGAAAGCTCATCTTTTATGTCGCTAATGAGTGGCAATTTTTCATCCCCAAACCTTTTGAAGACGTTTCGTATAAAAGTTAAAGCCAAAATGGCGTCAACATCACTTCGACAAGTAACATCTGTGCATACAGACTTAGCTTCAACATTAGTGTTGCTGTAATCATTATAATATGAAGGTATTAATATTTTCATTTGGATATATACGGTTATTGGATTGCAGTGTTAAACGTTGAAGGAACAAGTTTGAAAATTTGGTCCGTTTGGTTTGATATATTTAAAATGCCTGCCCTTTTTCACACAGTAAATGGTCAATTTATATAATTTACGGATCGTTTTTTGGTAAAAATTAAGACTGTTGTATCTTTACCAATAATGAAGCAAAGACCTCATAGCTTTGCATAATAGGCCCTTTCATGTGAAAGTAGCTCACATGTAAAATTAGCTTAGGAATCTATTTATAATCCAAGTTTGGCAGTAAACAATGCTACCATTGGTAAGAAAAACGATTCGTTTTTATTTATAGGAACCAAGCATAAGCGGGTCTGTTGATAGAATAAAAATTTATTTACTAAGGGCTAATTTTACCAAAGTCGGATATCTTTTATCCGCATAATAAAATTGACATCTGACAGTTCTAGTATCTATGGAAAAACTGTCAAAAATTCAAAATTTATTCTCAGTAGGTATAAGATTTATTCTTTGTATAAAAGTTTGGTGGAATGTGCCCTAAGACAAATATAAAATATCTTCATTTACTATTTTCCTGTCTTTTTCAGACCATCGCAGCGGTTGTGCTTCTTGTGGCGTTTGCTTCTGCCGAACCTCCTCCTTCGAACAGGTAATTAACTTGTCGTATATCTACATACAGGGTCCCATTAAAATAGATGGACAAATTTTAACACAGCGCTCAGTAGGTCTAACCAAAGAAATCCAAGCAAAAAAAACACTGGTTAAAGTGATTTTATATTGACCTAAAATTAACCTTTTGAACGCCAATCACTTGTGTAATACGAACTTGTATACAAGTGATTGGCGTTCAAAAGGTTAACAAATTGACGGCACATTAGTGTATTTTCGTTAGCTGATTATTTTTCTTGTAAGTAACCAATGCATTTTTTAGTATATTTTTTTATACCATTGTCCTTATTTTGGTGGTCTGAATGTTTTCTAAAAGTTTGTCCATCTATTTTAATGGGACCTTATACAGCGTGTAACGGAAGGGGGGTATCAACCCTGAAGGAGGTGAATGTGCTCATGAAACTCAACAAATTTCCCCAAAGAACATAGGTCGAAATATGAAAAAAAAATTTGGCCCTCCCTTACAAAACTGACTACCAGCTGATTGATTTACTATGGGAGGGCCAAATTTTTTTTACAAAACTGACTACCAGCTGATTGATTTACTATGGGAGGGCCAAATTTTTTTTTCATATTTCGACCTATGTTCTTTGGGGAAAGTTGTTGAGTTTCATGAGCACATTCACCTCCTTCAGGGTTGATACCCCCCTTCCGTTACACGCTGTATAGAGAGAGTCGTGGCTAAATAAAAACAGCCGCACAGGTCGATCGATCAGGTTAAGCTACGCTTGCCGCGGTTGGTCTGTGGATGGGTGACCATCTTTACATACCGGGCCTCCTCCGTGCCTCGGAAAGCACGTTAAGCCGTTGGTCCCGGCTGTCATTCGTGGATCTTTGACAGTCGTTACGGGTAGTCAGGAACCCGAAAGTCTGACAACCAGTCTTACCAAGGGTTATCGTATTACCCAGTAACTGGGTTGTGGAGGTCAGATAGGCAGTCGCTCCATGTAAAATACTGGTATTCAGCTGCATCCGGTTAGACTGGAAGCCGACCCCAACATAGTTGGGAAAAGGCTAGGCAGATGATGATATCTACATATAAAGCGGTGGCCCAGCGGTAACGGCCTCGACTTGGAGTTCTAGGTCGTGGGTTCGAACCCAAGCAGGCACTTTACTTTGTGTAAATTATTTCATCAGCACTGCTCTCAAAACGGTGAAGGAAAACATCGTGAGGAAACTGGCATGTCCTAGAACCAACAAATCTAAGACATGTGACATCTACCAACCCGCACTGGGCCCGCGTGGGAGATTACAGACCACTCCGTCTCTATTATAGGCTAATAATTATAACTACATATATCAAAGGTCCTTCTCTAACAAAAAATATTCTTAACTAGCTGACCCAGGGAACTCTGTACCGCCTCCAGAATCAACCAATATTCCCCAATCGCAAAACAGAAAAGGCAAAAAAACCCAAAAATATCCAAAAAAAAAACCCCTAAATGAACCTCCTCCCTAATTAAACTCCTTAATTTCTACATTTTTATCTGTAATTTTTAGTCAGTTATTAAAAAACAAATTGTTTTTCCATACATTTCGACCGTTAGTAGGATTGCAATTTTCCATGAAACAACTGCTTCTTTTTTTATCAATCGACTAGCATCCGCCCGCAACTTCGTTTGCGTAGAATTCGGAATTCCCGCCGTTTAAATCCTATTACCCGTTTTCCCGTAGAAATGAAGCATTTTCCCGCGGTTAAAAGTAGCCTATGTTCATCAGGGATAATGTCGGCTTCTAATGGTAAAACAATTTTTCAAATCGGTCCAGTAGTTTCGGAGCCTATTCAATACAAACAAACAATCAAATCTTTCCTCTTTATAATATTGGTGTAGATGGGTCGATGTCCCAGCCACCTTAATTATTGGGTAGCAATTAAACGAGTGACTGTAAATTACAATTTTAAGTGTCAAAATTAATTAATTTGGGTTATATAATTACCAAGTGAGCGACTGACTGTAAGTGACGAAAAATCAACAGAATAGTATCTTACAAACATTAATTTGAGTTACTTAAAATACAAAATGAGCATAATAATAAGGCGTAGTCGACGGAGCCCCGCTTCGCGGGGCCCCTATTTCTGTCTGCAGGGTTTAAAGGAACCTAACACGAAGCGGATGACGGGGGCTCGTTCGCTCGCTCCACTCGCTCACTTGAGCCCCCGTCATCCCCTTCGAACCTAACCTGTCCGTGTCGGGGTGCCCCAAGTCACGAGCTCGCTTCGCTCGCTCTTGCATCCTAAGTTCTCAAGTTCAATCTTGTGTTTTTCTAAGTTGCCCAATGTTTTTGTAGTTGTAATGTAGTCGCTCGGATAAAATTTTAATATATGAAATGGATTTATCACAGTCCACTTTTTGTAAGCTCGTTCTGGATTTTATTATTAATCAATATTCGTCGTTAGTTTAGTTAATTTTTCGCTTAAGTACTCAAATTCATACCGCTCAAGTTATTAATACAGTATGTCATCATCAGTCGCAAAGCTTTTTTTTAATCGCTCGTTTTATAATTCCCCTTAATTATTATTCCTTTTTACGAACCCTGTAGCTGAACAAAATTCTGAATCCATATTGGTATTTTTCCAGCTACCTACCTCCTCCATCATCAAGCCGCGGTGCTGGCTACCCGCAAGGGCAAGCCAATCAGAATTTCGGAGGTGGACCTCAAATTGTGGCAGCGAGGAACCTGGACGGACCTCAAAGACGTGCTGGAGTGGGAGCTCATGGTGGAAGGAATGGACATGGATCGCAAGTTAATGCTTTTGGAAGGTAAGAAAACATTACAAACCCTGTATATTATTAATTTGGAGCCGACAATAACACTAATATTAAAAAGGCGAAAGTTTGTGTGTGTGTGTGTGTTTGTTTGTTTGTTACTTCTTCACGCTCAAACGGCTGGACCACTTTTGATGAATTCTGGCACACAGATAGTTTATAGCCCGGATTAACACATAGAACTTTTTATCCCGATATTCCTACGGGATGGAGACTTATGCGGGTGAAGGAAAGGAAAGGAACGGAGAGGAAGGAGCTAGTACAACAATAAATGCTACTATAATATACTAGCAATACTAAGGCAAGGAGTATTTTGAAACTATGAAATAAAACTAACATCGCTTTTTTTTTAATCAATAATAATTACTTATTTAGTATATTAGTGGTGGGCTGACTATGGGGTTTGCCAATCAGCCGACAGTATACAACGTGTAACGTTAAATGCGCAAAACCTGAAAATAGTTTGATCAGAATCACGAGCAGAATTAATTGAACCACTTTTTAGTATAGGTCACATTTTTCAAAAAATATTCATTAAAAACGTTGCGGTGTCTATTTATTAATAGGTCAAGCAAGCCAATGTCAGCGCGGCGCAGCGGCCCGGTGACGACTCCTCCCTCGATAAAGCGTCGTGGCAGACGCAAGAAACGATCACAATGGCCAGTAAAACTAAAACGGCACATAAAACCTTTACAATTTTTTTAATTACTTATTTTCTCTCTGAAGTAGGTCAATTGAATTAAAATTAATAATCAGTTGGGGTGTCTAAGGTTTTGCGCATTTAACGTTACACGTTGTATATTTTACTCTGAGAACGCCATTAATTCGAAGTTGAAATTGCTGTCGTATTGACGTCCCAACCCTGTATGATTGGAAATGAAAAAATCTATGATATCTACAGAAGTGACGGCACATTGGGACACTTCTCACGGAAGGATTTACTAATTTGTAGAAGACGGAGTGACAGTTATTTCGACAACATTACCTGCGTCTTAACATGTACCAAACCCCACCGATGCTGCTATTTCTTGTGACCACGTTACTGGGCAAAACTTACTTAAATAGCACCATCGATTTGAAAAGAAGAAGTACTAAATTAATTGGTCCTCAGGTCCGCTCCTCAAGACCACGGCTCTGGTGCTCATGCTCGTCTTGGAGGTGAAGGGTCTGCTGGCTATGCCAACAACGCGGCTGGCTACGACCAGAATGCTGCTGCCTTCGCCAGGAACGCACTTGAAGAAATCAATTCTGTAAGTAGAAAAACAAAATGGAAATACCTAGGCGAAGGACGCAATTGTTGTACCTATTGTCGAACAAACTCTAATTTTAATTACTCTTATCTGTTGATGATTTTGCAGACTAATTATTTTTATTTCTTTTTCCGTCTCAAAATGAAAATATTCATTAAAATCTGTCAACATTAGGTACAAACTGCCGTGCGATTCTGTAACCATCTCACCGTGAAAACTTTGGTGAAGTGAGCGTGGAGTGAGCTGTCATTAGGGATTAACACTATTGACACTGCTCACTTCAAGCTCACTTCACTTATGATTTCACGGTGAGATTTTTACAGAATCGACCGGCTGTACTTTTCGGCCTATGCAGCTCCACCCCATATTATGTAAAATTACCTATGAAGAAAGCTATATGGCGTTGCGTAAGACTAAATTATCGAGTTAGAAAACGCAAAAAAAATCTTATCCAAGGTTGAGAATTAAAGCAATAAAAGAATTATTAGGAAGGGCGCCCACGAGCAACGCCCAGCAACTTTTTTGTCTCTGTCACTGTCTCCACGCTGAGATTTGGATGATGCGCATACGGGAGCGATACTAGCAACGCTACTTTTTTGTTAAATTTTCGGCTGAGCGGCAAATAGTTGCGGCAGTAGTTGTTCCGGGTTTGGCTGTTTGTGTATGTGAGTTTAAATGTTTGTAAACGCATACACAATACAGGAGAAATTCCTAGTGTGGAGCAACGTATTCATAAAAAAAATGGCTAGCCGGCAACTTTTTGGTCGCCGTGCGCGCACTTGTATTGCAACCAATAGACGGGCGACAGTTGTAGAGTAAAATGTCTCCCAGCTGTCGCGTCGCTACATATACGCACTTTCATACAAACCCGTATAATTGATGTGAGAGACAAATTAGTTGAGGATACAAAAGTTGCTCGTGGGCGCCTTTAAACCACAAACATCATCATCATCTCCCTAGCCTTTTCCCAACTATGTTGGAGTCGGCTTCCAGTCTAACCGGATGCAGCTGAATACCAGTATTTTACATGGAGCGAATGCCTATCTGAACTCCACAACCCAGATACTGGGTAATACGATACCCCTAAGTAAGACTGGTTGTCAGACTTTCTGGCTTCTGACTACCCATAGGGACTGTCATAGATCTACGAATGACAGCTGGGACCAACGGCTTAACGTGCTTTCCGAGGCACGGAGGGGTCTCGGTATCTAAAGATAGTCACCCATCCCTTTAAACGACAAACATTCATCATAATGATTAATTTTACTGTATGCTAGTTGACGATGTTATATTAACCTCAAACATATAAATACATTTGTTAGCTGCGTCTTGCCTACTACAATGGTACAAGGAAATTTTGCTCAATACACAATGATCATTTCACAAATGTTTACCAACAACGCCCCCCTATCAATGTCCCTGTGTTATGATAATATACAGGAGCCTGCGAACTACAACTTCGGTTACATGGTGAATGATTACCAGGAGGGCACGGACTTCGGACACCACGAGGAGAGACAGGAGGAGCGCGCTCAGGGGGAGTACCACGTCGTGTTGCCTGATGGCAGGAAACAGGTTGGTAGTTCTACATTTTGAGCAATAATTAGTCGCTGAATGGTAGCTAAGTTTCGATCTGGCCTGTCAGCATTTCTTTGGTATTGTTCGTCGAGAAAAAAAAAAAGAAAAGTTGTCGAACTCCTAAATAGAGCACGACGAACTTGAGCTTCACGATTACTGAAAAATGCTTGCACTGACTGGAAAGGTCCACTCAAATCTGTCTGATACTTTCTTCAAAAGACCATTTCAGATATCATTCTAAGTAGATGGTCTTCACATGATCTGACCAAGATTATGTCTGGACTTTAAAAGAGACTAATCTCTGAGTTTGTTTCGGCCTTTCTCCTCAGAGTAGTCAGAAAGGGAACGCCTACCTTATATAGCTTTTTTTATAATATATCGTGTAAAAGGGATTCCAATATCCTATTTACAGAATGAACAATTTCATTTCACTTAGAGCTAGAACTAATCAGCAAAAAAAGTCTAATTTCCACTTACTTGGCGTGCGGTTTAACAGTGAAAACCGTATGCGTTGTGCTTTGCCTTGCCTGCGCCGCGCCAACCTTACTACAATAAATTCCTATGTCCTGCCGTGCGATTCTGTTACCATCTCACCGTGAAAGCTTGGGTGAAGTGAGCGTGGAGTGAGATGTCATTCGCTAGGGATTAACACTATTAAGTGCTCACTTCACTTATGATTTCACGGTGAGATTTTTACAGAATCGACAGGCTGAATTTCCAAGTCGATCAAGGTCTTTTTATTTTTGTCCATATCTTTGGAAATTAAAATAGCAATTTCTTAATTTTTGTAATATTACATATTGCGTAAATTAGGTATATATTCCTTTGTTATGACACCACTGGTCCACTCAAATTACTTTCTTGTTATGTAATAATTAAAGGGGCCCGTGGCTAAATAATAACAGCCGCACAGGTCGATCAGCCAGGTTAAGCTACGCATGCCGCGGTTTGTTTGTGGATGGGTAACCATCTTTACATACCGAGAGACTCCTCCGTGCCTCGGAAAGCACGTTAAGCCGTTGGTACCGGCTGTCATTCGCGTATCTTTGACAGTCAGTACGAGTAGTCAGAAGCCAGACAACCAGTCTTACCAAGGGGTATCGTATTACCCAGTAACTCGGGTTGTGGAGGTCAGACCGGCAGTCGCTCCACGTAGAGTACTATTATTCAGCTGCATCCGGTTGGACTGGAAGCCGACCACAAACAGAGTTAGGAAAAGGTTAGACAGATGATGTCGTTATGTAATAATTAAATAGTAAATAGAGCGTTTTTGTCAACGTGTCAATGCGATCTTTACGTGTACCATGTTAGTTGCTAATATCAGAGCCATGCCATGCCATGGCGTGCCATGTTCAGAGTTGTTCGACTGTGTAATTTCGAGAGTTAAAATACTAAGCCCAAAAAACATCTTAACTGAAACAGAAGCTTTAGTTAATTTTTTTTTACGTCCATCTGATTACAAATGAAACCCACTAAATTGTGAAAATAACTATTTTATTCTTTGTTTCAGACTGTAAGCTATGAGGCTGATGAACGTGGGTTCAAACCTCAGATCTCTTACGAAGATACTGAAGACCTGGCCCGTTCAGGAGGGTACGACAGCAACGCCAACAACGCTCGCAGCAACCAAGGAAACGGGTACAACAGCCACGGAAACGGTGACAGCGATTACCCGAGCCATGGTAACCATGGTAACGGTAACGCGCGTTCCAACGGTTACTGACTAAAACATGGCCGCCTCATACACATAATTCTATTTTTAAATTGTATTTATTTTTTATTTTGTGGTATTGGCACGTAATTTGTATTTTTTTTTTTTGATGAACATGGAAAATGAAAAAAAAACATGTATATGTCTTAGCTTGTAAGCTTTTACTTATGATTTTTTTTATTATATTTATCAATAAATATTATTTAATACACACTGTCATTTTTATTTTGGTAAGTTTTATCCTTTGAATTCCCTACCATGTTATAAAAGGCGGGCCCTGTTGCCATAGACCGGGCACAAGCCAAAAAACATATTGCCAACCCAAGAAACAAACCCAGCATGTCGATTCTGTAAAAATGTCACAGTGAAAACTTGCGTGGAGTGAGCTGTCAGTGTCATCCCACTGATGCTAGGGATTGACCAAGCATACATTTACAGTCACAATCGAGATTTTAGTTCTTTTTTTTATGCTAATTCTATTGATAATTTTATATAATTTAAAAGTTAGTATTTTAGTAGCCAAAACATCGCTATATAAGGACTAGTCTAGGAAAAAAAAAGAAAAAAACAACATTGAAATTCTGACTAAGTTTCTGTTTTGCTATTTTATTTTAAAACCCCACAAAATAGTACCTAATGTTTTGTGCAACTAAAATACTAGCTTTGAATTTATACAAAATTATAATATTATATTAATATTTAATATATATTTTTTTCATATTTTATAATTATATTATAAACAATACTTTCATTCATACTTTATAATTAATATTAACTATAAACAATATTATTTATAAAGAATTAGTATAAAAATGTTATTAAAATCTCGATTATGATTGTAAATGTATGCTTGGTCAATCCCTACTATCAGGTGGGGTGACACTGACAGTTCACTCCACGCTCACTTCACCTAAGTTTTCACGATGAGATGGCGATGGTAACAGAATCGCACGGCAGGTCACAACATTCACTTACAACCACAAGACCAACGACGCACTCTCAGTTTGTATACGTAATACGTCACAAATCTCAACAGATGAGATGAAAAGCAAATAGTTCAAAGTAAATAATTATTAGCAGAGCAGAAAACGACTAAATATTTAAATAATATTGTATACTAGCTGCGCCCCTCGGTTTCACCCGCACAAGTCTCGATCCTGTAGGAATATCGGGATAAAAGTATCCTATGTCCTAATCCTGTTTATGGTCTACCCATACGCCAAATTTCATCCAAATCCGTTCAGCCGTTTTAGCGTGAAAACGTAACAAACAAACATACAAAAAATCAAATCTTTTCTGTTTATAATATACTAGCTGTTGCCCGCGACGTCATCTGCAATCGAAGATGAAAAGTAGCCTATGTCCTTCTCCAGTAGTTCCAGAGATTGGCACCTTCAAACAAACAAACAAATTCTTCGGCTTTATTATTAGATAAATATACATAGATCGAATTCTCGCCATTGACCTTGGAGAAACTATTGTCTTACATTTCCGTACTAAGCAGACCATAGACGACATGTTTTTTTGCAGGGACGCAAAGTAAATATGGTTTGTTTGATGACAAAACAAAACACGGTGTTCATAAGAGTTTGATATTGACTTTCCACAAGATTTTTTAAAAGTAAAATGAAAATTTGACAGTTTCGGGTAACTTGATCTGCTGGCATCTGTACAATTACTTATACAACACGTTACATGCGCAAAACCTGAAAATAGTTTGATCAGAATAACGAGCAGAATTAATTGAACCACTTTTTAATATAGGTTACAATTTTCAAAAAATCTTTATTAAAAACGTTGCCGTGTCTATTTATTACTAGGTCAAGCAAGCCAAAGTCAGCACGGCGCAGCAGCGGCCCGGTGACGACTCCTCACTCGGTAAAGCGTCGTCGCAGACGCAAGAAACGATCAGAATGGCCAGTAAAACTAAAACAGCACTTAAAACTTTTACAATTTTTTTAATGACTTATTTTCTCTCTGAAATGGGTCAATTGAATTAAAAATCAGTTGGGGTGTCTGAGGTTTTGCGCATTTAACGTTACACGTTGTAGACCCTGTTAATTAATTCTTAAAATAAAAATAAATTACGGACACAACAATGAGCCATTTTTAAAATATGTTATTAACATTAAATAAGTAAATATAACATTTTATTTCATTGAGATCAGTCTGTTATAGATTGTGGTACATAATAGTTATTTGGTCACGTCAATTAAACATATTCTATCATATTATAATATTTATCTATGTGTGTATGTATGTATGACTGTATCTATACGACTAACTGTGTCTGGTGTAATAAACATAATAAACCAACAAGGTAATCGTTTTACTTACCAATGGCAAGTTTAGGTTAAAGCAAATCTTTCCTACTCATAATAAAAATAATTCAAATAAAACAACTATACAAATGGATGAAACAGACTAATTTTAATTAAATCCACTAATAAACAGAATCACATAAATCGATGCCTCCCACGTAAGTTGTTGTAACCCATACACTGCAATTTTACAGGAGCGCGTTCCAAAGATAAAACAAAATCAAAATCAAAATCTATTGGCAATAAAAACTGCACTTTTCAATATTTTTTTTATAAAATTCAGTATGTGAATTTAGTCAGTAATAAAGTATTACTAAACAGTAGAATTATTAGTATGTGACTATAGTAAGTAATAAAGGATTACTAACCATATTCACATACTAAATTTTGTGACTTACAACAACTTACGTGGGAGACATCGAAATTATTGCAGCGGTAGAACGACACTTCATTAATTGTTGTAACAGTAATAGTGTATAAGGATTTTGTGGCCGCACACTGTTTCTCAAAATACAGTTTTTAACCCAGTTCGAGAGGCAGGGTTTTAAACATTTTAATACAGATTTTACAACAAACCAAAAACACAACAAACTGCACCCTACTTGCGTAACGCACTATTACTCTCAATTTTAATAATTTTGAAGCATATTGCTAATCCATTGCTCCACATGTTCGAAAAATGTGTCTGCTCAAGAACGTAAATAACGCAATGAATGTTGTTGAACTGTCAAAAAGCCCTTTCCTACTGATATTGTGTTACGCAATTAGCCTGCATACACAACTCTCTACCCACTGATTGTTACTGTAACTATCTGTAATTTTTGATGAATAAACATATATTATTATTAACTACAATATAAAAAGGGGCTTGTGGCTAAGTAATAATAGCCGCACGGGTCGATCGATCAGGTTAAGCTACGCTTGCCGCGGTTGGTCCGCAGACGGGTGACAATCTTCACATACCAAGACCCCTCCGTGCCTCGGAAAGCACGTTAAGAAGTTGGTCCTGGCTGTCCTTCGTGCATCTTTGACAGCTGTTACGGGTCGTCAGTAGCCCGAAAAGTCTGACAACCAGTCTTACCAAGGGGTATCGTATTACCCAGTAACTGGGTTGTGGTGGTCAGATAGGCAGTCACTCCATGTAAAATACTGGTATTCAGCTGCATCTGGTTAGACTGGAAGTCGATCCCAACATAGTTGGGAAAAGGCTAGGCAGATGATGAACTACAATATCAAAAAAAATAATGGAAGTAAACTGAGAAGTAGGTAGTAAACTGTACATAATTATCTTCTCCCTAGCCTTTTCCAACATTTTTTGGGGACAGATTCCAGTCTAACCGAATGCAGCTGAATACCAGCATTTAACATGGACCGACTGCCTATCTGAGCTCCAGAGCCCAGTTACTGGGTATCACGATACCCCTTGGCAAGACTGGTTTAAAGACTTTCGGGCTTCGGACGACCCGTTACGACTGTCAAAGATCCACGAATGACAGCGCGGACTAACGGCTTAATAAATTGTACATGCACAATCTAAATTCGTATTAAGAAGTAGCTGGCAATCTAAACCATATCTCTTGTTAAAATACTCGTACATAGGTACGTGTTACTCTGCCAACCCCACCAAAACTCATCAAGCAAATGATAACACATGACCTTCACCGGCCATCTAACCATTAAATCATATTAAAAATTGCACAACCCAATATCAATCAAATTCCGTTCAACTAATATTTGAGCTAAATGTTGATCAAGGCCATTTAAAGCATTGTTTGATTTATTTTAGTATAAAACTGGGAAGTTTTGTGGACAAGGCATCATTCGAAGAATCAGTTCTTTAGATCTCACACAACATGAAGGTAAAATATCCCTGGTTTTATTAATATTCATTCATTCATATAATCATCCATTTCTATCAATAGTTCAATTTAATTAACTAATCAAAAGCTTTCTGCTTATATTAGTTTATTAGGTTTTATATTCAATATTAAATCATTCAATTTGGTACTTTCTAGATCTACTTCTACATCTGCGCTTTTCATTTTCTTGTTTAATAGAATCTAATTAGCCTTCCTGGCATAATTTAAAAATTTGCCAGATATGCTCTAATAATTTTATATAAACTCATTTGTAACAAACCATTTGATGTTATTACACCTATTCCTATAACTTCCTATCTGTGTAAAAATCCACAAGTTCATCCAATGTTTAAATTACACGAATTAGGTTAGAAACATCAACATTTTGATCATCTTCATTAATCATTTCATCCATTATATCCAGGTCCTCATCGCCATTGTTTTCGCCATCGGCTCCGTGTCTGCTCTGGGCTCCGGACCCTACCTGCCAAGTGGATGGAGGCCCCAGGGTCCTAGCTTCTACCTGCCTTCTGAAGTTTCGGTAAGTAACCATATTATATCAACTTCTACATAATATTACGTCATGATAATCAAATCTCTATTCAGTAAAATTAACTAAAGGTAGAAAAAAAAAAAACAATAAACACATGAAATCAAAATCTTCATAATATTACGCAGTAAAAAAAGAAAAAAAATTAAACAAATGAAGAACAAAACAAATTAAATTCACAAAAGGAAAATATACAAAAATGGTGTCTCAATTCAAAAATGTTATCGAATCTATTTACGATAATAAATGCCAGATATATCAAGTAATGGCTTCCGTAAAAACTTAAAAGTTTGCAATTCAAGTAAATTACTAAAATCATACTGTCCTACAAATATTATAACAATTAGTAAAAGTACAGACACCAGCACATCAAGCTACTACATTCTGTCGAATTTCTTTAATAGATTTTCAACTTTATCGCTGAAGCATTATGCTCAAAGTTGATTGGGAAAATTTGACAGTGATGTGCTGGCGTCTGTACAATAAACTGAGTTAAATAATTAAAACTATCTTTCTAATCACTCACCATAATACCCTTTTCACAGAAGCCATCAAACAGTCCTCTCAAAGAGAACCTCCTCCTCCAAGAGACTGAAGCTTCCGGCTCCGATGCCCTCAGGGAGTATGGACCTCCGAAGGTTGAAGAGTTGGTCCAGTTCAGCGTCAACCAGGGCCTGCCTGATGTGGCTACTGAACAGACCTTCTTCGTACAGTCTTTGGCTACCCAGGAATTGCAGTCCGCTGTCGAGGAATCTGTTGCAGTTAAAGGTAAAACCTTTTTCCATCTTATTTTCGGATGAATAGACTCAACTAATATTATAAAGAGAAAAGATTTGATTTTTTTCTACGTTTCTGTATTACGCTTTCACATTTAAACGCCCGAACCGACTTAAATGAAATTTAGCACATAGGTAGACCATAAACGTGGATTAGGACATAGAATACTTACCAAAGCACCTGCCATCTAATCTCTTCACCACTCTTGGTTGACTGGTAGAGAATGCCTAAGGCATTAAGTCCGCCTTTGAACCTTTTGTGCGAAAAGTTTAAATAAATAAATACTTTTTATCCCGATATTCCCACGGGATTGAGACTTATGCGGGTATAAAATACATATAATATTTTAGTAGACATATATAAATAAGAAGCAAAACAGTAGAATTAAATACCAATGAAGCTTATACCAACAGACACGCATACATAACTACAAACATTTTATATAATTGATATGCTTTTAATGTATGACTTACAAAACTAATACGAGTACCTCTCTAGAAATACGTCTCTCTGATTCTGCAGGCCAATTCTCGTACTTAAAATAGGTTTAAATTCGCAAGCTCATCTCAGCGACAATCAATGTCAAAATGTTATCAAAAATGTAGGGAAGTTGATTGCATTTTTGACACATTGAATACGAACGGTCTTAAAATTACGAGAATTGTTCTTTAACAAGCGAATAAACCATCTAACTAAACGAACTCTAATAAGAACGTATTTTAATTCACAGCAATCGCTGAACAAGTCGCCGCTAACATTGAAGAAGTAGCATCAACCACCGCGGCCCAGCTCGCTCAAATAGCTGCCGAAGAACAAGCAACAGAAACCCTCTCTGAAGCCCAGCCCACCATCGAAGCAACACCCCTAGAAGTTGTAGCAGAGATAGTTGAACAGACTTCTGAAGCTGTGCAGACTGAGGAAGCCACAGACGGGGCAGTAAGGGAAGAAAATCTTGCACTTACTGCAGTTAACGCCGATGAAGAGATTGCCGCTCCTACTGCTGTGGCACAGGAAGATGTTACCGCTGTTGTAGAAGAGGCTGTGGTACCGACTGCTGCTGTTCTTGGAGAAATTGTAGTACCTGCTGCTATTGTTGAACAAGATGTTGTTGAAAGAGTAGCAGAGGGAGTAAACAACATCGCTGAGGCATTGGTTAAGTTGGAGAACGAAGTTAAAGCTGCCGAGGTGAGACAAAAACATAATTATATACATTCAAGTTTAAAAACTACATATAATCAGGATAGCTAGATAATACTATAGTATTGAAGACGAACAGTAGAGCATGAATTTGAGGAGGAAACTTCTGATTTTCATCACTTATCATACATGTGCTTTACAACGATCAAACAAACGAAATATTTTGTGTTGTTTTCAGGCACTTGAGTCTGCTGTCGAAATCAAATCTGAAGTGTCAGGGTAAGCACTATTAAGACTGCTTCTGCTACCACAAAAGCGAATCTGGTTTGCCAATTGCCTACTATTCACATGATGTCAAGCTTATGATCAAGCGTATTGAAACTTATGTATGTGGTAGACTTTAGAATGTATAATTCACTGTGTTTACAGATCCCTGCAACAGGCCCCTGAAGGTTTCCTTGAATACGGACCCCCCGGCTTCAGGGAATACGGACCCCCCAAGGCGGAAGACATCGCCAGGTCTGCTGCAGTTCAGGTACATAGTCCAACAATTATCAACATCATTACCATTTCAGCCGGAAGACGTCCACTGCTGGATATAGGCCACACCACACCACACAAACCGTCTGGTAGCCACATCGACTGATTCTTTGCTTCTCGCATCCAGCGGATTCCTGCGGCTTTCACAGGGTCATCGGGCCACGAAGGCCTCCCAAAGCTACGCCTTCCGGAACACGGGCGCCAGAACCTGCCAGCCCGGCCATCTGTTATGTCCAACCATCAGAAATTCTAATTTGGACAGTGTAAACTACTACTTTATTATAATCTGCTGGATATAGACTTCCCCCATGTTTTGTGCAACGGCCATGTTGAGTGATGCATCAAACAACCAATACAGAAATCACCAACGACGCATCACAGTGATTTCATGTACAGACGCCAGCACATCAAGCTACCCGAAACTGTCAGATTTTCCCAATCAACTTTGAACTTTATGCTTTAGTGATAAAGTTGAAAATCTATTAAAGAAATCTGACACATTGTAGTAGCTTGATGTGCTGGCGTCTGTACATCAGGCTTAACTTACAAGTGTAAAAACTCATTCGTGCCTCTTTCTTTTAAAATTTCTAATTCTTGATTGTAATTCCTTGATTTTCAATTGTTATCTTTCGTCGTCAACTTTGCTTGGTCTTTTACATCCCTACACAGTTCTCCAATGGTGCTCGAAAATATCATCAAACATCTACTATACTAATCATCAAATATACTTTATGTATGTATTCATTTTATCGTGTAATAGGTACACCACAGACTACCTACAGTATTTGTCTCTCCTTCCCTTTTCAATCCATCCAAAGGTTGTCTTTAAAAGATCGCTCTTAGCGATAAGACCGCCCATTGTGTCACCCTTTGTAAAATTTCTATATTTATGTCTGTAATTTATATGGTGTACATAATAAAGAGTATTCTATTCTATTCTATTCTATGTATGGCTATAAGAGTGGCGGAAGACCAAAGAAACGATGGATGAACTGTGTAAATGGTGATATGCTCAAAAAGGGGGTGACTACCAAGATGATGACTAATAGAGAAATATGGAACAAAAAGACATGTTGCGCTGACCCCAAATAAATTGCGATAAAGACAGAATAATAATAAAGACGAAATTGATTTAATTGATAAAATGTATTTATATATTTCAGGTGGCTCCTACCAGTGTCCTTGAGAACAACGAAGTCAGGAGAAGGCGTTTCTCACCCAAATTCAAGTACATATTTTTGACACTTAATAATTATATTTTTTACCTATAATGCTCCCACGGGGGGGCTTGAGGCTAAGTAATAACAGCCGCACGGGTCGATCGGTCAGGTTAAGCTACGCTTGCCGCGGTTGGTCCGTGGATGGGTAACCATCTTCACATACCAAGACCCCTCCGTGCCTCGGAAAGCACGTTAAGCCGTTGGTCCCGGCTGTCATTCGTAGATCTTTGACAGTCGTTACGGGTAGTCAGAAGCCCGAAAGTCTGACAACCAGTCTTTCCTAGGGGTATCGTATTACCCAATAACTGGGTTGTGGCGGTCAGATAGGCAGTCGCTCCATGTAAAATACTGGTATTCAGCTGCATCCGGTTAGACTGGAAGCCGAGCCCAACATAGTTGGGAAAAAGCTAGGCAGATGATGACAACAGTACTAGGCAAATAAATATAATTTCGTTTTCAGGTCGGGACACAAGAAACACTAAGATCACAAATAAGACGGAAAGTAACACAGGACCAGAGACCAGCGAGAAAAATGGACTTCGTAGACAACTTTTTATTTAAAAATGCAATGTAAAAAACCCTTTTCGCCATTCAAGTTATGTATGAAACTTTTTGGCAAAAGTGATCAAAATATCTTATAATATCAATGGTAGAAATTGATCTAATGTGATAATTTTATTAATAAATGAATTTGATGATTCATATAATGCTCTTATTTAACATTCCTGTATTAATAATCAATTAACTCAGCCTATCGCAGTCCCGGACATAGGCCACTCCCAGGCTGCGCCATAACCCTCTGTCCTCCGTCTTCCGCATACAGTGTCCCAGTCACTTTCTTTCTTTCCCTTTGCAACCAGGAGTAAAAAACTCGCATAGATAATTAAAAACTTATTAATCCTTTGGAAAGTATTCAGAGGTGCTGGTAAAAATACTGAAAAAATCTCATGCAAGCTGGTCTTCAGCAGTCAGACCCTCACGTACGTGAGGGTCAGGAATAATTTGCTAGTCGCTCGATCGTGCTCAAAATGTTGTAAAGTTGAAACTCACGATCACTTCAACTCGGTTGAAAAGGGTACAGTTCGTAGGTCCATCTAGCTGAGGAGTCGCACGCTACGCTTGCCGTTACGCGGTCTCCACTCCAGCCGGTCGATTCTGTAAAAATCTCACCGTGAAATCATGTGAAGTGAGCACTTAATAGTGTTACCGGCTGAAGGTAGAAATAGGCCTGAAATTGCAAAAGTCATTTTATTACCTGATTAAATCAGCCTAAAAAATGAAAAGAAAGGTGTGAGAAAGTTGTGGTGGTGTGAAAGGTGTGTCTCTTCATGACGTCAGGAAAAGTTCTTATACGAGTATCAACACATTTATTAAAAGTTACAGCTATATAGGGGGTATTATTTAAAAGTTTAATGGAGATGCCCCAGTAATCACCGGTGTTTTTAGACTTAAGTGTGTTAACCCTTTCAGCGCCAGAATATTTTGATATGTTTATGCTGTATGCCGTCATACATATAAGCAGCTACGAGATAAATCGTACTTGGCATAGTAGAAATAAATCCATTCGACTATGCCGACTACGAGTATAGCCGTATACGAATATACTCGTAGTCGGCAAAGAAAAGGGTATTCGTTCGTAATTTGGCGGGAAAACAGGAAGCAACCTGTCGTGTTCGGGAGCTAGACACGAACTAACAGTGCAACTAGTTTCGGCAGGTTAGGGTGCGTGGCTTATGACCGAGTGGTAACTATCAGAAATCGCAGGAATCAACTTAAACTAAAACCTAATATTATTGTTGATTACAGTAACGGAATGGGAGGAGTAGACCACTCTGACCAAATGATTTCCTATTATGAGAGCATGAAAAAAACCAAATACTGGTACAAAAAGTTCGCTATTCACATTTTTCAAATGTTTATACATAGTGCTGCAAAAATACATAATGGTCAGTCTGGATTGAAAAGATCGGAGAGAATACCTCTACTGAATTTTACTGAAAATGTTATTATCCACTTGTTAGGCCAAAAGTATATCGACTATTCTGAAAGACCAGGGCAGTCCAAAGAGGTCAATCAAAGTGGTCAAGTACCTATTGCTTTAACATTATTTGGAATATATACCACCTACAGAAAAGAAAAGCAAGCCAACTAAACCTTGTGTTGTGTGTACCAAAAATAAGACTCGCAAAGAAACAAGGTATTTTTGCCCATTGTGTCCAAAAACTCTGGCTTTATGTGTAGTTAATTGTTTCAAAGCTTATCATAACTAAATATTATATTTCTACTGTTGAAAAGACAGAATTATGTCTTCTTTTGTTTGTTTATACTACTACTCAGTACCTACCTTATGTTTGTCATGTTATAACTCTTTCCCATTAAAAGTGTGAAGTTTGAAATTATCATGCATTTCATTGCTAATGCCGAACGTTCAAAATCCGACCTTACCTGTAGTGCCAATAATATTTTTATGTGTAGAAGGACCTACAAAATCTACGAATATATACGTAGTCGGCACCATGCCGAAATCCCGTACTACGAGTTATCTCGTAGTTGGCACGCAAAGGGTTAAAAACGTTATTTACATCACGAGGCGTTATAATATGTTCAAAGCTATACTGGATGTTTTTTTTATAGAGGCTCCAGATTTTTTCAGGGTGACTATGAACAACTTTCACTATGGGTTCAACTCTGAAATCACGAAAAAAAAAATCAGCTGTTTAATACAAAAGTTCAATACCTAATTGACCAAAATGTATGAAACAGCTGATTTTTCTTTCGTGATCTCAGAGTTGGTTCCATAGTGAAAATTCTTCATATTCATGGATAGAACATCCTGCCGGTCGATTTTGTAAAAATCTCACCGTGAAATCATAAGTGAAGTGAGCACTTAATAGTGTTAATCTCTAGCGAATGACAGCTCACTCCACGCTCACTTCACCCAAGCTTTCACGGTGAGATGTTTACAGAATCGCAAATCTGTAAAAATTTGGAGACGGTAAAAAAAACATGCTGTATACGCGACTACTCTTAGGCACACTACTATGCTAAAGGTTTCAGCTTTAGAAGACGATCTTATGGACCGAGTCGTAGTTAAAGGTAGGAGGAGCCACCTGTAAGGCCACCTTCTAGGGCCAATAGTACGAGTACTCATCGCAATCATCTCGACCTGCCGTGCTATTCTGTAATCATAAGCGTCGTCATTATTTTCTTTGAGGGTGATAAGACGTTTTTAAAGAAGTACGATCTCATTTCACTTCTTAGCCACGTATATAGGGTGACTGGTAATTAGTGACCGACACTTAAACAAATGATTCTACTCATGACAACAAACAACTTTTACTATGGGACCAAACCTGAAATCGCGAAAAAAAAATCAGCTGTTCCCTACATTTTGACGACTCGTACGAACATAAATGTAGGGAACAGCTGATTTTTTTTTTCGCGATTTCGTATTTGGTCCGATAGTTGTTTGTTGAAGTTGTTTGTTGTCATGAGTAGAATCATGTGTTGAAGTATCGGTCACTAATTACCAGTCACCCTATACAGGGTGAAATTGAAAACATGCGACAAATCGAAATGGGAGATTGTACTCATCATTATCAACAACTTTTACTATGGGACCAAACCTGAGATCGCAAAAAAAAAATCAGCTGTTCATTTTGACGAGTTATGCGAACATAAATGTAGGGAACAGCTGATTTTTTTTTTGCGATTTCAGGTTTTATCTCATAGTAAAAGTTGTTCACAATGATGAGTACAATCTCTCATTTCGATTTGTCGCATGTGTTTAATTTCAACCTGTATATGTTGTTTTCAAGAGTCGTCACGAATCGTCTAGCGCGAAGACTCAACGAGTTTCAGCCACCAAAGCAGGCCGGGTTTCGATGAGGTTTCAGCACCATACACCAAATTCACATTGTGACAAATTATACAGAAGTCCGAAAAGTATTATCGGTCCCTGTGTATGTCTTGCGTTTGTGGTGTATGAGAAGGCACTTGAATCTATCGAGACTAGCATAGCTAGTCACAACCGCTATGGGGCCGTTAATTTATTACGTAAGACGATTTGAGGATTTTTTTCTTTGCAATTATGGTAGATATCAGTATCTACCATAATTGCAAAGGAAAAAAATTCAAAAACTAATTTTTGCTTACTTTTGAGATCTTACGTAAGAACAATCTTGACCCCTCCCTCTTCCACGTAAAAAAAAATAAGACTAGTATATGAACGCCCTCCCCCTCAAATCGTCTTACGTAATAAATGAACAACCCGTATTCAGTTCGATTGTTATGGTTCGTTTAGGGGGAACGTTACAAAATTTTAAATTTATGGTAGAAAATGTCGATGTGATAAATAAGTTATTGTAATATAATAAATTATTATAACATAACGTATGTAAGTGCTACTATAAAATATACATTTAGTGATTAGTTTAACAAGGAAACCAGCAGTAAGGAGATCATTCATTTTGGGCTAAATTATGAAACCGCCAAACAAAAAAAAAAGTTATATTCCGCTAGAATATGTTATTCTCTTCAATTTTCACTACATGACCAAATATGCTCTAACGAATGGCTTTACAAAAGAATCAAGAAAATTTGGAGATAGTCGGTGAACTTTTCATGCATCTTCGTCGAACCTGGGACCTTGTGCCACAAGGAGATATCAATAATCTCATTTTGAGGATGAATAATCGTCGCACATGCGTCATTAACATCTGAGGTGCTTTTACAGATTATTATTAATGTTTATTTTGTAATGAATTTTATATTTCATTTAATATTTATTTCTTTATTTAATCAACAAAAACAGAAGTACGTTTTTTTGTACATTGTTAACATTTCAGTAGAGAGTATAAAATACTTTCCTTTCCTGCAAAAGAAGAAAGAAAAATTAAACGGCGAATGAAACCGCGGTTCAACGCTAGTTTCTAATAAACTTACTTTGTAAACAGTATAGGTACCGAAGGAGCCCTCTAAACTCTATTATTCAAAAAACGAAAATCGGATAATTTTGACAGTTCAAATCGATTACGAATCGAATCAAGTTCCGTTCAACAAATATTTGAACTAAATTTTTATCAAGGCCTAAAGCATTGTTTGATTTATTTTGGTATAAAACTGGGATGTTTTGAGGATTAAGCATCATTCGAAGAATCAGTTCTTTAGATCTCACACAACATGAAGGTAAAATATATCTGGTTTATTAATATTCGTTAATTAATACAAGGGTAATAAGATATGTCAACTACGTATTCTAAACTTACAAACACAAAAACATAACATTGCACAAAAATATAATTGCTGGGAAACGACTTTTATTTTTGGTGTGAAAATTTTCTGTTTGCGGTAGTGCGCGATGTAACGCACGCAAAACATTGTGCTTATGGGTGCATGCAACGGTAGAGGGGTCGGCGGGTTATTTCAAGTTCTGTTATAACATTAAAAACATGCTTTCATAAAAAAAAAGTACGTACAAGTTGTAACTTTGACCTTCAATATTTCCGTACCCAGGTATGGTGCAGTACAAAAAAAATTACAATGATGGAGAACAAGAGACTCAGCTTCATTAAATCCGTTATATCAAAAAAGTTCGGGCCCTTTCTATCAAAAAAGTTCGGGTGCATTCCCTTTTCAAAAGTGTTATGCCATTTATTAATGCTTACTTTAATCAATATTAAACCATTTGATTTAATACTTTCTACATTTGTGTCAGCATTTTCCTAAGTCACCTTTTTGTTTAAAAGAACTACCAGAGTTACTCCTTTCTAGCTTACTTTAAAATTCGGTGAAATTCACCCTAATAATTATATTAACTCATTTTGAAATTCCACCAGTTGATATTTTTAAATCAAACTCAAACTCAAAGCACTTATTTCAAATAAACCAATTACAGACACTTTTGTCAAGGACTTCTATGCAAAATTTAAATAATCAAATCTACCCATATATACCGTCATTTATTCATAAGCTTTAATTTCATCCAATCTGTTATCCAATGTATGTACCTTTTTCAAACACCTCAAATAGTCAACCTTTTGTTCACCTTCATTAATCATTTCATCCATTATATCCAGGTCCTCATCAGCATTGTTTTCGCCATCGGCTCCGTGTCGGCTCTGGGCTCCGGACCCTACCTGCCAAGTGGATGGAGGCCCCAGGGTCCTAGCTTCTACCTGCCTTCTGAAGTTTCGGTAAGTTATAACATTACATTTTAATAAGTTGTAATCATACAACGTGTAACGTTAAATGCGCAAAACCTAAAAACAGTTTGACCAGAATAACGGGCAGAGTTAATTGAACC
Source organism: Eremobia ochroleuca (assembly GCA_949629135.1). Lineage (NCBI taxonomy): Eukaryota > Metazoa > Arthropoda > Insecta > Lepidoptera > Noctuidae > Eremobia > Eremobia ochroleuca. Next base: position 10,909,723 of record OX451410.1, read on the forward strand.
ACTTTTCATTTTTCAAAAAATCTTCATTAATAACGTTGCCGTGTCTGTTTATTAATAGGTCCAGCAAGCCAATGTCAGTGCGGCGCAGAGGCCCGGTGACGACTCCTCCCTCGACAAAGCGTCGTCGTAGACGCAAGAAACGATCAGAATTGCCAGTAAAACTAAAACAGCACATAAAACCTTTACAACTTTTTTAATGACTTATTTTCTCTCTGAAATAGGTCAATTGAATTAAAAATCAGTTGGAGTGTCTGAGGTTTTGCGCATTTAACGTTACAAGTTGTATACAGCTTGGCACTTCAATGGCAACATTAATTTAACAGACGAATACGGTTTCGCGTTTTGGGTTATTAATATTAACTTATTAATCGTCTCTTACAATAAATCCATTATCGATCACAGAATCCATCAAACAGTCCTCTCAAAGAAAGCCTCCTCCTCCAAGAGACTGAAGCATCTGGCTCCGATGCCCTCAGGGAGTATGGACCTCCGAAGGTTGAAGAGTTGGTCCAGTTCAGCGTCAACCAGGGCCTGCCTGATGTGGCTACTGAACAGTCCTTCTTTGTGCAGTCTTTGGCTACCCAGGACTTGCAGTCCGCTGTTGAAGAATCTGCTGCAATTGAAGGTAAAAAAAATTGCTATTTTATAACAGAACATTATAGTTCAAACTATTTTTTTTTTATTTTATTTATTTATTTATTCAGTAGTACACATACATTTTAAACGCTTAAGTTGGTGCCAACATAAACTCATTAGAGTTTTACCGTACACCAAAATCATCGACTACATATTTAGAGTTATACATTAGTTACTTACATTTAGAGTTTAGAGTTATAACCACTTAAGTAGGTCGCTATTGAAAGATTAGCTTTTGTCCGCGTGTTAGCCCACAAGCAGACCAGAAATTATCCCGCGGAAACGGACTACCGGGATAAAAAGTATCCTATTTCCTAACCCAAGTTATGGACTACCCATGTGCTAAATTTCATGCAAATCTGTCGAGCCGTTTTCCCGTGAAAGCATCACCACCAAACAAACTCACTTCCGCATTTATATACACAAGTTAGGATAAAAGACACTTAGACAGTGATAGTGCTCATTAATAATAAGGAATGATTTAAATAAATCATTAGCTATAAAACTGTTAATAGAGCTGCCGTGCGATTCTGTAACCATCTCACCGTGAAAACTTGGGTGAAGTAAGCGTGGAGTGAGTCGTTAATAGTGTCAATCCCTAGCATCAGCATGACTCACAGCTCACTCTAAGCTCACTTCACCTTAGTTATCACGGTGAGATTTTTGCAGAATCGACCGGCTGTAGTTTTAAAATGAACATACTTTCACTATCATTGTATTTATAACTACTACAGACGGAAAATCGGAAACCATTTAAAACCAATCCAGGAAATCTAACTCTAATGAGAACGTATTTTAATTCACAGCAAGCACTGAACAAGCCGCCGCTAACATCGAAGAAATAGCACCAACCACCGCGGCCCAGCTCGCTCAAATTGCTGCCGAAGAACAAGCCACAGAAACCCTCTCTGAAGCTCAACCCACCTTCGAAGCAACCCCTCTAGAGGTTGTAGCAGAGATAGTTGAACAGACTTCTGAAGATGTCCAGACTGAGGAAGCCACAGAGCGGGCAGTACAGGAAGAAAATCTTGCACTTACTGCAGTTAACGCCGAAGAAGAGATTGTCGCTCCTACTGCTGTGGCACAAGAATATATTACCACTGTCGTAGAAGAGGTTGTGGTACCCACTGCTGCTGTTCTTGAAGAGATTGTTGTACCTGCTGCTATTGTTGAACAAGTTGTTGTTGAAAGAGTAGCTGAGGAAGTCAACAACATTGCTGAAGCCTTGGTTAAGTTGGAGAATGAAGTTAAGGTTGCTGAGGTGAGACAAAAGCTAATGAACATTGAAACTTTGGACTTCTATCACTATACGTGGACGTTAACTATCAGTTAGTCAGACAAAGAGACGTATGAAATAATTTGTACTGTTTTCAGGCTCTTGAGGCTGCTGTTGAAATTAAGGCTGAAGTTTCAGGGTAAGTGCTATCAAACCTACTTATAATACAATGTAAGCGCATTGATTGATGTTTAGCAGTTCTTACTATTCTCATAGTATTCACCTTATTACGAGTATTATTAATCATATTGAACCCTAAGGCGATTATCACACTGCCACGCATCACGCTGCATGTTGCTTGTCAACGCACCTACGCGCGTACTTGCGGAAGTGCAGATTTGCATCATCGTGCGGGTTTTTTACGCACTCACGCGCGTAGTTGCGTTTTGTGGATTCACGGCGGCTCTGACTCATTTCATTCAAAGCCATTCACTGTGGTGATAATAGTGCAGTGCAGAGTGTCGCATCTGTTTTGATATAAAAAATGGTTATTAGTGTGTAACTCATTCAAGATGCTGCAGTTATATGTACTAACTGTTTGGTTTTTGTACGTGTGCGCATGTTTCTCCGCTTGTAGGCGCGTGATTTGCATGAACGCGCGTGGATGCATTTTCTGTGTTTTGGACTGTGCGTGTTTTCTATACAAACGGAGATACTTACAAGCAACGTTAGAACACGCATTCACGCGCTACGCTGCGTGGTGCGTGGCAGTGTGTTTCGCCTTAGATTTAGATTTAGATTTAGATTTTTAATCTATTTGTTCACAGACCCCTGCAACAGGCTCCTGAAGGTTTTCTTGAATACGGACCCCCCAAGGTGGAGAACATTGGCAAGTCTGCCGCAGTTCAGGTACATACTCCAAACATCAGGTCATTTTGGATAGTGTAAACTATTACGTCATTATCACCATTTCGACACTTTGTGCTAGCGACCGTTCCCGCCCAAGTAGCACAAAACTGCATTATAAGATGTCACAAGAGGTAACATCGGTAACTTTAGCACTTATGAAGAGTTATTACAGTACACTCGACCTGCAATAGGTGAAAAGTGAGCTTTCACCTGAATAAGAACGTTATTATGCGTCACGGAGACCACACTGTAACGCTTGCAGCGTTAATATAGGTAACAAGTTCAGTATTATAAAGCTTTAAGCAATTTAAAGGATTTTTGTGGACTTTAACTAAGCTATATTCTGAATTGAAGACCACAACTGTACCATTAGAAAACTTGCATTTTAAGAGAGATCACGTGAGCTACTATAATGTAATCAGTTATTCTGTGGCTTCAAATAACAAAGATATAATGCCTTTTGCTGCACACAGTGGAACTTGTGTAATGTTAATCAGCTTGTTACACGCAATCGTATAATAGCTCTTATAAAGCCTACATGATCACTATGGGTGAACATTATATGATGCTAAGTTAAAGCAAACTGCTCTATATTAGCTCACATGTTACCCATAATCTCAGTGAAAGCTGAATACTTGTACTATCGTTGACAATTAATCTACTAGTGCCGTTAAATAAGACCTTGAAGACTTCTTTATTCAGCGCTTCGTATGTAAATAGCTAATCGCGTCGTTTAAGATATTGTGATATGTGGAAATATAAAAAAAGGACTGGCGGAATACGCCGAAAAATTAATGCAGAATATTTGAGGATTCTGAACAGAAATACAGATGATACAGTGAACATTGAACAGGCTACACGTTTTGTGAATAATGGTCCAAGTGTGAATGAAATTTTAGAACGGGAGGGTTCCGTATTCGAAATTGTTGGTGTAAAAGCATCTGCAGATTTAGATGGACAAAACTCTTCAAGTATACAGCGAATGTTAAAAGATAGTGGTAACGTATTGTACAGTAATGACAATGAATATAGATGGGCAGATAGATCTAACTATTCTGCAAGTTCAGATAGTGACAGTGTATGTAGTAATTATGATAAAAAAGAAAAAATTCGAGAAAATATAAGAAAATGGGCCATTGAAAAAAATATTGCACACACAGCTTTAAGAGATCTGTCAAAAATTATCAATGAATTTATTCCAAGTACATTACCTAACGACCCCAGGACAATTTTAGGTACACCCGGACAAATCACCTTAAAAATAATCGATGGAGGTGAATACTGGCACAATGGAATAATAATAAATTTGCAAAAAATATTGCTTTGTTGGGAAGATGCTCCTGAAACAATTTCGTTGAATATAAACATGGATGGTTTACCAATCTTCAAAAGTTCCAAAAAAGAGTTTTGGCCTATACTTTGCAACGTTTTCGAGAATCCTTGTGTCAGGCCATTTGTTATTGGCATTTATTTTGGAATAGGGAAACCGAAAAATTTAAATACTTATTTAGAAGATTTTATTAATGAAATGGAAGTATTGCTTCGGGATGGTATTTACTTTCAGGATTCTGGAAGAAAGTTCACAATAAAGTTTATTTCGTCATCAGCGGCATATGAATTTGATGTTCCCGGCACGCTGCAGTGGGCATTGTCGTCGGTATCCGTATTTTGTTCCATTCGACGCAATTCCTTATCTGCCTCTTCGTATGTAGGTATAAAATTTCTCTTAAAAACACATTTGTACGAGTTCCATTCTGGTCCTGGACTAGAATGACCGTCTTTTATTAATTTAGATGCAAATTTGATATTTTTTGGTGGCCAGCGGACAATCAGATCAAGACCTTTCGATTCCCATAGCGTGGGAACGATGGTCAGTTTAGGTACATCGTACTCGATCGTCTGTACTATTTTAAAAGCCATAATATTTCTCTGAAAAGAAAAACAATTGATAATTAAATAGGTATAATGTACATAATTTCTTTTTTACCTATCTACTGTGTATGGACTGTCCCATCCCAACGCTCCATGCATAAAACTAAATAAGAAACCAACTGGAATTAGTTTACGTTTGAAATAATACGTCTGTGCACGAATGAAAGTAACGATAAGTTCAATCCGCGATACACACCCGACTGCGGTCCGTCACACGTCGCGTCGGCTGATAGGATAGCGAGGCGAGGTGTGTCAAAGGCGAGGAGGGGGGATGCTCCCGCGCCTCACCTCGTAGGCGAACATACACGATCATGCAAGCGTCAATCATTTCCATCAATCATGAATGATGGTTGAATGACGAAATTTTATCGCATACAATTTTCGTCAATCATCGCATTATACGGTAGGTTTTTCGTCAATCAAAATTTTGACTGTGGCAAAACTGACAGCAAAACCTATCGTGTAATGTTCGCCATAGACTCATACTCTGACTGCACTTAGATCGCGCGCATACTGTAGGAACTTAGGTACCTTATCTAATCTTTTTCATTTCACAATGACCACACTGTTTAAAAGCCTGAGCTTTTAAAAAGTTCCTAATTATTTCTACTTTGGTCGAGAAAACTTTGATACTTACTAGGTACATGATTAACATACGCTAATCCAAAATATGATGTGATGATGATGATCCACGGATCCCTAAAATTCCTGCAGAGTTTATCGGTTCACTGATGATTACCTACAGTTAGTTGCGTACATGTTACCCACTATCAAGCTTTACATGAATCTGTAGCTGACTTGTGTAATACAAGAACCACTCGTAACAGCTCGTTACTGATTCATGTACCACGAGTGGACACTTAAACAGCTCATGCCGTTTGATTGTGGTTAATACGGTACACATTGCTTGTCTGCCATTTTTTAGATTCTATAACCTATGTATACAATATAATAACAATTTGTTGTTGTTTAGTAAACGAGAATAACAACACAATTTGAATGAAAATGTAATGATTTTATACGTAAACAGCTTATTGTCAAATTACAATGGAAAAATAAAAAGACTTAATTTTTTATAATAATATCATCAACCTATTTTATACTATAATTTTCAAGTAAACAGTAATATTTTGAGAGCGCGTGAAAATATTCGTCTATAATTATATAGTATTTGACAATAAACTCTCTTTCCCATTCGAATTTCATGCACATGGAGGAAAAACAAAGTTTTACTTACCGATAAACATTTGCCTATTTCCCACAAACACTTTGCAATATGGTTCACACAAAACATATCAAAATAATAAGTAGTAGGGTGAAAATCATTCACAATTTTGCCACTTGTGTATTGTCAACTCCATAAAAGAGTTACTAATATCCTGGAGTGTATTTTGTGCTGAAAAATAGGTAACAAGTACTCTATTATTCAGCCCTTGTGGTGTATAAAAGGTAACACATAACCTGATAATCAGTCATTATTCAGCTCTTGGGGCGACTGTTACCTTTAATAATGCTCAAATAACGCTGATATAGTGCAACCAGCTACATTATTCAGCTAACAGCTGATTAATTTGTGCCCAAATCAGAGTTATATCAGCTGAGTAGGCGCCTCTAACGCTCTTATTCAGCAGGTTTATTCAGCTGAAGATTTCATTGTGAACAGTGATTCAGCTACTATTCAGCGCTTCTGTGCTACTTGGGCGGGGCCCCTTTATTGAGTGTGCAAGACACCCACCGCCATTTTATCCGTGTATAATACTCGTATATGTACAACATTGATCAGGCAGGGGACATAGTTCTTCCATAGTTCAAGGTAACCAATCTTGTCTAAGGAGCCTCTTCGAGTTGACTTTGGCCCCTCGTACGCTTTCCAAAGGTCCGGGACCCTCGGGTCCCGAAATGTGTCAAAGAAAATAAATAATAAATATAAAATGAATGTATTTAAGTAACCAAAAACTGAAAGAAATGATTGAAAATCAATTAAAATTAAATTGATATAACTAATTATTAAAAATGACTTAATAAAGTCTCTGCTTTTTTATTAAAATTCCTTGATTTTCAATTGTTTTTTTTCATTGTCCACTTTGCTTGGTCTTTGACATCCATACACAGTCCTCCAATGGTGCTATCAAAAATCAAAATATCATCAAATCATCTATTTTAATAAAATATAATAATATTTCAGATGGCTCCTACCAGTGTTTTTGAAAACAACGAAGTCAGGAGGAGGCGTTTCTCACCCAAATTCAAGTAATTTTTTTTACATATTATTTATGCCAATTTTAAAATTTATCTTTGGTCACTAAGCTGCTGAACGAATCAATTATGTAACTGTTAGAAGGTCAACTAATGTAGTATCGTAAACAGCCAAAAGCGTTCCCACTGCTGGGACACAGGCCTCCTCTCTGTGAGAGGGAGTGGGCCATAATCCACCAGGCGGGCCCAGTGCGGTTGGCGGGTGACACATGTCTTCAAATTATTTGGTTCTACGACATGCTGGTTTCCTCACGATGTTTTCCTTTACCAATTTGAGAACAACGGTGATGACATTAAATATACAAAGTAAAGTGCCTGCCTGGCTTCGATCTCACGACCTACAACTTGTTAGTCGGGTCCGATATCACTGGGACAGCATTTTTTTTTTCTGAATCGACCTGCTCTTGACCTCGATCACGCTGATGGAAAGCTATGGATGGGGTCTATGATGGAACGATCGTGCCCAGAAGATGTCTGTTCACTCTTGCTTTGAAGGCAGACGGGTTAAATGTGGAAGGGAACACAGACGCTGGCAGAGAGTTCTACATTTTGAGTGTAGGGATATCAACCAAGTGTGGATGGTACGTTGCAGTACGTCTTGTAATCCGGTAGTCAACTGGGCGATGGTGGGATCTGCAGTGCGATTCTGTAACCATCTCACCGTGAAAACTTAGGTGAAGTGAGCTTGGAGTGAGCTGTCAGTGTCATCCCACCTGATACTAGGGATTGACCATGCATACATTTACAATCATAATCAAGATTTTAATAATAACAAACAATGTCGATGCGTATTTTATCAGTCTAGTAGCTGTGAATGTTTTATTTTAATTATTGTTCATTCGTGACGCGCTCGCACCTCACGACTAGTATAGTAATATAAGGACTAGTCCAGAAAAAAAAATAAAAAAAAAACCACATTGAGATCCAAACTGAGTTTCTGTTTGACTATTTTACTTTAAAACCCCACAAATTTGACAAGTAAAATACTAGCTTTGAAATTATATAAAATGATCAAAAGAATTAGCATAAAAAATAGTATTAAAATCTCGAATATAATTTAAATGTTTGTTTGTATCAATCGCTAGCATCAGTGGGATGACACTGACAGCTCACTCCACGCAAGTTTTCACGGTGAGATATTTACAGAATCGACCGGTAGGTCGTGGAGCTCCTGCGTACACTCTCCGAAGTACAGTATGTAGAAGGCCAATGATTACCTACGCCAATGAGCCAGGCGGTTAAGCTTAGTCCCCAACGTCATATAGCTACACAACATGGTCATCATCATCTGCCTAGCCTTTTCCCAACTATGTTGGGGTCGGCTTCCAGTCTAACCGAGTGCAGCTGAATACCAGTATTTTACATGGAGCGACTGCTTATGTGACCTCCACAACCCAGTTACTGGGTAATACGATACCCCTTGGTAAGATAGTTGCCAGACTTTCGTGCTACTGACGACCCGTAACGACTGACAAAGATGCACGAATAACACCCGGGACCACCGGGTTAACGTGCTTTCCGTGGCACGGAGGGGTCTTGGTACGTGAAGATGGTCATCCATCCACGGACCAACCGCGGCAAGCGTAGCTTAACCCGATGGATCGACCCGTGCGGCTGTTATTACTTAGCCACAAGCCCCCCTTAGCTATACAACATATAGATCCATTTAAATGGATCCATAAAAATCCCAATCTATCATCAGCATTCTCTTACCCTTATCCCAATTTATTTGGGGTCGGTGCAACATGTACAGTATTTTATCTCATGAAGCGACTCGCGCTTTACTTCTGGTTAACTTACCGAGTGTACAAGCAGGCTGTGAATGTGTTTAGGCGCAGGAGCTCTTGGTATCATCCGAGACAGTGGCGAACCTGCGGGGTAATTGCGCAACACTAACAGCCGGTCGATTCTGTAAAAATCTCACCGTGAAATCATAAGTGAAGAACACTTAATAGTGTTAATCCCTAGCATTAGGAATGAATAAGAGCTCACTTCCCGCTCACTTCACTTAAGTTCTCACGGTGAAATTACAGAATAGCACTGCAGTAACAATGGCTTTCATTTTGACAATTCAACAACATTCATTGCGTTATTTACGTTGTTGAGTAGAGAAATCTGTCGAACATGTTATGTAATGGATTAGCAATATCCTGCAAAATCATTCAGATTGTTATTGATCGTGAGTTATGCAATTAGGGTGCTGCAGTACTAATTAAATGTAATTTCGCTTTCAGGTCCGGACACAAGAAACACTAAGATTTCAAATAAATGGAAAGCAACATAGGACCAGGGAACAGCGAGAAAAATGGACTTCGTGAACAACTCTTAATTTTAAAAGGCCATTTAAAAAACCCATCCGCCATTTAGGTTACTGTCAGCAAGTCGCCATTTGTTTTTCTTATTTGAAATTAGAATGATAAAACCAAAACAGCTTATAAAACTTTTGGGGTTTACTCATTTTAGTAATGATTAGCGACTATGATCGTACATTTTGGACGTTTAAGCGTTACTTAGCTTGAAGCAACGTTTATGAATAAACAAATTTGGCAAAAGTGATCTAAATATAAACGTAGAAATTATAAATCACTAGCGACAATGGAGAAACACTGATAATTTTAGAGCCATTATTTCTCGTAAAAAGTATAGGATAAAAAATGGTTATTGTGGGTTATCGCTAAGAGATAGATATATACCATCGCGGACTTTTTTGGAGACCTTTTTAAGGTTTACAATACTGTAGTACATTATTTTGATCTATATCGACGGGTTCAGCCAGCGTTTACAATGTAGAAGCGGAAAAAAATGTGTTTATTTACGACATCACATTAGAAACCTCTAAAATTATCAGTGTTTCTCTACTATATTATGCATGTGTTATACATATAAACCTTCCTCTTGAATCACTCTATCTATTAAAAAACACCGCATCAAAATCCGTTGCGTAGTTTTAAAGATCTAAGCATATATAGGGACAGACAGACAGGGAAGCGACTTTGTTTTATACTATGTAGTGATGATATACCTATAACGTACGTTTTTGGGTACTTAATTATATAACTTGTGATGAAATATCTTATAACATGTAATCAATGGAGGAACATGATCTAATGTGATAATTAATTTTATGATCAATAACATCAAAATGTAATAAAACGTTGGTATTATTTTACATTTGTTTAATTTCCTAAAATAAGCTGGCTTTATAAGTCGTATAGTGACGTTTTTAGGCTTCCGTAGGTACCCAAAAAGTGCCAAAGGAACCCTATTACTAAGCCTCCGCTGTTCGTCCGTCCATCCGTATGGGGGCTGGACCTCATGAAACATAATAGGTAGACAGTTGAGATTTTCACAGTGTTTATTTCGTTTGCCTCTATAAGAACAAATAATAAAAATACAAAACCATACAAGAAAGATTTTTTTCGGTGGTTTGGCCTTGTGGTCCCTTTGTGTGAGAATCTGACTCGCACTTGGCCTATTTTTTACAACGGCTACCGTTGGCTTTTCTTCTCCCTTTGATCCATCTAAAGGTTGCCTTTAAAAGATCGCTTTAAGCGACAACGCCGCCCATTGTGTCACCCCTTTAGTAAAAATATCTGCCGTGCGATTCTGTAACCATCTCACCGTGAAAGCTTGGGTGAAGTGAGCGTGTAGTGAGCTGTCATTCGCTAGGGATTAACACTATTAAGTGCTCACTTCACTGTGGGGGCTCGTGGCTAAATAATAACAGCCGCACAGGTCGATCGATCAGGTTAAGCCACGCTTGCCGCGGTTGGTCTGTGGATGGGTGACCATCTTTACATACCGAGACCCCTCCGTGCCTCGGAAAGCACGTTAAGCCGTTGGTCCCGGCTGTCATTCGTAGATCTTTGACAGTCGTTACGGGTAGTCAGAAGCCTGAAAGTCTGACAACCAGTCTTACCTATGGGTATCGTATTACCCAGTAACTGGGTTGTGGAGGTCAGATAGGCAGTCGCTCCATGTAAAATACTGGTATTCAGCTGCATCCGGTTAGACTGGAAGCCGACCCCAACATAGTTGGGAAAAGGCTAGGCAGATAATAAAAAGTGCTCACTTCACTTATGATTTCACGGTGAGATTTTTACAGAATCGACCGGCTGTAATTCTTATACACCACGTACAGACGCCAGCACATCAAGCTACCACAATCTGTCAAATTTCTTTAATAGATTTTCAACTTTATCGCTAAAGCATAAGGCTCAAAGTTGATTGGGAAAATTTGACAGTTTCGAGTACCTTGATGTGCTGACGTCTGTACATAATAAAGATTATTTTATCAATCTATCTTTTCCTTCAAAAAACTCCAAGCAAAGCTTGTTCCATAAATTTTGGTTACCTTGGATTTGTTGCCCAAGGACTATCACGTAGGTACAATGGATAAACGTGACCCGTCTCCGTCGTTAACGATTAAACTCAACTGCGAAATACTCGGTAAAATTATCTATCTTGTAATAATATTCTTAGGGAATTGTCTGTTCATAAATGATATTTTTACATAAGGTAATCGAAGAGTAAAATTAAAATATTTTTGGGGTACAGAAGCCGAAGGGGAAAGAAGGTGTCTGTCAGTTTGTCCGTCATCGCATCTCGCAAAAGTACTCAAAATCAAAGTCAAATTATTTTATTTCACTTAAAACTACATGGGCACTATGTAACGTCAACAGCATGTCGTTTTGATGAACAAAATATGATTCGCAGCCGTAAGAAATATTTGTGAATACATACTTATTACAGTCGCAAACCATATTTTGTTCAACATACTCGTAAAACCTGATAATGAAAGACAAATCAACCAAATCACGTTTTCGTGAAAAAAGTTTTTGCATCAGTATACAACGTGTAACGTTAAATGCGCAAAACCTCAGACACCCCAACTGATTTTTAATTCAATTGACCTATTTCAGAGGGAAAATAAGTCATTAAAAAAAATTGTAAAGGTTATGTGCTGTTTTAGTTTTACTGGCCATTCTGATCGTTTCTTGCGTCTGCGACGACGCTTTATCGAGGGAGGAGTCGTCACCGGGCCGCTGCGCCGCGCTGACATTGGCTTGCTTGACCTATTAATAGACACGGCAACATTGTTAATGAAATTTTTTGAAAAATGTGATCTATATTAAAAAGTGGTTCAATTAATTCTGCTCGTTATTCTGATCAAACTATTTTCAGGTTTTGCGCATTTAACGTTACACGTTGTATAACACTGAAGGGGGAAGTATTCTCCAGCTGGTCAATTCTGTAAAAATCTCACCGTGAAATCATAAGTGAAGTGAGCACTTAATGGTGTTAGTCCCTAGCGAATGACAAGTCACTCCAAGCTCACTTCACCCAAGCTTTCACGGTGAGATCGTTACAGAATTGCACGGCAATGTCGCGTTCCCTAGGATAAAACTCGAAATTTCTCTTCATTTTTCAAGCAGACAGGGTCGCGACCCCAGCTAGTGAATTAATGTATTCGCGGATTCTTGAAACGCAAACAAATTATCTGGATTTAATCTTTAATAAATAATGATTGTGTCATTATGAAATTAACATTTTTATAAGATTCGAGGTGTGTCTGGTATATAAGCGCTGGGGTAGATTTGATTGGTACATTGAGATAAGCGAGTTCGTTTTGATAACATTATGGAACATTATTTTATTCTGAATTTGTTTTTCGCTGTCACCATGTTATCTGTGTAAGTATACAATAAAACCTGTCGGTCGACTCTGGAAAAATCTCACCGTGATAACTAAGGTGAAGCGAGCTTATAGTGAGCTGTGAGTCATGCTGATGCTAGGGATTGACACTATTGACGACTCACTCCACGCTCACTTCACCCAAGTTTTCACGTTGACATGGTTACAGAATCGCACGGCTGTTCAGCACAGCTATTCACAAATTCACAACCATTCGATACGCTTCCGTACCTAATCGAACAACAACCAATGTTATCGTAGGAGAGCTCTAAACGCTGTTCACAAATCCAAAACTCGAAAATTTTCTCAGTTTAAAATCAAATAGACGACCGCTATTCTTCCGACAGCTGTTTGCCGTCGGGGGCAAGGCAAATCAGCAGGCTAATCGCGTAACACACTATCAGTAGCAATGGGTTTCATTTTGACAGTTCAACAACATTCATTGCGTTATTTACGTTGTTGAGCTGACACATTTTTCCAACAATGGAGCAATAGATTAGCAATATGCTTCAAAATCATTCAAATTGAGAACTCTCAATTTGAATCATTAACACACTATAACTATAGTGTGTTACGCAGTTAGGGTGCAGGTTATGGAAATGTGTCATTTTGGATACGATAGCCTGTCGGATGGTTGTGAATAGATATGTTGGTGAAGATTGATAGAAGCCTAATTGTAAATTGGAGTGCCTTGGAGTGTAAATGTGGTGCTGTTTCACAAACGATGGGACATTTTATATAATGTCCTTCACGTCCTGTCAGTTGCACGTTACGGAAACTGATGGACGCTAGAGATGGCGCCAAACTCGTTTCCAAATTCTGGACCGAGTCGATTGAAATTACCAAATGATAAAATAATTACTGTAAATGAAATTGCACTGTGCACTGTGCAGAGACAAGTTTAACCCGAAATATCATTCACGGGTGGCGATACTTATAGAGGACGTCATTTCCGATGCTCAAACCTGATCTTATCCGGAAAAGAACCCGAGTTACCGACATAGCTTGCAGAGTAAGCAAGCGGTCATGTTTAATTCAAATATGGGCATGCTGTTGCCTCATTTAGTACTTAAATTTTGGAAATCATGTTGTATATAGTCCTCCAAGCCGTATTTCGGCCACGGTGGCCAATCTCAACGGAGACAAACCTTCGGCGCGTGAGATATTATAGTGCATAAATGTGTGCGCAAACACAGGTAACTAGTCTCTCTCTCCCCTCATTCTCATAGTCCGATGGGACTACAACCCGACACGAACGGAGATAGATCAGGCGCAGGACAAACGGCTTTACGTGCTTTGGGGTATGATACCGCCAACTACTTTACTCCGGGCTGTTTTCGATTCCCAGTTCGGGCAAAATGTGGGTTTTTCCATTAAGAATTTCTTAGTAAATCTCTCTGTAGAAAGAGGTTACATAGTTTCTTTCCATTTCAGATCCTGCCCCACAGAAGTTCAAGGGAATAAGGGCATGGACGACCCTACTAGAGACTTATACAACTATCCCTGGCGAAGGTTCAACCACCTCAAGAGATTTGACGAGAAGGAATTAGACGGACAGATTCTGTTTGGCGAGGAGAGGTGAGTTGTTTTTATCTTACCTTTTTGTATTCTTCCCATCCTCACGTACGGTTCTCAAACTCAGTCTTTACTAATTCAGCAGAGGTCCACGTTCGAGGTTTGCCAGAGAGCTATGGAACGGAGTATTCTGGGTATTAAACTTGTGAACCGGGTTAAAAATACAACAGTCTGTTCCATCTCTAAAATAACTGATTCAATGTCACTTGGAAAGATGCCACGCTTAAATGCAATTGGGCTGGACACGTCTGCGCATGTCAGACGATTAATGAGCCAAACTTACGACCCAGTTGGGTCCCGCTTAGTGGCAAACAACATTGCGGCAGGCCTAGAGAGATATGACGGGATGAGCTGGACTTCTTTAATAAAATATTGGTCCTTGGCAGCTCTGGACAGTGAGAGGTGGAAAGAGATTAGGGAGGCCTTTGCCTACCAGTGGGACATTAATCGTTAATAATAAAATAATAATCATTACAATGACCCATTTTTAGGTCTAACAGCATTTTAATTACACCTTGTAGAATTTGACATACAATGTCAAACAAATAGGTAACTGACTATCCGAAATCTATTCCTTTAAAATAATAAAGAACGTTGTCATTACAGGAACTATACAAATTACCCCATATATAATCGGAATCAACTGCCCATGGACGAAGATGACCTTAAAAGCAAGAAGTCATCAATCAATGAAAAGCGTTTCAGTAATGTACAACTTGTAAGTATTTAAAAACATGAGTTTTTCATCGTCCTTCTCCTGCTCTGAACCTAATTTATTTGGGGTCGACGCAACATGTATTTTTATTCCATACTTCTCTATTAGTCATCTCGTTAGTTTTCTTCTTCTACTTTCTCTTTCTAGCCATATCATCTTTCACGCAGTCCGTTCATCCACATTCATGCTTATAACTTTTCTCACGAAAAGAAGGTTTATTTGTATAGGTAATCCTTTGTCATTTGTAGGGTTATTGGAATCCACTCTAGGCTTTGTTGGATAAACGGAATTTATACGCTTAGGATGGATTCCCAGACATGCGTTTCCGCGTATCCATATTCTTATGGTAGTTTTTTTGGGGTGTATAAACGGAAAAACCACGAGCTATTAGTGTCATCCCACCTGATACTAGGGATTGACCAAGCAAACAATAATTCAATCATAATCGAGATTTATATAATATTTTTATGCTAATTCTGTTGATCATGTTATATAATTTCAAAGCTAGTATTTAAATTGTCAAAACGTTACTATTTTTTAATCTAGGAAAAAAAGAAAAAACAATAAAATTGACATTCTGACTAAGTTTATGTTTTGCTATTTTATTCTTAAAAAGCGCACCGTGAAAACTCGCGTGGAGTGCCATGCAAGTTTTCACGGTTCTCACCGTGAAATCATAAGTGAAGTGAGCTTAAAGTGAGCAGTCAATAGTGTTAATCCCTAATAACAGCTCACTTCACCTAAGTTCTCACGGTGAGATTTTTACAGAATAACACTGCAGTTGTCTGTTGTGTGTAGTCTGAAGTTAATTATTGATATTATTTTCCAGGGTTACGGAATTAAGGTGTTATATGGTCGTGTTCCTGGTACTGTCATGTTTTTGCCATCAACTGCCTGAAGACTGGTGATGACCTTTTAGAAAACAAATGGACTCCTGCCATACCAGCTTAAACCAAAGACGTATCCTGCCAAAGTGTTAACTCCGTATCTTTGTTATTATTTTACAATGTAATATTATATTTAAGCGACTAACACAATTAGCCCTTGTTCGCACGGACGTAAAAATTTCGCGGCGGGATATCATCGCACACAGACCACAGTACTGCTATTCTATGTATAAAAATCTCACCGTGAGAACTTAGGTCAAGTGTGCGTGAAGTGTGATTCAGTAGATTAATGCTAGGGATCAACACTATTGACTGCTCACTTCAAGCTCACTTCACCTATGATTACACGGTGAGATTTTTACAGAATCGACCGGCTGGTTTTTCAACTTTCGGTGTTGAGAATCCAACGCTAAGAAGTGCGTTGAAAATCCGGTGCGCGAAAAAAAAATCTACGCGGGAAATAAACACCCGTGCGTACCTGGGCTAATCCTAGTAATAGTGGACAGATGAATAAACGTATTTACAAATTGACTTGCTATTTAACTGTACTTAATAAAACATAGCATCACACCTTGTTCTCCGAAGAGTTGAGCAGAGATATACCTCTAGTACACCGACATTTCTCCATTTATGGTTAACCCTTAATTGCATGATTTTTACTTTTTTAGCAAATTAAATTTATTTGGACGTAACATTAGCTCTATAGTAAGGAAAAAATATTAAAAAAAATATATTCATGAAAATACTTTTTATTTTTTAAATGGCCTAGTGGAAATTTACATCTTTATGTAATCAGAACGAATCTACTGGGAACAAAATGAGTTGAATATCTCTAACAATTGGGGAATCCCCGTGCTCTGTGGAAACGAAAATATGGCATTGGATTGGTTGATGGAAATCATAGACATAGAGGATGGACTGTGCAATCCCTATCCTAGCAGTAACTAAAATATGGTCAGAAAACGTGTGAGAGAGACGGCTATCGGATACTCCCCTGTTGTTATCTCTTTCTAAAATTCTGATTGGTCCACGTCAGAACTCTGCAGGTGCGGATCATAACTACAAACCTACAGAGAGAGACAGAGCAGGGGAGTATCATCGCACTGTCCCTTTCTAACAAAGTGGACAATTTTCTGAGTGGATCGCGCAGTCCATCCTCTATTGTCTATAATGGAAATTTACATCACGATGCATTTAAGGGTTAAATCCCATATAATAGGGCACGAGCTTATTGCCATCAACTGGGCACAAATCCAGGCTCCGGTCTGCTGCTGAGACAAACCCAATAAGACTACCCGACCTGGAAATCGAACCCAGGACCTCACGCTAAGCAGTCGCGCTTGATCACTAGACCAACGAGCTAGTTGCACTATTTAATTGTATCAATATTTATTTCTAAATTCAAAGTCAAAAGACATTTAATCAACCTCTATTCTTTCACCACAAATAAATACAAGAAAAGGCTCAATACTTGGCTAAAATCGCTTACGTATGATGCAACTGAAAAACTTGTGGAAGTGAAACACATTCACACTCACACACGCTAACACACACATACAGACACCCTCACTTACACTACACTTATTCCGTAATTTTACTGTCGTGTTTTTTCTTCTTTTTTCCTTTTTTTTTAACTACTTACATATTATAGTTTAAAATATGTTTTTCTCTGGAACGAACTACCCTCTCACTAGGAGCCGGGCGTTGATAGCTGCGCCACAGTTACTAACTTTTGCAGTTATCATCGTTTAACTATTATTATGATTGTATCTGTTGTTGTTCCAAAATAAACGATTTTTTTTTTTAATTAGGGCTTTTCGAACGTCAAAATTACATGAGAGAGTCCCCCAAAACGCCCTCCACCACTTGCTAGTGCTTTAGCTGTGAAGAAGAAGTGGCTCAACAAACTGCCCAGCAGAACAGCTGACTGTTCAATTCTTATCTGTTATACACATTTTAAGTCATCTCGAAATTCCGCAAGAAAAATGATAGTGGTCTTTAACTTCGTGGGTGAGCTACACGCTCAAGCGATACGCGTCTTGCGACAGCGACTGCAGAGAAAAAAAATGAAAGGAATAAACTAATATTTATCTTCTGTCCTTTTCATAATGAAATAGAAAGAAAAAGATGCACTGAACTTAAATTCAGCCGTGCGATTCTGTAACCATCTCACCGTGAAAGCTTGGGTGAAGTGAGCGTGGAGTGAGCTGTCATTCGCTAGGGATTAACACTATTAAGTGCTCACTTCACTTATGATTTCACGGTGAGATTTTTGCAGAATCGACCGGCTGTTTAGTTTGTGAACAAGAGAATCGCCGCCAATGTTCTATACTTTATTTCATACTAGCGACCCGCCCCGGCTTCGCACGGGTGCAATGTTGATCACTGCGTAGTATAAAACAAAGTCGCTTCCCGCTGTCTGTCTGTCTCTATGTATGCTTAGAACTTTAAAAATAAGCAACGGATTTTGATGCGGTTTTTTTTTTAATAGATAGTGATTCAAGAGGAAGGTTTATATGCATATAATACATGCATAATATAGTAGAGAAACACTGATAATTTTAGAGCCATTATTTCTCTTAAAAAGTATAGGATAAAAAATGATTATTGTAGGTTTTCCCTAAGAGATAGACATATGCCATCGCGGACTTTTTTGTAGACTTTTTTAAGGTGTACAATACTGTAGTACATTATTTTGATCTATCTCGTAGGGTTAAGCCAGCGTTTGCAATGTAAGCGCAATAAAATGTGTTTGTTTACGACATCACATTAGAAACCCCTAAAATGATCAGTGTTTCTCTACTATATTATGCATGTATTATACATATAAATCTTCCTCTTGAATTACTCTATCTATTAAAAAAACCGCATCAAAATCCGTTGCGGAATTTTAAAGATTTAAGCATACATAGGGACAGACAGCGGGAAGCGACTTTGTTTTATACTACGTAGTGAAAATTAAAAATGTGCCAATTATATTTATGGAGTTGTCGACTCACCCACAAATAAATTAACTGCCTGCGAGTCGCCTATAGAAAAAATAAAATTATTTAAGAGTGACGTTTTAAATAATTTTATTTTTCCTAAAGGCGACATGTTCACCCGTTTCGGGCGAGTAAATTCGTGCGAATCGACTAATAAGCCCGTAATCATAGTGCGCCGGCGGGAGTGCTTGTTCAGCGCCACTCGTTTGGCGGGCAGAACACTCGTTGACAGACGCATACCAGCGACTATTGCTTGTCGCCGTCGCGCACTCGCTGCTCGTTGCTCGCCAACTGGTTTTTAGTTGCTGGCTCTACTCGCTTCTCGTTAATCGCCAGGGGTCAGCCGTGCGATTCTGTAAAAATCTCACCGTGAAATCATAAGTGAAGCGAGCTTGAAGTGAGCAGTGTCAATAGTGTTAACCTCTAATGACAGCTCACTCTACGCTCACTTCACCCAAGATTTCACGATGAGATGGTTACAGAATCGCACGGCTGGTGCCTCAATCAGCCTAAAGGCGCGTCCCCACTCGGGCCGCGCGGCCGCTCATGAGTTATTATAATGGGGACTTGTTGCAAAGCACAGCAAAATCCTCGAGAGGCTTTGAGGCCGCGCAGTCCTGGTGTGGACGCACCTTAATAACTTCTTCTAAACATAGGCCTCACGATAACCGGCCATTGATTGCGTAACACAATATCAATCTCAATCTGGATCATTTTGAAGGATATTGCTAATCCATTGCTTCATATGTTCGAAAAATGTGTCTGCTCAACAACTTAAATAACGCAATGAATGTTGTTGAACTGTCAAAATGAAAGTGTTACGCAATTACCCTGCTGGTACAGTGAGCGACTACAATGTGGAGATGACAATATAACAATAAATGAAAACACTGGCATAATTTAATGCATAAGAGAATTTTGGAACTATCAAATAAATCCTAACATCGAAATTTAAAAGATTTTTTTTTTTTTCTCAAAACAACTTAAAATAGTCATGGGCTGACGATGGGTTTTGCCAGTCTTTGACTACGACTAGCTATGGTGACTAAGCTATTGGATATATTTTCGTATGCAGACTGGGAACGTCACTAGACATACATATTTACAGACGCCAGCACATCAAGCTACCCGAAACTGTCAAATTTTCCCAATGATAAATGATAAATGATTTATTTTCTGTAAGTAGGTTTGTACAAACACTTTTACATGTCAATATATCAATCAATCAACTTTGGACCTAATGTTTTAGCGATAAAGTTGAAAATCTATTAAACAAATTTGACAGATTGTAGTAGCTTGATCTGCTAGCGTCTGTACCTACATAGGTACGAGTATGCAGTTTAACGTATTATCATATTGTCCTCTCCACCTTATACTCGATGTTTTTTTTTTACCGTCTTCAAATTTTTACAGGTTGTTCTACCCATGAAACAACTTTCACTATGGAACCATCTCTGAGGTCACGAAAAAATATCAGCTGTTTAATACAAAAATTCAATACCAAAATGTATGAAACGGATGATTGTTTTTTCGTGATCTCAGAGTTGGTCTCATAGTGAAAATTGTTCATATTCATGGGCAAAAATTTGGAGACGGTAAAAATTAATGCAGTATACAGGCTCAAATTAAATTAGGTAGCGAAACTCCACAGACGTGATGTGTATCGATATCTAACTAAACACGATAAAACAAAAAACTACTTTTTTTGTTAACTTTTTTGTGGAGTCACTTAATATAGAGTGTAGGTACTACGTGAGCTCGACAAATGGATGTGCGATTAACGCTTATGCGACAAAACTGTACTGCGACTCACCATAGTTCGAATGCACGCTTGTGCGACACACTGAAGATCGACAAGACTTTACTTCGACGGGACTCTTCTTCTCATAATTAGGAAATCTGGCGCTCGGCGGCCGCTGCCGCGACACGCTCGCTTCGCTCGCTCGCCTTCGCGCGTTGTGTGGTCACAGTTCTAACCTAAGCTAACCTAGCATGGGTAGTGTCAAACTACTGTAATACTTCACCAACGTACTGTCGAATTACAGTACTGTCGCACTACCGTGGTGTCGAAGTATTGTCGCGCAATCGTTTGTCGCGCAAGCGTGCATTCGAACTATGGTGAGTCACAGTACAGTTTTGACGCATACATAAGCGTTAATCGCACATCCATTTGTGCGTAGTACACATCTTAATATATATCAATTTAAAAAAAATCTATTTTTTTTTTATGTCAACTACACAGACATGGGTATCGATACCCTAAACGTTACAACACTACCAGCGGTCGTTAACCCCCCAAAAAAAAAACATCAAATATTCTTTTGTTTAATTTTATCGTGTTTACATATGGATACGATACCCATCACTTCTACAGACTTTTGCGAGCTAATTTACTTTGCTAGTTAATTGAGTGTAGATGAAAATATTGCCAAGTTTGGAGCAAAATAAAAATCAGTGTTCATTTACATAGGATATATTTGGATACCATCGTTTTTTTTTAATCTTCCTTCTTTCAATGCGAACATTACAATTATAATAAAATTTGGATACAATACAATTAATCAATTATAATACTGTCAGTGCTGGATTTTATAATTCTAAGCAATTTAAAGTTTCGTACACACTGCAGACACAGTCAAGGAAATAGTTTATCAAATTGGCACACTACCTACCTATATCAATTTACCGTGTTATAGCTATTCAACTGTCAAAGAATTACAGTTATGGTTTGAATATCCGGACAATTTAAGTTGGTTTAATTTAATAAAAAATAAATAATTTCCCTCACTTTACATTTCTTTGAAAAAATATTTGAAGATTCTTTAGACAAACCACTCAGAGCTCATTAATTTTAATACCAAGGAACGGTAAAAATAATAATTAAATAACATTTAACACATTGAACGCCATGGTGGTCACCGGTGAGCGACAGCAATTATTTTAGTTACCGTAAAACGGGGTGAATAGGAACGCAGGGGTGAATCGGGACGAAACTTTAAAATGGATTTTAACGTTGATGTAATATAGTTTGTAGCCAACAATTACACTTAATCGTCAACTATAATATAGTATACACATTAAGAGACCTTTTGGCCAAAACCTATATTATTTCAATGTTAAAATCCATTTTAAAGTTTCGTCCCGATTCACCCCTGCGTTCCTATTCACCCCGTTTTACTGTAATTCTTTGAATAGTAATAAGAAATAATGATTTAGAGTGGGGTTTTTGACTATTTTGAACCGTATGAGCCAATAAAATATAACGTGTAAAATTTGCCGAAATCGCGAATCAGCGTCAGCCCATATGGAAAGTTCAGTGGTGGTCAGTGGTGGTCACACATTGAACGCCGTGGTGGTCCCACGGCGTTCAATGTGTTAAACACAAAAGTTACAATTATTTTAAACGAAACAGTCTATCAAATACAACAGTTTTAATACAACAATACCGACCGAAACACGCAATTTTCAGCCGAAACCGAAACCGTAACCGAACCGAATTCGAACCGAATTCGGCCGAAACTGAAATTGAGGCCGAAACCTGAGCTTTTGGCAGAAACTGGCCGAAACCGAACCTTCGGTCGGCCACTACAAAATAGATCGCACAATGGATTTTATAAAATAAATCATTTTCCTGCGTACCTCAGTTCCCACTTGATAAAAAACCAGAAGGTTGCGGTTAGTGTATGAGTAATTTAGGTACAGACGCCAGCACATCAAGCTACCCGAAACTGTCAAATTTTCCCAATCAACTTTGAACCTTATGCTTTAACGATAAAGTTGAAAATCTATTAAACCTTACCTTACCTATTAAGCAAAATAACTTCCTTAAAATCATAAAATTAATTTATAAATTCGTTCACTCTTATCACAAATAAAAAATGGCTGGCTGAACCATTTTGCCTGCAAAATGACGTCATTATTTCAAATGGAATATTCACTATTAACGCGAGCATAACAATGTTTAAAAAATTAAGTGCGTCTTTTTTGCCATTTGACTACGAAGCCTTTAAATTCATATTTTAAAGCTTCGTAGCTTTAAAAAACGTAAGAAAATTTGAATTTACTCGTATTTACTTATTTATTTATTTAATACTTTAAGCACATAAATTCTATAAATATATCAGTGTGAAAACATAAGTGAAGTTAGCTCAAAGTGAGCTGTCATTTCACCTGATGCTAGAGATCGACTCGACAACTCACTCCAAACTCACTTCGTCTAAGCTTTCGTGGAGATATTTTTATAGTTTAGCAATGCCGAAAGAAAACGCGTGTCTGCGACGTTGTTTTAGTTTCCCAATCCAATTATTTCTGCTCAGGTTTGTCGCTAACCTTAAGTTAAAAAAAACGTTTGTAAATAATAAATAATATAATAACCTAAACTAATTAATACGAAATAATAAAACTTAAGTATTTAAATTGACTAGTACGGACAGCGAATAGTGAAATAATGATAGTCTTCTAATCGAATGATATTATGAATTCTACCGTTCCACTGCGCAGCGGGTAGCGTACTTCAGAGTCGCCGTAAAGTTTGTATCGGGCCGTAATAAATGAATTTGTATATTTAATTAATAACATATTCCATTCTATCTTCATGCCTTAAAAATTAAAAATTAATTATCTTTATAACAGAATGATTGAGAAAGTTTATAAATAATTTTACAACAAGTAAAAATAAATGACACTGATATCATAATACATTCTATCAAAATTGGTTATCCTGTTACATCCTGTTTTAACACTATATATATCTATACAAATAAATAAATTCGGCTAATCTCCGAAGCGGTTGGACCGATTTTGACGGGACTTTCACTGACAATAGCTGATTTTATAAGGAGTAACGTATGTAAAGAAAATCAAAAGGTTTTAACTCGGACGAAATTGCGGGCAGCAGCTAGTCATGAAAGAATAAAATTGTGTAAATCTAACAAGAATACAAGAACAACGCAATTTATGAAGTAATCGATGAGCCTTGAGCCTTTTCCCAACCATTTTGGCTTCTAGTCTGACCGGATGCAGCTGAATACCAGTATTTTACATGGAGCGACTGCCTATCTGACCTCCACAACCCAGTTATTGGGTAACACTATACCTCTTGGTAAGACTGGTTTTCAAACGGGCTTCTGACTACCCGTAACGACTGTCAAAGATCCACGAATGACAGCCGGGACCAACGGCTTAACGTGCTTTCCGAGGCACGGAGGGATTTTGGTATGTAAAGATGGTCGCCCATCCACGGCCCAACCGCGGCAAGCGTAGCTTATCCTGATCGATCGAACCGTGTGGCTGTTATTAGTTAGCCACATGTCCCGCCAATCGATGAACATAATATATTTTAAAAAAACATACAGCCTAACATGGTTTTTTAATTCGTTTAAAAAGCACAGTTTCATCGATTCGCATACATCCTGATTCTATATTGTTATCATAATTACCAAACAATTAACTAATATAAAATATTATGCTTTACAAGCTATGTAATATTATGTTTATATTTTGTCTTTTTTCCTTAATTAAGTACTACAATAACTGAAACACCGGTTTTTAAATATTTGGTCTTGGTCTTGGTTTGGAGAGTAACTTTTCAAAGATTCCCATTTTGTTATAGTCTTCATGGTATCGGCAAAATGTAGACTACAGCGTTATCAAATGTCGTACCGTAGTCACCGTTATTCTGGAAAAAATATAATTCATTTAAGAAAAAAAAAAAAAAATTCAGTAGTATTGGAAATTAATTGCGTAACAGACTATCAATCTCAATCTGAAACATTTTGTAAGATAGGTATTGCCAATCCAATGCTTAATATGTTCGAAATGTCAGTTTAAGTGTAAATAACGCAATGTATGTTGTCGAACTGTCAAAATAAATGTTTGGTACTTAATATTCCCCGCGAAATCTTACCACGTGCAAACCACAGCAATATCGTGTCTTGTAGAGACCACTGTAGCAGCAAGTAATCGAAATGTCAACCGTACGGACAACATGTATTTTGACAGTTCAAACCACGCCAACTTCGCGTTCACTGTGTCGTATAGAGTACGTTAATAGCAGATGTCGTGTTTAGCTAAGGAACTGACGTGGTTTCGAAGAAAGGAATCGTAAAGTTTTTATAGTGATGATTCACTATAAAAACTTTACGATTCCTTTCTTCGAAACCACAAATAAAAAAAATATGTCTCGATTATTTTATAAAGTCCAAGTTTTTATTTTTACAGGGTGTTCTTCTCATGAATATGAACAACTTCCACTATGGGACCAACTCTGAAATCACGAAAACAAAATCAGCTGTTTAATACAAAAGTTCAATACCTACTTGACCAAAATGTCTGAAATAGCTGATTTTTTTTTCGTGAGATCAGAGTTGGTTCCATAGTGAAAGTTATTCATAGGGCTGATGCCCTGCAGGGTAATTGCGTAACCCACTCTCAGTAGCAATGGGTTCCATTTTGACAGTTCAACAACATTCATTGCGTTATTTACGTTGTGGAGCATACACATTTTTCCAGCATATGGAGCAATGGATTAGCAATATGCTCCAAAATGAAAGTAATAGTGTGTTACACAATTAGGGTGCCGTATATCTCACCGTGAAAACAAAGGTGAAGTGAGTCATCAATATTGTCAATCCCTAGCATCAGCATGACTCACAGCTCACTCTAAGCTCACTTCACCTTAGTTATCACGGTGAGATTTTTCCAGAATCGACCGGCTGTTCTGAATTATTCGTTTGTACAGAATTAAATCGTCCTAAATGTGACGTTGAGATCAACACTTAATTCTCGTGATAAGTTAACGAATTAATATACAGTAACTTGTGACCGTCATCATTATTATATTAACACAAAAAACATTACGCCTAACTTCCCTAAAGGGTAGGTAGACATGTAAAAAAAGAGGTAAAAATGCCTCTTTAACCCAAATGCTCTTTCTTGGGCAATCTAGTGTTAATTATGGCTATTGGGTGCCAAGATTATCTTTACTTCGGTGCCCGAGTTGCCACCTGTTTAGGTCAATACCTCCGAACAGACTAACAATAATTGGCAAAAGTCGTGTTAGTAGAAAACGTTATACTTGAAAAGCTCTTTCCATTGGTATACAGCATGCTTTTTTACCGGCTCCAAATTTATACAGGATGTTCCACCCGTGAATATGAATAACTTTCACTATGGAAGCAACTCTGAGATCACGAAAAAAAAATCAGCTATTTCACACATTTTGGTCAAGTAGGTATTGAACTTTTGTATTAAACAGCTGATTTTGTTTTCGTGATTTCAGAGTTGGTCCCATAGTGAAAGAACACCCTGTAAAAATAAAAACTTTGACCTAATAAAATAATCGAGAGATATTTTTTTTTATTTGTGTCCTTCTGACATTCAAGACGAACTGTTAAAAGGAGCAAGGAAACATGAGAAAACTTCTGCTGAAAAACATAAATAAATAACAACCCACTATTTTTTTTGTAAAAAAGTTTTTTTTTTCTTCACTTTTTAGTAGTCGTACCTACCCCACACAATTGGGTAGTTGCATGATATTGAATACTATATATTCTAGTAGATAATATATCCACACATGTAATACAATAATAGAAAGAATTCGAAATCAAATTTGAAATCGGTCGAAAAATAAAAAACTTATAACTTATAGAAACTTTTTGTCTATCTCTTTCTCGCAAAACGAAGTTTTGCATGTAATTTATATGGCGATACTGAACTATGACGTCACAATTCAGTATTTCCCTCTCTGTGTAATTGAGAGTTTTGAACGCTAATATCTTTTCAATTTTTAAAAATATTAAAAAACTGTTTATACCAAGCTATTAGTGAGGTAAAAAAGCTTCAATTTAAATAATGAAAAAAAATTAGTCAACTCGCGGATTTCATACACCACTACTTGCTATCTAAACAGGGAAAGGAAGTTTTGTGTATGTTGACGTTAAAAAACTTGTGGATTAAATACGTACTCGTATTATTGAAGCTAACTCAAAAACTACCAAAAACAACTTATTAAAATTCATATGGAATCACCGAGGGAGCTTCTTCTAACAGATGAAAAAATCATTTTAGGAATCGATCCACAGTAATAATTGATGAAAATATCGATCACCATACAATACGTTGGTCCCGGCTGTCATTCAGGAATCGTTGACAGTCGTTACGGGTAGTCAGGAACCCGAAAGTCTGACAACCAGTCTTACCAAGGGGTATCGTATTACCCAATAACTGGGTTGTGGAGGTCAGATAGGCAGTCGCTCCATGTAAAATACTGGTATTCAGCTGCATCCGGTTAGACTGGAAGCCGACTCCAACATATTTGGGAAAACATACAGACGAACAGAAAACATTTTTGAAGTCAGTAAAATTATATATTAACAGACAAATTGAGAATCTCCATCATTTTTGAAGTTATAAAAAAAAAAGAAAATCGGCCACGAATACATTTATTTATTAAATGGACAAACTTCTAATACTAAATAAACTAACAAAATAAAAATATAATATCCCAACCTAACTAAAACTGTTAATAAACTAAAATATGGCGTCACAATATTTCTCCTATTATAAATATTTATTTATTATGGCACAAACATTAACCGGGAGCTTAGTCTTATTTTATAAAGTACTTACTACAGTGAACTTATAATAATAATAATAATTTACTATCTAAAACTTGGTGACAAAATCTGCAGGGTAATTGCGTAACACGCTATCAGTAGCAATGGGTTTCATTTTGACAGTTCAACAACATTTATTGCGTTATTTACATTGTTGAGCAGACACATTTTACAACATACACAGCACTGAGCAATGGATTAGCAATATGCTTCAAAATTATTCAAATTAAGAGTAATAGTGTGTTACGCAATTAGGGTGCAGAAGTACAGACGCCAGCACATCAAGCTACTACAATCTGTCAAATTTCTTTAATAGACTTTCAACTTTATCGCTAAATTATAAGGTTCAAAGTTGATTGTAAAAATTTTACAGTTTCGGGTAGCTTGATGTGGTGGCGTCTGTACAATCATTTGGTACAGATATTTGAGACTAATATATCTCCTGGCTCCCAAACTAGGTTTATAGCTTGTGACTTGGGGAGTCAGTGATCACGTGAGTCAGTGATCATCACTTAAAGGTACACACACACATAGTTTGCCTAATTCATTTACTTGGTGATTAAAGTGATAAAAATAACGTGTCACTGACTCTGGCAGGGCCACCATCAGGGATTTTAATTTTGAAAACTCCAAAAATTAGTCGCTAATTAGTCGAAATTAGTCGCCAAATATCAGAATTAGTCGGTCACTGGTTCAAAAGATATAAGGGTTTATAGGTGGCCCTGCTGGAGAGACTCTCTCCAGCAGGGCCACCTATATATCTCTATATCTATTGAACCTAGCGAAGATCTGAATTCTGATATTTAGTCGCCAATTAGTCGGAATTAGTCGCCAAATATCAGAATTAGTCGGTCACTGGTTCAAAAGATATAAGGGTTTATAGGTGGCCCTGCTGGAGAGAGTCTCTCCAGCAGGGCCACCTATAAGCCCTTATATCTTTTGAACCAGTGACCGACTAATTCTGATATTTGGCGACTAATTTCGACTAATTAGCGACAATTTTTTTGCGTTTTCAAAATTAAAATCCGTGATGGTGGCCCTGCCAGAGTCAGTGACACAAAAATAACAATATAATCTGATAAATAAGTAATAACAAAACCAAAAAAATTAATAAATTCGAATCAAATTAAATACTTACATTAATTAAAAAGTTTAAATAGTAAAAAAAAACAAAACAAAACATGAATGACCGAATTTAAAGGAGAATAAATTATCAGCAATCTGTAAGTTGTCGTAAAAGATGATTGCGAAATTGAGCCAGCACCCTAAGGGCCCTTTCCCACGGCAAAATCCTGTTTTTTGCGAGTACGGTTTCTTGCAGGATCCCGTTTAGTGGTGTACGTGTTTAATTATACATATTCACACAAGCATCCTGTTTGCAGTATCTGGAAAACGGGATGCTTGTGTGAATATGTATATTTAAACAAGTACACTACTAAACGGGGTCCTGCAAAAAGCCGTACCTGCAAAAAACGGGATCTTGCCGTGGGAAAGAGTCCCAATTGCGTAACAGACTATCAATCTCAATCATTTTGAAGTATATTTCTAATCCATTGCTTCATATGCTCGAAAAATTCGTCAGCTCAACCACTTAAATAACGCAATGAATTGTATTGAACTGTTTGAAAGCCACTCCTACTGTTAGGGCTCTTTCCCACGGCAAGATCCTGTTTTTTGCAGGTACGGTTTTTTGCAGGATCCCGTTTAGTAGTGTACAGACGCCAGCACATCAAGCTACCCGAAACTGTCAGATTTTCCCAATCAACTTTGAACCTTTTGCTTTAGCGATAAAGTTGAAAATCTATTAAAGAAATCTGACAGATTGTAGTAGCTTGATGTGCTGGCGTCTGTACGTGTTTAAATATACATATTCACACAAGCATCCTGTTTGCAGTATCCGAGACACAGCCGATCGATTCTGTAAAAATCTCACCCGTAAAAATCGTACCCGCAAAAAACGGGATCTTGCCGTGGGAAAGAGCCGTTAGTGTGTTACGCAATTATCCCGCTGTGAGATCAATGGTGCTGATCGCCCAAGGATGGTTCGACCTGTAGACGGTGCAAACACATCTAATTTGCGAACTGACCTGGGAGTCGACTCCCTAAGCATCAAAGTCCGTATCACTAACGGACATATGATTATTTCGGAGCCCGAAAAAATAATGAATGACAGCACGATTTGACAGTTGTTCCTACACGAAATTTGTATTAGCCCGTCCGTAAAACGGAATTTTACACTTGTTTTGTCGGATCGAATACTTTCGGACTGGTCCTGTAACTTCGTTAACAGACTTACATACCAACCCCTGGGTTGGCTACTACGGGGAACAGATACATTTATGTCTTCCAGAAGTGTTGGAACATGGATCAGACCATGAATCATTTTGAAGAGCACGAATGGCAATGGCTACTATTTCAAACTTACTTGTTGTCCATTGGGTAAATCTCCGTCAGTCGAGTTAATTTCATTATTTTGAACATCTTTTGAATCCTGAGGAGGTGCTGCATTCGAGGGGTAAATCGGGTAGTTGGAGGGGGTTCTGCAAGTAAAATGGTAATTTTTAGTACCTACTTAATGGAGGATATATATCTAACAGTTACTCGATATAATTTAAGTGTGACTTTTTAGACTACGTAAACATGTAACACACAGCAATGTTCGCGAAACAATGGTTTACAAATAGTTAAATACGTTGATTTGATTGATTCCGTTCGGGCCGTGGGGGACAATGTTGTCCGACAGTCAGACATATGTCTAATAATATTATTAATAAAACAAAATGTCGATTTCTTGTCAATTTTAAAGGTTTTGTGTGGCGTATAGGGAAAGTTAAGTGTCGCCCAGCAGTGTCTGACATAGCGTTGAACGTGTTAATTATACAGGAAAGTAAAACGTACAGTATCTACATATTTTCAAACTAAAAAAGTTGTAATTTAAATAATTGAAAACCTGAAAAGAGATCATTGTACAGACGCCAGCACATCACGCTACCCGAAACCGTCAAATTTTCTCAATCAACTTTGAACCTAAAACTTTAGCGATAAAGTTGAAAATCTATTTATTAATTACTTTTGGCAGGCCTGTTGGTCTAGTGGTCAGTTGCCCTGACTGCTACACGCAAGGTCGTGGGTTCGATTCCCACCCAGGACAAATGTTTGTGTGATGAGCACGAGCATTTGTTCTTTGTCTGGATGTAATTTATCTATCATATGTATGTATTTAGAAATATATATGTATGTTTATCAGTTTTCTAGTACTCATAGCACAAGCTCTGCTTAGTTTGGGACTAGATGGCGTTGTGTGAAAGTTGTGGAATATTATTTTAGTAGCTTGATGTGTGGCATCGCATCGCCTGTCCTCCCAATTACCTCGTCTTCTTTCTGACTTTTTATCTCTTTTCTAGGCTCCTAAGAGTCCTAGCGTGGTGTTAAATCAAATCTCTGTTTCAAGTCTATAGCCTTCCTCAACAATTGTGCAATCAATTGTAAAAATAATTTCCAAATCCAACTGGTAGTTCCAGAGATTAGCGCGTTCAAACAAACAAACAAACTACAGCTTTATTGTTCTGCCTACCCTTTTCCCAACTATGTTGGGGTCGGCTTTCAGTCTAACCGGATGCAGCTGAATACCAGTATTTTACATGGAGCGACTGCCTATCTGACCTCCACAACCCAGTTACTGGGTAATACGATACCCCTAGGTAAGACTGGTTGTCAGACTTTCGGGCTTCTGACTACCCGTAACGACTGTCATAGATCTACGAATGACAGCCGGGACCAAGGGAGGCACGGAGGGGTCTCGGTATGTAAAGATCGTCACCCATCCACAGACCAACCGCGGCATCCTGATTGATCGACCTGTGCGGCTGTTATTATTTAGCCACGGGCCCCTATTGTTAGTATACATAAATAGTAGTCATAGATTACGTACTCTGCATTCTCTTTGGGTTGAAACACCAACGTGCCGTCCTTTTCCTGCTCGTTCGGTGTCAGGTCGTTTTGTCTCTTTCCCGGAGATCTCGCCATTCCTTGATTTGACCAGTCTAAGCAGTCTGACCAGCCAGCAACGTATCCTTCAGCAGGGCACGTTCTGAAACAAAAGAATCATAGTATAATAATATTTATAAACTTATTTTTTTTTACTTTTTTTTTTGCTTTACTTTTTTTTCTCTTTTTTTTTATTTTTTTTTTTTAATATCGTGAGATCTGTAACGTGTCTGTAAGAGTTGCCAAACTTGGACCATCCTCCCAAAAGGTGGGCTGGTGACCTGGTGAAGATGGTACCACGTTTCCGTTTTTGCCACCGAAATTGAAGTTATTTTTCACTGTGTACTGTTTTTTTTTTGGAAGTTGTAAAGCATAGTGTGGGACGTCCCCCAGCTAGATGGACGGACGACCTAAAGAAGGTAGCTGGGGTAGACTGGCTGCGGAAGGCGGAGGACAGGATATTGTGGCGCAGTCTGTGAGAGGCCTATGTCCAGCAGTGGACTGCGATAGGCTGAGTTGAAATAATTATTGTTTTGATTCTCAAAATAAGTCCAAAAAATCAAAATATTTTATTTCACATAAACCTACATGGGCACTTATGAAACGGTTCCAATGGGTCGTTTCTTATAGAGAAGAGCCGGCAAGAAACTCCACGGTTACTATTTTAAAAATGGTTGGTTTTTACAATGGTTTAAATTGCAGTATTAATAGGTATCGGTATAACAGCGTTCTATCTTCATATCTGGACGGGGTAAACCAGTATTCGTTGGGCTTTCACAACTACAGTTCAATGTTATAAGGATACTATTGAAAGATAATACATTTTATAGTGACAACCGTCTGACCCTTTGGTGCACTATAGATATTTATAGTTCACCCTGATAAGACAAGGCAAAATGGGAGAAGTTAGGATTTTCTGGAGTTTGTTGCGCCACTTCTTCTCCCCAGCGAAAGCGCTAGGAAGTGGTGAAGGGCGGGCGTTTTGGGGGACTGTCTTTTGTAATTTTGACGTTCGAAAAGTGCTGATTCTCAGCTTAGTTTGAATAAATGACTTTTGATTTGATTTTGATTTGAATTGCGTAAGACTTTAACCTCAATCTGAATCATTTTGAAGGATAGTGGCACCGATTCTGTTGTTCACAAATTAAACTAAATGTAAGTTCAGTGTATCTTTTTCTTTCTATTTCACTAAGAAAAGGACAGAAGATAAATATTAGTTAAGTTCTGTCAAATTAAGATACTCCATAGACAAGTTTAGACGTGATAAAAAATTGGCTACTAAAAAAAAAAACAACCGACTTCCAAAAAAACACTAAAAATTGTGAAAAATAATTTTAATTTTGGAAGTCGGTGTCGTTGGTTCCGCATTTTGGTTTTTTGACACCGACTTCCGAAATTAAAATTATTTTTCACAATTTTTAGTGTTTTTTTGGAAGTCGGTTGTTTTTTTTTATATAAAATTTTTTATTTTTCACTTTTTAGTTATATCTACCCCAATCAAATTCATATAAACACTACTTGCTATGTAAATATCAGTGACAGGAAGCTGCATCTGCGTTTATAGGGTACAGACGTGATGTTATGTTGTGCGATTGCGTAAAAAATGCATACATATGCGATAGCAGCAGTCGCGGTTGTTTTACTGGTATTAATTATTATTATAATAAAAAAAATTTATAACATTTGTAGTGAGTACAGGCGTGATATTATGTTGTGTGATGGTGTAAACAATGCTTAGATATGCTATAGCAACAATCGCGGTTAATCTGCTGTTATTTATTGAAGAGTTCCCCCGATTTCTACAAGATCCCATCATCAGATAGTGAAATGGTGACAATGGAACCACACGGGAAGCACCAGCTTTCAAATAAAAAAAGAATCATGAAAATCGGTTCACCCTGTCGGTTATTACGAGGTAACAAACATAAAAAAAAAAAAAAATACAGTCGAATTGATAACCTCCTCCTTTTTTTGAAGTCGGTTAAAAATACGTCAATTTACGTCAGATGCCGACTATTTTGACAGGACTAAACTAATATTTGTCCTTTTCTAAATGAAATAGAAAGAAAAACATGCACTGAACTTAAATTTAGTTTAGCTTGTGAACAAGAGTATCGGCGCCATTGCTAATCCTAATTCAAACAGACAAACTTTTCAGCTTTACTATAAGTATAAATTCAACTTTGGCAGGCCTGTTGGTCTAGTGGTCAGTGGCCCTGACTACTATACTCAAGGTCGTGGGTTCGATTCCCACCCAGGACAAATGTTAGTGTGATGAGCACGATCATTTGTTCTTTGTCTGGGTGTAATTTATCTATAATATGTATGTATTTAGAAATATATATGTATGTTTATCAGTTGTCTAGTACTCATAGCACAAGCTCTGCTTAGTTTGGGACTAGATGGCGTTGTGTGAAAGTTGTGGAATATTATTAAAAAAAAAATTAAAAAAAAAAAAAAAAAACTGTAATTACATCATGAAGATAGCAAGCTGGTTGAGACTAATAACACATAAAAATGGAAGGATCACTTTGAAGACGTATGGTGGTGTAACTGAGGAGGGTCCCGTAATCAAATGTGAACTGAAGAGTTCCCGATTAGGCCCGGCGCCCATTATCGGCATCGGTACGACTGAGGATTTTAGGTGACAAATAGCAATATACTATAACATAATGGCAATAAAGTAGAAATTTCCGTGATATGTGGTCGTAATAACAAAAATACCGCTTCGGTATGCTTGAGGCTGGTGTATCGGCAGCCTTGAGAATGCTTCGGGATGCTTCGGCATCCTTCGGCAACCTTCGGTACGCCGCCGACGCCGAGGCAACACTCGGGGGATAGTTTGAGAAATACGATATTGAGACGCTTCGGCAAGCTACAGGACGGTGCGGCATCCTTAAGGACGCCTCGTCATCCCTAAGAACGTTGCAGCATGCCAAAGCATAATTGCCGATAGTGTGCGCTTGCATGTAGGATGCCGAAGGATCCTTTTCCTTGCCGATGCCGATAATGGGCGCCGGGCCTTATGTATCAACTTCAAGTTTTACTTTTATGGTTTTCCGCTGTGTCAATCCCGATTAAGAATTGCGTAATATAACGTAAGTGGTTTAAAAGTATTATCGATCCAGCAAATTAAAGGCTTATGAATGGGTCTGTCCCCTGGATAAGATAATAATTAATAGATTATTATTTAGATTACCTTTTTTGGGATTTTTTCCTGACTTCATTAGTAGGGATATCGTCATTCATACATTTAATATCTTAAAGAGGAAAGTTACTCAAACTCAACGTATTTATTTCAATGAAACCACTTACAGGAACTTCTGAACTGTCAAAGAGTCAGACAGTTATTCACAAAGTTGAAGCTAGTTGCCCATTCCAAAACGTAGATCTCTATGGAAAAGAACGGGCAAGAATCTTTCTTATCTTTTCATTCCTTAACGGCTGAAAGGATTTCGATGAAATTTGGCACAAAGGTAGACCATGACTGCGGGGTAATTGTGTAACATACAATCAATAAAGTATCAAAATGAAAGCCATTGCTACTGCAACATTCGTTGCGTTATTGACGTTGAGAAGACATTTTTTTCGAACATATGAAGCAATGGATTACCTTCAAAAAGATTCAGATTGATATGGAAAGTGTACGCAATTGGGGTGCTGGGTTGGGATACTTTAAAAAAGTCGACCTGAACTCCACGCGAGCGACGGAGCCGCGACCAAAATCTAGTCATTCATATTAATTTTAGCCCTAAGATGGAGATGGATGGATGGGATGGATGGAGTCGATTTGTGTTATCTAAGGTTAATCATTTAATGATTTACAAAATATAATAATAATAATAATTTAGAATACAATAGAATAGAATAGAATACTCTTTATTATGTACACCATATAAATTACAGACATAAATATAGAAATTTTACAAAGGGTGACACAATGGGCGGTCTTATCGCTAAGAGCGATCTTTTAAAGACAACCTTTGGATGGATTGAAAAGGAAAGGAGAGACAAATACTGTAGGTAGTCTGTGGTGTACCATTTACACGATAAAATGAATACATACATAAAGTATATTATACTAATCTAAATAAATATATACGTATAATGATAGACATGAAACAGGAGTAAAGAAAATATAATGATGATGTTTAAGGAGAGAGGAAGTGCTTTTTTATCATAATTTTAAAAGTGGACAAAGATTGAACACACCTTACCGACACGGGCAAGTCATTCCATAACCGTACTGCTTGAACAGTAAAAGAATAATTTATCCTTACATGTAAGTACCAAATGATGAATCATGACCTATTTAAACTCTGTGGTTTATTTATAAACGTTGCTTAAAGTTAATAGTAATTTTTAGTGACTGTTTAACCATACATTTATGAAGATTAAATGTCTATTAACGTAAGCAGCATCAACGAGCTAGCTCGGAGTTTCTTTGAAGGATAAAATCAGAAATTAAATTATCCGGAAAAGAACAGGCGTTATCGACATACCTTGCATAGCATCTAAGATTAAAAACTACGTTAAAGACCCGGCACCTCATTAACGGCATAACTACTGGCATAACTGCTCCCAAATCAAGATTTTTTAGATAATCTTCACCTGCCATCTAATCTCTTCACCACCCTTGGTTGACTGGTAGAGAATGCCTAAGGCATTAAGTCCGCCTTTGTACCTTTTTGTGTGCGAAAAGTTTAAATAAATATTTTTATTATTTGACATTAAATACAGATATTTCTAATTGCAACTCTTTATTAGTGGTTGTAATGGCTATCATATCACCTGGTTTTAATAGGTTTTTATATTTTATTTTTTATTTATCCTTTTTATAGATTTTTTTTTTATATTTTGTAAATGTGAGGACTTAGTAGGCCTTGTAGACTTTAGATCTGTAGACCATTTTTATTAACCTTTTGAATGTCTTAAGTTACACAGTTCGACATAAGCAATTGTCTTTCTATTGTGTCTCTAATTACGACATTCGATGAGTTAAATACTTGGTACTTGTTGACGGGCCCACGCTGTCCTCCCATACCTACTGTAATTTGAAAACATCGTAAAAGCCAATTATTTTTAAAAGAGTAACCGTGGAGTTTCTTGGCGGCTCTTCTCAATAGGAAACGATCAATTAGAACCGTGCACATAGCCTCTGATGTTTCATAAGTGCCCATATAGGTTTATGTGAAATAAAATATTTTGATTTTGATTTTGAAGTGGCAGTGGCCCGTGGCTAAATAATAACAGCCGCACAGGTCGATCGATCAGGTTAAGCTACGGTTGCCGCGGTTGGTCTGTGGATGGGTGACCATCTTTACCTACCGAGACCCCTCCGTGCCTCGGAAAGCACGTTAAGCCGTTGGTCCCGGCTGTCATTCGTAGATCTTTGACAGTCGTTACGGGTAGTCAGAAGCCCGAAAGTCTGACAACCAGTCTTACCTAGGGGTATCGTATTACCCAGTAACTGGGTTGTGGAGGTCAGATAGGCAGTCGCTCCATGTAAAATACTGGTATTCAGCTGCATCCGGTTAGACTGGAAGCCGACCCCAACATATTTGGGAAAAGGCTAGGCAGATGATGATGATTTTGAAGTGGCAGTGGGCTGGCTATGTTTGTCGAAGGACGAGCAGACGAGTCCTGGAGTGGAGACCGCGTATCGGCAAACATTGTATAGGACGCCCCCCAGTTAGATGGACCGTCACCCTTAAAAAGGTGGTTGAAACAGACTGGATGCGGAAGGCGGAATACAGGGTGTTGTGGCGCAGCCTGGGAGAGGCGTTATATGTCCGGCAGTGGACTGCGATAAGCTGTGTTTAGTTGAAATATTTTGGCCAGTGTCTATGACGAAAGTACTGCTCTGAAATCAGAAAAGTTCCCTTGGAATCCCACTGAACTAAGCGCACACTATTCGAAAGCGAACTCATTTGTTTTTAAAGATCATCGCGGATTCAGAACGAAACACCGCTCGAATTTCGAACTGATGTTTAGAGAAAAACACTGGCTCTAGAACTGGCTAAATGTGTGTGTCTGCCTATCCAATATCGAAGCAAAGGTATGATATGGCTATGATACTTATGTCAACAATTGCTTTTCAATTTTCTTAAGGAAGATGCACTATGTAGCCCGCGAAATTCAATTTTTCTTATTTTTTAACCGACTTCAAAAAAAGGAGGAGGTTATCAATTCGACTGTATTTTTTTTTTTTTTTTTTTTTATGTTTGTTACCTCATAATAACCGACTGGGTGAACCGATTTTCATGATTCTTTTTTTATTTGAAAGCTGGTGCTTCCCGTGTGGTCCCATTGTCACCATTTCAATATCTGATGATGGGATCTTGTAGAAATCGGGGGAAATCTTCAATAAATAACAGCAGATTAACCGCGATTGTTGCTATAGCATATCTAAGCATTGTTTACACCATCACACAACATAATATCACGCCTGTACTCACTACAAAGGTTATAATTTTTTTTTATGATAATAATAATTACGCAATCGCACAACATAACATCACGTCTGTACCCTATAAACGCAGATGCAGCTTCCTGTCACTGATATTTACATAGCAAGTAGTGTTTATATGAATTTGATTGGGGTAGATATAACTAAAAAGTAAAAAATAAAAAAATTTATATATAAAAAAAACAACCGACTTCCAAAAAAACACTACAAAGTGAAAAATAATTTTAATTTCGGAAGTCGGTGTCAAAAAACCAAAATGCGGAACCAACGACACCGACTTCCAAAATTAAAATTATTTTTCACTTTGTAGTGTTTTTTTGGAAGTCGGTTGTTTTTTTTATATATAAAATTTTTTTTTTCAATTGGCGAGCACATTGCTAATATTTTCTCATTGTCTTATTTCTTTTTAGTATATTCACGTATTTATGTATATTTATTTGCGCTTATATTTATATGTAATTAGGCGTATATATTATATTTATATTTAAAATATTTATTCCTCAATTTTCATCACTGCACCTACTACTGTTTGTGTCTGCATCATCCAAAGGTTGACTGGTAGAAAATACCTATGGCATTAAGTCCACCTCTGTACATTTATGTGCTTGAAGTATTAAATAAATAAATAAATGTCAGGTTGTATGTTGAACAAAATACAACAAAAACTTGAGAATTGCCCCTCTGGTCTATTCTGTAAAAATCGTGAAGTGAGCTCAAAGTGTGCTGTCATTTCACCTGATGCCAGAGATCGACTCTTGACATCTCACTCATGCAATTTGCAAAAAAACGAAAGAAATTTTGAATTTCGTGGGCTACCGTGTCGCTTCCCCTTAAATAATGTCAATAAATCAGGCGTGATTGACATATTAATGAGACGATTTAAACAATGTATATTTATCAGTTGAAAGAAAGAAAGAAAATACGTTTATTTTCGGTAAACATGAAGAATAAAAAGAAAATAAACATTTAAAAAAATTGGGGGAAAACATGCGTCACATCTACGCAAAACGGCTATCGCTCAGCATAGTGCTAAGACCCTATGCGAGACAGAGCCCCAACTCTGGTTTCAGTTATCACACACAAATAAATCAAGCGATGGATGGACTGCGTGAATCATAATATGGTTAGAAAGGGGGGTGACTTCCGAGATGATGACTAATAGAGAAGTAGGGTAAGGCCAGGAGAATTCTGATTATGAAATCATTATTCTTTCTTCTTCAGCAAAATTAAATTAATAATTACAGTGTTTATACCTACCGAAAGATTTCGTCATCATCTGCCTCGCCTTTTCCCAACTATGTTGGGGTCGGCTTCCAGTCTAACAGGACGCAGCTGAATACCAGTATTTTACATAGAGCGACTGCCTATCTGACCTCCACATCATTGACATGTAAAATTGTTTGTACAAACCTACTTACAGAAAATAAATCATTTATCATTTATCACAACCCAGTTACTGGGTAATACGATACCCCTTGGTAAGACTGGTTGTCAGACTTTCGGGCTACTGACTACCCGTAACGACTGTCAAAGACCCACGAATAACAGCCGGGACCAACGGCTTAACGTGCTTTCCGAGGCGCGGAGGGGTCTTGGTATATGAAGATGGTCACCCATCCACGGACCAACCGCGGTAAGCGTAGCTTAACCTGATCGATCGACCCGTGCGGCTGTTATTACTTAGCCACAAGCCCCTCAACCGACTACCGAAATATTTCGTGAAGATGATAATTTTCTTAAACAACAAAGAAAGTAAAAACACTACATACCTACGTATCTTCAATTAGCACAGCACAAAATGAATTGACAGGACCCGCGGTAAACGAGACACTATAGAAATTTTATTGTTATTATGGTTATATAGCACTATAGTGCTCTTGAAAGTGTTAAGATGCCACAAAATAAACTGCAAAATTGAAATAATTACGATAGTTATAACAATACTGCCGTGCAACGCGTTAATATAGGTACTCGACAACTGAACGGAAGCAGTCCGAATGATGACTGCCTGCATTGGCACTCTCCCTATATAACTACAATTCAGCCTACTGAAATGAGTGACCGCGATAAAGGCATTGCCAGCCAATAAGCTTCGTTTTCGTTCGGCAGTTTCCGCCCTGCATACCGAACGAGACCCGAGCGCGTCGTTCATGAATGAATTAATTGATACAACCACGTAGATCAATCGATGCTATTGACCACAGACTACAATATAATACTTTTCACGCAGTCACAGTCCAGTGGGACGCTTAGGTACAGACGCCAGCACATCAAGCTACCCCAAACTGTCAAATTTTCCCAATCAACTTTAAACCTAATGCTCTAGCGATACTTAAAGTTGAAAACCTCTTAAAGAATTTTGATGGATTGTAGTAGCTTGATGTGCTGGCGTCTGTACTTGGTCTGACTAGCAGTTAGGTGCCCGGTCGTGAGGTCTTTTCCCATCTACTTCGACATCACCACCACCATGCATGGTTAGATTTTTAGGGGAATGCATTAGATAACCAGCTAAATTGATATTTCATGAAATAGTCATTGAATATTTATTTGTGGAGTTTGTTGCGACACTTCTTCTTCCCAGCGAAAGCACTAGGAAGTGGTGAAGGGCGGGCGTTTTGGGGGACTGTCTTGTAATTTTGACGTTCGAAAAGTGCTGATTCTCAGCCTAGTTTGAATAAATGACTTTTGATTTTGTTTTTGATTTTGTTTCTAGCACATGCCGGTTTCCTCACGATGTTTTCCTTCACCGTTTTGAGAGCAGGGGTGATGAAATAATTTACGCAAAGTGAATTGCCTGTCTGGGTTCGAATCCACGACCTAGAACTAGGTAAGTAGCAGCCGTTACCACTGGGCCACCACTGCTCATCATCATCACCTGCCTAGCCTTTTCCCAACTATGTTGGGGTCGGCTTCCAGTCTAACCGGATGCAGCTGAATACCAGTATTTTACATGGAGCGACTGCCTATCTGACCTCCACAACCCAGTTACTGGGTAATACGATTCCCCTAGGTAAGACTGGTTGTCAGACTTTCGGGCTTCTGACTACCCGTAACGACTGTCAAAGATCTACGAATGACCGCCGGGACCAGCGGCTTAACGTGCTTTCCGAGGCACGGAGGGGTCTCGGTATGTAAAGATGGTCACCCATCCGCAGACCAACCGCGGCAAGCATGGCTTAACCTGATCGATCGACCTGTGCGGCTGTTATTATTTAGCCACGCCACCACTGCTCTTCTATAAAAAATATAATTTGTACACATTTAATTAAAAAGAAAATGAGTACTAATAATAATATAATAAAGACATAATATCGTGCCGTAATACTCTTTATCTGACGTGGGCCTGGCACTGCTCGCAAGTACAGACGCCAGCACATCAAGCTTCTACAATCTGTCAGATTTCTTTAATAGATTTTCAACTTTAGCGCTAAAGTATAATGTTCAAAGTTGATTGGGAAAATCTGACAGTTTCGGGTAGCTTGATGTGCTGGCGTCTGTACAAATTGGCAATGAACATGCTTCTGTAACGAAGTCATTGAACTATCGCCTTCCTTCTCAGAAGCAGACGTTTCTAAAGAGTGACTGAAAATATCACATAGGTACTTACCGTTTGCCCTTATACAAGGTGTAACTTAAATAAAGCACAACTTCTTAAGGATTCATTGTACTCATCATTATGAACAACTTTTACTATGGGACCAAACCTGAAATCGCGAAAAAAAAACAGCTGTTCCCTACATTTTGACGAGTTATGCACTCGTCAGAATGTAGGGAACAGCTGATTTTTTTTTCGCGATTTCTGGTTTGATCCCATAGTAAAAGTTGTTCATAATGAAGAGTACCTACAAATTTCATAATAATCGTTTCGGGGGTTTATGCGTGGAAAGGTAATAGGCAGACAAAGTTACTTTCGCTTTGGTTTTATTGAAAGATGTGTTGATGACTTTTCTATTTTCTCTTTCAAAACAACTAATGAAGTCAAATACCTTCTCCATAATTAGCTTATAATGTTTCCCACTGCTGGGACACACACTGTGAGAGGTCTGTGAGAGGGAGGGCTGTATTCCGTCACGCGGGCCCAGTGCGAGATGGTGGAAGTCACGTGTCATTATGTTTTTGGTTCTATGAGATGACGGTTTCCTCACGATGTTTTTTTTCCTTCACCGTTTTAAGATCGTCATCGTTATCATCATCCACAGCCCGACTTCACTCACTGCTGGAAATTAGCCTGTCTTTTCTTTTGCCAATTGATCCAACGATTCTGTGCCAGCCTCATCCAAATTTTGTCCGCGAAGGCAATCATTTCGTCTGCCCATCTCCCCGCCGGACGACCGACATCTTCATTCACATCTAGTTTTAATGGTGATGAAATTATTTGCATAAAGTGCCTGCTTGGGTTCCACGACCTACAAATGATCTGTTCACGTTGCGCCCGTTAAAAGGCTCGTACAGGCGCGACGCGACGGCGCGACGCGATTCTGCGATATAATATATCCGTAGAACAATTTCTATGGAAACGCGCGCGACAATTCACGCAGGGGCGACCTGTCGCGCCGCAACATGGTTGCGCCGCGACTCCAATAGGAACATTTTTTGTGGCGACGCGGCGATATCGCGGCGATATTCGCGCAGCGGCCGCGACGTCATACAAAATGTTCCTTTTGTATGGCGACGCGGCGATATCGCGGTAGCGGCCGCGATTCGAGTCGCTCTAGTGTGAAAGGTGTTGCGGCGCGATAATATCGCAGAATCGCCCCGCGCCACGTCGCGCGACAAGTCGCGTCAGTCTGCACGAGCCTTAACACTGGGTCACCAGTGCTTTCAATACACTCTTAATACTCGTAAAATGGCGTAAAATCTGATAAAAATTATGGGGTTTTGT
This sequence comes from Eremobia ochroleuca, assembly GCA_949629135.1. Taxonomy (NCBI): domain Eukaryota; kingdom Metazoa; phylum Arthropoda; class Insecta; order Lepidoptera; family Noctuidae; genus Eremobia; species Eremobia ochroleuca. Next base: position 10,952,480 of record OX451410.1, read on the forward strand.
TGTGCATTATCTCTTTATATTTTCTTAATTTCACTGTACGTTTAAAAAAACATTTACCTACTGATGATTCATTATAATGATGAATACCTAGAAATTAATTAATTAAAGTCACGACTTTCTCGGTTTTCTCGGTTTTCCCGGCTCACAAAACAACTCAAATCACGAAAACAAAATCAGCTGTTAAATACAAAAGTTCAATACCTACTTGACCAAGATATATGAAACAGCTGATTTTTTTTTTTTGTGATCTCAGAGTTGGTTCCATAGTGAAAGCTGTCCATATTCATGAGTAGAACAGCTTGTAAAAATTTGGAACCTGATAAAAAAAAATCATCCAGTATAACTCAGATAAGTGTGGTACGTTACCTGACTGTAACGTTTTCAATACACCTATTTGGCACTGATTTGGAACAATTAAAATATTGTGTTAAACCCAATAAAAACTTGAGAAATATCAGTATGACACATCGCGTTTTAGTCACATGGCCAAACCGTCACGAATAGAGACGTGACGTTAATTGTGTCGGGACACTAGATAAGCATTTAAGGAAAAAGGTAAAATCCAAAAAAGATACTTGGTACGCTGACGTTGGCATTGTAAGTGAATAAAAAACTACAGAATACCTGTCATACTAATTACTTTCATATTTTATTGGAAGGAAGTTCTTTAAGGGAGCTTGCCGTAGGAGTAAACTGGTAGAAATCGTTACGTAACAAAAAGTGTTAATCCCCTCCATGCAACTTTTTATTATACCTATACAGCGTGATTTTTTTTTACCGGCTCCAAATTTTTACAGGCTGTTCCACCCATGAATATGAATAACTTTCACTATGGAACCAACGCTGAGATCACGAAAAAAAAAAATCAGCTGTTTCATACATTTTAGTCAAGTAGGTATTGAACTTTTTTATTTAACAGCTGATTTTGTTTTCCTGATTTCAGAGTTGGTCCCATTGTGAAATTGTTCATATTCATGAGTAGAACACCGTGTAAAAATTTGGAGGCTGTAAAAAAATCATCCAGTATAATAAAATGAGTCTGAGAGAGAAAGATAGTTTTCATGGTTTTCGAAGGTGCTAAAGCCAATAAAATAGTAAGGTCAAAATGAAATCCCAAGATGGCGGCTGCGAAAATTTTTAAAGCTTTCGTCTAGAGTGTTTTGTTTCTGTTTTTCGAGGTTACTAAAGCCGATAGTGAGGACAAAATGAAAATCCAAGAAAATTTTCTAATTTTTCGTAATTTTGAAATTTGCGCAGCCGCCATCTTGAAATTACATTTTGAACTTTTTTCCTGCCGGGGGTCCCCTGATTCCATACGTATTTATTTTATACAGGGTGACAAGGACATCAACGCGCAAACTGAAACCAAGAATTCCGTACATAATTCTAAACCCTCTAGCATAGAATATTTTCGTTGGTTATCAAAATAAAACATATTTTTCATAGAAAAGTGTTGAGTTATATCGAGCTCCCGGAAAGCGATTAAATAGCTGATTGCTAATGCTAAAATTATGCGGTGAAAAGAGTTGAATTTGAGCGATGAAAAGAGCAGTGGTGGCCCAGTGGTAACGGCCGCGACTAACGACTTGTAGGTCGTAGGTTCGAACCCAAACAGGCGCTTTACTTTGTGTAAATTATTCCATCACCACTGCTCTCAAAACGGTGAAGGAAAACATCGTGAGGAAACCGGCATGTCCTAGATCAAAAAATTCGCAGACATGTGACATCTACCAACCCGCACTGGGCCCGCGTGGTAGATTACGGCCCACTCCCTCTCACAGAGAGGAGGCCTGTGTCCCAGCAGTGGGAATATTATAGGCTGATTATGTGTGATGAAAAGAGGAAAATTACTTAATCGAATGTCGCAAAAGCTAATAGTAGCATGTCTACTAAGGCCCTTATGATAGTTAGTAGGGCTCATTTTTCAATCGTCATTAGGGTTTCGTACCAAAATGGTAAAAAGGAACCCTTATGGTTCGACTCAGTCTGTCTGTCTGCCCGTCTGTCACAGCTGGATATCTCAAGAACTACTAATGCTATGAACTTCAAATTTGGAATAGTTTTAGATAACGTGTGCCCAACTATTTTGTAAATCAGAAAGAAATAAAAATATATTTATTTTTTACAACAGGGACTGAAAGGGGAGGTCTTAAAAATTAAAATTGAAAAAATACAGTTCCCTCTCAACTCCGAAGTTTGCATAGAAAAAAATCTGAAATGATTCTATGTGATTAGAAGTTTATGTAAAGATTACAGGAAAAAAAACGATGTCTAAATACCACACTTTTTCATTAAAAAAATCAAAATTTAATGTATAACACGGAACACTCGGTGCGTGAGTCCGACTCGCTCTTTACCGGTTTTTATTTTAAATTTTGACAGTTTTTCACACAATAAATATCTTTCAAAAGTGCTTTTTTCTTTTCCTTGAATAATTGAGACGATGCTTGAAGTATTTATTAATTTAATATTTCGTAATGAGTAATTTCGTGGTAAAGAGTATCCGTGAGAGGAAATGTAATATAATCGTCGTTCTAACTAATTAGTACCTACTTTTATACGTAATTCCATAAGTTACCTACGTCGTGCAGTGACCTCTGTGGTTGAACCTTCTTTTCTAATTAATATGTCTAGTCATCAATCTTTTGAAACAGAATTCTTCTAATTTTGACGTTGACAAGCAAAACCATTTGATTAATATAAATATAAATTACTAGCTTGTGCCCGCAGCTCCACACGCGTGGAGATAGGAAATTATTCAGAGAAAATTCAACCCCCCCATTACATCCTCCTAGGGGTGGAATTCCGAAAAACCCTTTTTTAGTGGATACCCACTCTTCACAAAGAACACATCCTCCAAATTTCATGTCTCTAGGAACAGCGGTTTGAGCTGTGTGTTGCTAGATCAGTCAGTAACGGTTGCCTTTTATATATATAGAAGAAGATATATAGAAGATAAGCAAACCCACTAAAAAACGAGAAATAAAAACTTTTAAACAAAGAAAAAACCGACTTCCAAAAAAAAACACTAAGTACATACCAACTGAAATTAACTTTAATTTCGAAAGTCCGAGACAAAAACTTAATTAAAATACAGATCCAAAGACACCCACTTCCGAAAATAGTTATTTTTCACTCTGTGGGGTTTTTGTTTTGGAATTCGGTTTTTTTTTAAGTTTTTTAACACATGCCCAGGTAGAAAGGTACAAAGGGCGTCACTCTTCAGCGTATCCATGATTCCATTTAATACAGCTTCGACAAACTTGATGCAGTGGGAATTCACACCGTGGATTCAATTTGATTGCATGATTAATTTCTCTAATGGATGGCGTCATGTCGGGTTGTCCGAGATTCGTACAACGGGCGCGAGCCACTTTACGAACATCCACTTTGTATGCCATGAATATATTTATAGATTTATGGTGTGACGTCCACGGTCCTATTTTCAGCCCTGACAATTCCAAATTGCCTGTAACTAATAGGTTTAATAGAAATAAATGATTTTGAGTTTGAGTTTCAGTCTTTATTGTCTTCAAGTTTTTCCTATTTTTTTCTTTTACATGCATCAGGTTTACCGTTTAGTTTAAAACATCCGTTTAGTTTGTTTCGGTGTTTCTTCTCAAAGTAGTCGGATAGGAAACACTGACTTCATTTGGTTTTAAAACATTTAACAAAAAAAAAAAAAACGACAAGAAGACTCGACGAAGCTTCCCACACGCTGTGAAATCTTCTGTTAGCCTCCCTCTCAAAGTTGCTCTTAAATGTATTCTTGAACAACCTTGAAAACACCGCCATTGACAGCAATCGGTCACGGGGTAACATGTCATAATCCACGAACCATAATCGTGACCAAATAATAATAAATCAAAAACGTCGCGTGATGGATCGTGCATTGTTCGCCAACAAAGGCAACAAAGAATCAAAAATATTTGCTTACTCTGTAAACCTGTAGTACTTACCGTGTAAATAATGACTGCAAAGAATCAAGTGTATATTCTATGAATATGTTTTATTATAAACTAGTTAACCCCTCAGCCGCGAGGAGCCATTTTTGCGCGGTCCCGATAATCGAAAACCGACCATTTGTGGATGGCACAAAAAAATTTACATTTAAACCGAAAACCATCCACAAGTGGTCGCATAAGGCGATAACTACATCCCCTTACAGAGAGGAGGCCTGTGTCCCAGCAGTGGGTCCATGACTGGCGGATAATGCTACTCTCTACCTATAGGTGGGGAGCCGGTGACACTGAAAGTACCGTCACAACGGATTCAATTTTTTTTTTATTTAAATAAATAGAACATAAGTATAGGAATAAATTAAGCTCGGTATCCGTGGATTCATATTGCCGAAACAATGTAAAAAAAAAATATACAACGTGTAACGTTAAATGCGCAAAACCTGAAAATAGTTTGATCAGAATAACGAGCAGAATTAATTGAACCACTTTTTAATATAGGTCACATTTTTCAAAAAATCTTCATTAAAAACGTTGCCGGGTCTATTTATTAATAGGTCCAAGCAACCCAATGTCAGCGCGGCGCGTCGGCCCGGTGACGACTCCTCCCTCGATAAAGCGTCGTCGCAGATGCAAGACGCGATCAGAATGGCCAGTAAAACTAAAACAGCACACGGTAACAGTATGCCAGACCCTACCGGCAAAAAAAAGTGGTTTGCGTGATTTTTGTCTAAAAGCGGATAACATTTACTGTCGAATACATTGAAAATAATCAATATTCGCGATGGCGGTAAAATATGTTTTCATTTTTTTTTTTGGACATTGTTTCGGCAGTAGGAATCCACGCATACCGAGCTTAATTTATTCCTATACTTATGTTCTATTTATTTAAATATTTTTTTTTTTATTCCGCTATGACGGGACTTTCAGTGTTACCGGCTCCTGGACTACTGCGTTCTGTAGATATACGCGCTCTAAGAAAGTGCCTACGTCAGTGCTACGTATTACTTTGGTTTACGAGCTCTACGAGTGTCTACGAACTATTTGTCTACGACATTCGACCGAACCCGTCTAGTTTTTAAAATATAATTGGGTAGTTGCATGATATTGAATACTATATATTCTAGTAGATAATATATCCACACATGTAATACAATAATAGAATTCGAAATCAAATTTGAAATCAGTCGAAAAATAAAAAACTTATAACTTATAGAAACTTTTTGTCTATCTCTTTCTCGCAAAACGAAGTTTTGCATGTAATTTATATGGCGATACTGAACTATGACGTCACAATTCAGTATTTCCCTCTCTGTCTAATTGAGAGTTTTGAACGCTTATGTTTTCAATTTTTAAAAATATTAATAAACTGTTTATACCAAGCTATTAGTGAGATAAAAAAGCTTCAATTTAAATAATAAAAAAAAATTAGTCAACTCGCGGATTGGCGTGTAAAAGTATTTGTGCAAACCTAGCAGGAGGCGTTCTGTAGTTTCTCCCTACCCCATGGGAAGAAGGCGTGATTTTATGTATGTGTGTGTGTGTATAGTTTTATCCACACATACTTGATAGTAAACAAAGCGGCGTTCGACGATGGTGCAATATCGGGAAACACAGACTACGGCAGTGAGTTCCACTCATAAAATATGCAATTACAATGATAATTCTTCGAAATAATAGTTTGAGTATAACTGTCCACGTATTCCCAAAAACAATAAAGTACAAATCGACAGATGAATTGTACTATGTTCCTAATGGTTCTGCAGGAAATCTAAATATAGGACTACACGTCATGACGTATGTGCCATTATACTGATCTATTGCACCATTTTGTGCAGTCATTCTAGATTTCAAGGCGTAATAGACGCTGTAGCTCGAAACTTAAGGGCTTCTTAACCTTTTGAATGTCTTAAGTTACACAGTTCGACATAAGCAATTGTCTTTCTATTGTGTCTCTAATTACGGCATTCGACGAGTTAAAGATTCCACAGGGTTATTTTAAATTGGCCAGCTAAACTCCGCTGACGCGATGGGTAAAAAACACGATGAAATAAAAACTAATTTTTTTTTTTTTGTGGTTGTCGTGTCCTCTGTTAGTGTTGTAATTTGAAATATGAGTTTAGAAAAACTGTTTTCTTATGTATTATCGTGTTTATATACACATCACATTTGTGAACACTACAAATAAAAACAGATTTTGTAAAGTGATATTTCAAGTGACGGAAATAAATGTTGTCGAAAACACAACAAAAAAAAAATCATCAAATTAATTTATTTTTGGTTTAGATATCGTTACCCATCGCGTTTGCGAAGTTTAGCCAGCCAATTTAAAATAACCTTGTATAAAACACGATCTTAAATTTTTCTTTCATTTAGGCACAAACAACGCAAGCTTGTGCCGCTATAAAATCATACAGTGTCTGGAACATCGACGCGCAAACTCTACCATAAGCCAGAATTCAGTACATAATTCTAGACGCAAACAATCGAAACGAAAGAAAAATTAAAGGTATTTCATAGAATCCTTTAGATGTCCTCACCTTTCAGGCCGCGTACTAAATAGCCCTCTAGCGTAGAACATTTTCGCCGCTTATAAAAAAAAAATCAGCTGTTTCAAAGCAAAGTGCAATACTGAATAAGAAGTTTGATTTTTTCACAGCTTCAAGGGATTGTAGACTAGAGTATATGGTTTTAATTTCAACTCGATACCTTCACGAGTTCCCAAGATATAGGGTCTTGACAGACAGACAGACAGACGGACAACAAAGTGATCCTATAAGGGTTCCGTTTTTTCCTTTTGAGGTACGGAACCCTAATAAGCTAGATCAAGTCGACATTTCCTATCACACACACACAGAAACACACACACACACACCACATATACACATTTCCTATTTTCTGAGAAGAAATAGTGAAACAGACTCAGGAATCAGTCTCTTTTGAAGTCCAGACATAATCTTGGTCAGATCATGTGACGACAATGTAGGTATATTAGTGCCTGAAATAGTATTTTGAGGAAGGTACCAGCACCCTAATTGCGTAACACACGATTCCTCTCAATTTGGATCATTTTGACGCATATTGCTAATCCATTGCTGCATATGTTCGAAAAATGTGTCTGCTCAACAACGTAAATAACGCAATGAATGTTGTTAAACTGTCAAAATTAAACCCATTGCTACTGATAGTGTGTTACGCAATTACCCTGCTGTACAGATGGAGTACGATGTGTAGAATATGAAATGAGTGGACTGTATATTTATGATGATTACGTATATTATTATATTTAGAACATAAACGGCAAACAAGTAAAGTTTTTAGGATGCGCGATTACGACCGTTCGACATAGGTGTTGTCTTGACGTAGGTGTGGCCAACTTATCTTATACGATTTATAAACTTTAAATGTACAAAACAACCTAGTAAAAAAAAATATTTGACACTTAAAAATACAAGTTACAAGCCAGTAATAATTAAATAGCACATCAGTGTATTGCCACAAATTTGATCCTAACCCCCAAACTAGGCCTGGACCTGTATTTTGGGGGTCAGCGTTCAGCCATGGGTTCTATTTACAATCGAACAGCATTTTGTAGGAGTGTCGCTATGAAGTTGACAGCGAGGATTATTGCCATATGGTAACACATATAGGTCCTAGTATTGGTCCGCTGACTTCTAAAGAATTAAATAGTGCATTATACATTTTACTTAGATTTAGTCAACAGGAGTCTTTTCCTGAAGAGTACAACCTTCTTTCAAAAGGCAAACAAAGACTTACCTGGAAAAAATAAAACTTTATCACTGTCTCCATTCTTTTAACAAAACCTCATATTTGATTCGTGTGGGAGGCAGATTAAATAATTCATTCCATGATTTTAATATTAAACATCATATTCTTTTATCTAGTTCTCATAGAATCTGCGAACTCTTATTTCATATGTATCATCTGCGACTTTTGTATCCGGCTCGAAGGACCAGTACCACACAGATTTGAGTGAACCAGAGGCCGGGGGCCTTTGCGGGCCTTTCCTACTCCGTATCACTTATTTTCGTAGCTGTCAACTTTAAAACCGACATTGATTGGAGCTCCAATCAATGACAGTTTTAAAGTTAACAGCTTTCTCGACAAACTATAAAAAAAGGGAACGACATAATCGTTCAATGCATTAAAATTAGGTGAAAAAAACAATACCTACCTAATTTAATTATAGAGGAAGGAGAAATACTAAGATACCTACTCTAAAGCACATGGATTCTCAACGTGGCCGTTTGTGACTTTCAGGGGGGAGTAGAAGACCCAGAGAAAATTATATACAACGTGTAACGTTAAATGCGCAAAACCTCAGACACCCCAACTGATTTTTAATTCAATTGACCTATTTCAGAGAGAAAATGTGTCATTAAAAAAATTGTAAAGGTTTTATGTGCTGTTTTAGTTTTACTGGCCATTCTGATCGTTTCTTGCGTCTGCGACGACGCTTTATCGAGGGAGGAGTCGTCACCGGGCCGCTGCGCCGCGCTGACATTGGCTTGCTTGACCTATTAATAAATAGACACGGCAACGTTTTTAATGAAGATTTTTTGAAAAATGTGACCTATATTAAAAAGTGGTTCAATTAATTCTGCTCGTTATTCTGATCAAACTATTTTCAGGTTTTGCGCATTTAACGTTACACGTTGTATATACAATCTTACGTCTTTAAAATATTGCACGTTTAAATATAATCGTGGCAATAGCTGTTTCAGACTCGCGACAGATGGTAAGCAAAAAAAAAATCAGAGGATCTAGAAAAAAAAATTAAAGTGGGCGGTGACTGCCTTTGTATGTACAGACGCCAGCACATCAAGCTACTACAATCTGTCAGATTTCTTTAATAGATTTTCAACTTTATCGCTATAGCATAAGGTCCAAAGTTGATTGGGAAAATCTGACAGTTTCGGGTAGCTTGATGTGCTGGCGTCTGTACATTTATGTGCTGAAAGTATTAAATAAATAAACCTATGGTCATCATCAGCAGTCCATTGCTGGACATTCTCCTATTGCACGCCATTCAACACGATTTTCGGCAACTCTCATTCATCGAGAACCTATGATATAGCATAAAAACTCATTACAGACCAAAAGTGCTGCTATACTAAAAAAATAAAAATGTTCAGTACTTACATTAAAAATAATCCTAATAACAGAAGCAGCTCAGGACTGGCAATGACACTGATGTTAATCATTATGTTAGTAGTTATCACTCCACTTTTTGGTGTTAGTGCTGCCGAACCAAAAGCTTATCACAAATTGAAGCTTGATTGTCGTAGTCCATAGTTTTTATACGGTCCTATCCTCATAAAATATTATAATCTGGCAATAACTATTTATTGAGAAATTATCTCGGTTCATTTGAAGTCATTAGAAAAGAGTACCAAAATTGGTTATTTTCCTACTTGTCACATTACCACTTTTCCATTTTAATCGTGGTCGCCATTAGGCTACCTCATTATTTTCAAAAGTAATATTCTCTTGCAAAAATAACACAGATTCAAAGTCCATGAAAAACGAACATTAGTACGTTGGGTTATGTACTAATATATTTAGAATACAGAAGTAGTGGTAATTTATTCGTAATTATTTTGTTCCTAAGCTATAGGTATTTTTAGGTTACCGCGATAAACACGTTCGAGCCAGACGAATGCCTCGTAACTTTATCATTAAGACACATCTGCATTTATAAGACTCCTAATTTCCACCCTCGTTTTGTCGTCATCAGGGTTTTTCCCAAATTGCTGTAAAGTTTGAAATTCAGCTGTCATGTAGTACATACTAAGAAAAGCGCCATCTAGTATGTCTTACCCGAAACATCAACTGTTAACGTGAGTACTTTCTGTGCTGACAGATGTCGCTTGTGCGTAAAGTAAAATGATAAACAAAAACCGGCATTACTGACAAAAATGCAAACTCGAAGTGCGAAATACCGACTTTTATTTCTTTGAAATTATTCTTATTCCTATTTTGTGTTCTGACCGTACTGAGATTTATAGCAAATTGTAGATAATTAGATCTAAGTAGGTAAAGTTTTTATTTATTTGGGATGTCTTATTCCAACCTGTAAAAGCCCACTCTGTCAACAATGTAAACTGCGATTGTAAAATCGAGAGAGTAGTCAAAACCTGTAAGGACTATGAAAAAGTTACCCTTGCAAATTGAATATGGTGGCGCTACTTTTAAGCGAGTGAGGTTTTTTGGGCAGACCCGACATCTGCAACTGCATAGCATCGGTGGCAGATTCTTATGAATATGTACAAAATGAAAAAAGCTCGCGTACTTGTAGGTACTCGAGTACCTGCGACCTAGGTGAAAAAATATTTAAAAAAATAAACCGACGATAAAAAAAATATATTTTCAATCAATCGAAAATACAATGTTATCCGAAAATAAATGTTTTTATTATAGCTAGTCAAACTTTAAAATTGTGGCAATAAAATGAATTTGATACCGGGAGTCCCCCGCTAGGTAGATCATGCTATCAAATAAAGCTTGAACTATATTATGTATTCACATGTATAAAGAAATAAAATAAATTACTTCCTACCATAAGCGTGAATTATTAAGTAATATATTGTTATACTGTTAAAGAATAGCAAAATGATACCAAATAGTAATGAATTACTGAAATATACGATTTTGCGATGATAAAATAAAAATAAAAAAACATTCTGTAAATGGATTTGAAAAACGGCTGAATAGTAAAATTCCTTGGACGCTTACGCTTATAGAAATAATATTGCCTGAAGGTTGGCTAAACTAACTGTCACATCTGTGTTGCCGCTAAATAAATAATGTCAGAGCTTAGGGAGACAATATTATAAAACATTAAAAAGTAATCCAATGTTCCGAGGGATAGGATATATGGATAAGGATATTATACCTGCTCTATAATTTAACTACGTCAACGGACGTTTTTAACGGGCTTATCTGAAGATCCTGTATTCATTTTAACTTCAGCTGAGACCCACTCATGCTTCGCATGGCAACATACCACTGACATAATGACGTGTGAAAACATCGAGATTTCTGTTATGTTCAATATACCTACATGTACAGACGCCAGCACACCAAGCTACCGGAAACAGTCAAATTTTCCCAATAAACTTTGAACCTTATGCTTTAGCAATAAAGTTGAAAATCTATTAAAGAAAGACACATTGTAGTAACTTGATGTTCTGGTTCTGGCGTCGGTACTTTATACATAAGCCTTTCGGAACTTAATCTCGTGATGGTGATAACCACATAAAAATCCAGTATGTAGTTTAGAAAATCTACGTGCTCACGTACCGACACGAAAGGCGACTTTTTGTATACTACATATTTAAAGATAAAGATAGCAGAAATATGAAAAAATATTGGAAAATACATTAATATTTCATAAGAAAAATATACTACTGAGGTATAATAATTTTTAAGATGTAACACTTGGTACATTTTAAATTAGGCTATGGCAACCCAGCAAACTCATGTCATTTATTCCAATCAGTTCGAAGTTCGGTACTAATCGGTGCGTCTCGCTTGTTTGTTTTGTTTACGTTTTATTTTCAATTAAAAACTTTTCTAACGCCGCCGTCCTTTGTTTACACTTAGTACACAAATTTACCCAAGAGATGATCAAGTGTTGTGCGTAACTGTGATATCTTAAGTAATTGTATTGCAATTATTTGCATGAGTTTAGTCATCGTTCGTGAATTTTAAGTTCTGGTTCTCTGTTTTTGTGAAATTTTTCGTGAATTTAGCAGTATAATGCGACTTCCGCATTAATCCAGTGGCGAATGGAGGTTAGTCTTTTTTTTATTGATTTTCCGGCATCTGGTATTGATAAAACGTGTGACATCTAGCCAGTATCTTGTTTTTGCCCTTTTTTGTTTTGTCATTGCATTTTTTTTCTCTGTCGGCGCGGGTGACCTCGATTCTCTTTTTAAAACTTTTCTGTTATAGTAATTATATGATCATAAATGATCTGAACGTGTTTCTTATTCTTTTTAGCAATTTAATGTTACTTATCACATTTCAAAAAGTATGAAATTTGTTTGAAACTGAAACAAGACAGGTGATAAAAAGTTGTATACCTAAAACTTTTTAAGTTTACCAAAATAAAATACTGGCGCCGATGCGTGAAAAAATTCACGGTAGTAGTATAAGGAAGAAGATAATAGGAAAACTATCACAGCTAAGTAGGCTTTACAAGTTTACAAATAATAGTCAACCAACTTGCAGTTGCAATGTATGGGAGAGCATGGTTTTCGATTACAATGTTAAGTTTGTTCTTGGGATAAATTCATTCCAACTATGGAACTCTTCATTGTGCGTGGTCTTACACGCACTTGGCCGGTTATTAAGATCGTCATTCCATCAAACCGCACTGATCATTTTGCAACAAATAAATTGACCCACTTATAAAATTTAATTTGCGGCTCATTTTAGAAAAACAAGTGTGAATGAATAGACCGAAAATATCCAAAATCCTTATTTGTCAAGTTAAATGTTAAAGTATTTTAAATTTAACACAAAGCACTGTATTTGGATTTCATTGCTCAAGTCTCTATATACGGTGTCAGTATAGTGGGTGCATAATTATGTCTCACACTGCATCCTTGCCCACATCTGTCACATTCACAGTTATGTTTATAAAATGGCTGTTTTTATAGTCTACTTTTTTTAGGACTCTGTTTGTTGTATTGTCGTGGGAATGGATTGTTATTTTTGAGAGGATGTGTACAGTAGCTATCTTCTTTTATTACGTCGCATAATTGTTTAAGAAATAAGTATAAGATGATGTTTGAATTCTGAAAGTTACACCAATAACTGAAAAGTTGTGTGAAAATTGGTGGTCATGGTATGGGCATGTGATACAGTAAAAACTCAAATAATTGGACTAATTGTTGTCGTTAGGGATTCGGATAATCGAAAATCTAGATAATTGAATGTATGATGAAAAGCGGGTTTTCTGCATATGTAGTATTAACATAATGTTATGTGTTTATTAAAAACAACAAATATATATCAACGAAAATTAATGTTTCTTAAGAAATTATTAAGAGATACATTTTTCAATACGTTGTATGCACTTATTGGTCGTGGTTGATAGTCCGAATAATCGCAAATCTGTATAACTGAGGGCCGGATAATCAAGTTTCTATTGTACATACTGAGGAATGAGCAAAATGTTGTGAGGAAAGTTTTCAGTATGTATATTGATGGCTATAAGAGTAGGGAAAGACCAAAGAAACTGGTTAGGAAGGGGGTGATACCGAGATGACGACTAATAGTATGGAAGAAAAATACATGTTGTGTCGACCACAGATAAATTGGGCTAAGGGGAATGATGAGTTTACATGCTTTTATTCAAGTTATTTTTTTATTTTAATATCTAACTGGCAACCCCTCCCTGCTTCGCCCAGTGTTTAGGGTTCCGTATCCAAAGGGTAAAACGGAACCCTATTACTACGACTCCGCTGTCAGTCCGTCCATCCGTCCGTCTGTCACCAGGCTTGTATCTCATCAACTGTGATAGTTACGACAGTTGAAATTTTCACTGATGATGTATTTCTGTTGCCGCTATAACAACAAATACTGAAAAACAGAATAAAATCAATATTTAAGGGGGCTCATGACTGTTTTTGCCATTTCTATAGATAATGGTATGGAACCCTTCGTGCGCGAATCCGACTCGCACTTGGCCGGTTTTTTATGACTTGACAAAACATCAACATGTGTTTATTGTATGGAAGTTTAATATAATGTATCACATGAAGATTCTGAAATAAATGTTCTAAATAATGGGGAAAACCGCATCAAAATCCGTTGCGGTGTTTAGAAGAACAACGCGATTTTATTTTTTTCGTGATATTTTCCCACTTTTTATTGTATAGTTATTCAGCTATTCGGGGCAGAGACAAATCCAACAAATCATCATCTGCCTAGCCTTTTCCCAACTATGTTGGGGTCGGCTTCCAGTCTAACCGGATGCAGCTGAATACCAGTATTTCACATGGAGCGACCGCCTATCTGACCTCCACAACCCAGTTACTGGGTAATATGATACCCCTAGATAAGACTGGCTGTCAGACTTTCGGGCTTCTGACTACCCGTAACGACTGTCAAAGATCTACGAATGACAGCCGCGACCAACGGCTTAACGGGCTTTCCGAGGCACGGAGGGGTCTCGGTATGTAAAGATGGTCACCCATCCACAGACCAACCGCGGCAAGCGTAGCTTAACCTGATCGATCGACCTGTGCGGTTGTTATTATTTAGCCACGGCCCCCCACGAATCCAACAAATCAAAGATCATAAAAATCGGTCCAACCATTCTTGAGTTATACATGGTGTAACTAATCCAACTTTGTTTTTACAGCAAAAAAATACTCATTAAAACTATAGACACATTAAGACTCAGCTTAGCATAATTTCAGAGGATAACAGAAGGTGTACCACCTGACGTTGGTGTTCAGCTGCAACCCACGAGTGCCATAAGCTAGAATAACAAACACATATTGTGTAGCGAAGTGTATGTCCATTGTAATAAATTAAGAGAATAATACAGTCAGTTATCTATCATTACCTATTATAAAACAAAGTCGCCGAAATGTCTGTACGCGCATAACTTCCGAATGACTGCAATTTGATAAAATTGGGTACTTAATTCTTTTTTTTTGTGTTCGGTATTGCCAGGACAAGGTTTGTATGAAAGAAAATTTCGGAAATTCGAAAAAAAACATTGCACCCGTTTGAAGCTGGGGCGGGCCGCTAAGTATTTTATAAATCCTAGCAATAACACATAGCATTTTATTTTAATGACACTAATACACCATGTATGTCTAAAAAACATGACATTTATAAGTTTGTCCTAAGGGTATGAACTAATACCGCTTTCTACGCGAATGCTGTGGTACTAAGATTATACAACCACTCATTTCAATTCCGTTAGTGTACTTTGCTTTTCTGCATAATTTCTAATAGCCCATGTACAGTGTGATTATCTTTCTGAGGATATAAATTTAGTTAATGATCTTTGAATTTGCGTAGGTGAGAATATACAACGTGTAACGTTAAATGCGCAAAACCTGAAAATAGTTTGATCAGAATAACGAGCAGAATTATTTGAACCACATTTTAATTTAGGTCACATTATTCAAAAAATCTTCATTAAAAATGTTGCCGTGTCTATTTATTAATAGGTCAAACAAGCCAATGTCAGCGCGGCGCAGCGGCCCGGTGACGACTCCTCCCTCGATAAAGCGTCGTCGCAGACTTATGAAACGATCAGAAGGGCCAGTAAAACTAAAACAGCACATAAAACCTTTACAATTTTTTTAATGACTTATTTTCTCTCTGAAATAGGTCAATCGAATTAAAAATCAGTTGGGGTGTCTGAGGTTTTGCGCATTTAACGTTACACGTTGTATAATCAGTCTATAATGTTCCCACTGTTGAGACACAGCCCCCTGTCTGTGATAGGGAATGAGCTGTAATCCACCACGCGGGCCCAGTGCGGGTTGGTAGACCTCACATGTCTTCGAATTTTTGTTTTTAGGACATGCCGGTTTCCTCACGATGTTTTCCTTCAATGTTTTGAGAGCAGTGGTGATGAAATAATTTACACAAAGAAATGCACGTGACTTGGTTCGAACCTACGACCTACTACTCGTAAGTCGCGGTTGTTACCACTGAGCCACTACTGCCTAAGCTTGCAATGTACAGACGCCAGCACATCGAGCTACCCGAAACTGTCAAATTTTCCCAATCAACTTTGAACCTAGTACTTTGGCGATAAAGTTGAAAATCTATTAAAGAAATTTGGCAGATTGTAGTAGCTTGATGTGCTGGCGTCTGTACAAATTGTAAAGTAACAGGGTGCTCATTGTTGAAGAGCCTAATCTGTACCTACTAATAATAAAGCTGAACAGTTTATTTGTTTGTTTGCGCTAATCTCTGGAACTACCAGTCGGATTAAAAAAAAATTATTTTTGCATTTCATAGCCCAATTCTTTTTTAAACATTTTTTTAAATTTTAAAGAGAAAAAAAAAAAAAGAAAGAACACTTTGCAAAATAAAGCGCGGGCAGAAGGACGATGCGATGCGACGGGGTGAGTCGGGGGAACAAGAAATTTCAAGCGGACGAAATTGCGGGCAGAAGCTATAAGTATTAAATGAATAAGCTCCCCGGACATGGAGTGTACATAGCTACTGTACCTACCTACCTTCATAAGCAATTATAAATTTAAAACACGCGACCTGTCACTTTCTTTACTTTCCGACTCGAATTTCGTAGTGTGTTCGTGACAAAGATTAGCATCGCTAATTAACAGTTAGTTAAGGAAAAAGTTCGAGGGACACTACTTTTCTTCTTATTGAAAACATTTAAAAACTACTTTGCACATGGTGTCAAGTTCTTTTAATGATTCTCGGAGCAAAGGACCAAGATAGCGATATGCATAAAATAAAATAAAAATCTACACTAATATTATAAAGAGGAAATATTTGATTGTTTGTTTGTATTGAATAGGCTCCGAAACTACTGGACCGATTTGAAAAATTGTTTTACCATTAGAAGCCGACATTATCCCTGATGAACATAGGCTACTTTTTCCTGCTGGAAAATGCTTCATTTGCACATCAAGCTACTAAAATCTGTCAAATTTCTTTAAAATTTGACAGATTTTAGTAGCTTGATGTGCTGGCGTCTGTACCTAACACTATTTCCAGTAATGTTAATGTCCCTATTATAATAAAACAAAATAAAGCAATTTACATTAATTAACTCTATAAAACGCCGTTTAAAAACAATTGTATAATACTTTAATTACTCAGTATAATTATACAAGGTACGATAGCTAAATGATTGAATATTAAACGTACGTAAAAGCTTTGTTTATTTTTAGTTTATTTTCCATATTGAATTGGATAAATGGTCGTGGTGTGGGCATGTGATACGGAGGAATGAGGAAAATATCGTGACGAAAGTTTTGAGTATGAATATCGATGGCTGTAAGAGTAGAGGAAGACCAAAGAAACGAAGGATGGACTGTGAATGTTGATACGGTGAGAAAGATTACAACCTAATCCTGTAAACGTACAAACTTAATTAACTACAAAAGATAGTTCGTCAAGTAACCTACCGCTCAAAGTTCGAACGTGAATAGCAGGGTAATTGCGTAACACACTGTCAGTAGCAATGAGTTCCATTTTGACAGTTCAACAACATTCATTGCGTTATTTACGTTGTTGAGCAGCACATTTTTCGAACATACTGAGCAATGGATTAGCAATATGCTTCAAAATTATTCAAATTGAGAGTAATAGTGTGTTACGCAATTATAGTGCTGATTTGTTTCTAAAGTAAATCATATACACTATTTACTACCACACCCATTTACCTCGAAGGGGTGCACTTATATCATAGTACACCCACATTTGCCGTTATGTTTAAGTCCCATGTAACTTGGGGCGAGCTGATTGCCATCATCCGGGGACAACTGCGTACTCCGAACTTCTACTGAGAAATTCCAGACGGCAAAACCCAATAACACTTAGCTCGACCCGGGAATCGAACGCAGGACCTCATGCTCCAGCAGTACAGGAGTAGCGCTTGCGACCACTAGACTAACAAGGCAAAGCGAAGAAAGTAAATCTTCTCAAATGAACACCTCAACACCACTCCATCACTCTTGTTATTTTTTTTTGTGTTTGTGTTCTTTTTATGCGTGTGGAGGGGCTTGTGGCTAAGTAATAACGGCCGTACGGGTCGATCCATCAGGTTAAGCTACGCTTGCCGCGGTTGGTCCGTGGATGGGTGACCGGAGGGGTCTTGATCTTCACAAACCAAGACCCCTCCGTGCCTCGGAAAGCACGTTAAGCCGTTGGTCCCGGCTGTCATTCGTGGATCTTTGACAGTCGTTACGGGTCGTCAGTGGCCCGAAAGTCTGACAACCAGTCTTACCAAGGGATATCGTATTACCCAGTAACTGGGTTGTGGAGGTCAGATAGGCAGTCGCTCCATGTAAAATACTGGTATTCAGCTGCAAACGGTTAGACTAGAAGCCGACCCCAATATATTAGGTCATCCCACTTCCAGTGTCAAATTTTTTATTTCCAATATTTATGTATTGCGCAATGGTATGCAATAGTTAATACATGTGTTGTCTTGTACAATCATGTTACTTTAATTTGGTGTGTTGTATTGTCAAGACGTGCATTGATTTAAAATGGAAGATTTAAAAAAATCTATTAATGTAGTGGAGCAACGTATATTTCTAAAGTTTTGTGCTTTACTCAACTACTCTGGAGGAGTTGCGCACGACTTACTGGTAAAGTGTGTTGGTCGTAACGCCTTAAATAAAAGAACCGTACAGCGATGGCTTGAAATGTACAAACAAGGAAGAACCACAGCTGAAGATGAGCCGCGAGCACCTCGATCATTATCATCGACTAGATTAGAAGCAAGGGACAAAATCAAGGAAGCACTTCGTCAGTCACGTAGGGTCAGTGTCAGTGATCTCTCCACTCAACTTAACATTCCTCATTCCACTATACATAGAGTACTCACGGAGGATTTATGTCTGGTCAATAAAAGTGCAGTGTGGGTGCCCCACACTCTGAACACGGATCAGAAGGAGTTTCGTTATGAAACTGCGCGTAGCCACTTATCGTGGTATCGCCGTAAGAAAAATATACTTAATAGATTCATATGCCTTGATGAAACTTGGGTCGAATTTTATACTCCTCGTCAAAGACATCAGTCACGATGTTGGGTGGAACCGGGCACTTCAGCTGAACATTTACCACGTGCAGAGCTACATGAACGAAAAATACTACTAATAGTAGCTATGGATGTCAGAGGGATTGCTTTTTGGAGAACTTATGATGAAAATACAACTATGACTGGAGAGCGATATAAGTCATTTTTAGAAGAAAATATTCCTATTTGGGCAGACGAACATCATATAACGAGTCCTATAATTTTACATGATAACGCCAGACCGCACAAATTAAAAATAGTTCAGAATCTAATTGAAGATAAAGGATGGATTGAAATTATTCAGCCGCCATATTCCCCGGATATGAATCCTTGTGATTTCAATTGTTTTGGCCATGTGAAGAGGAAATTGTCGGGTACTCGATACAATAGCAAAAAGGAGTTAGACATTAAACTAAAGAGCATTATTCATGAATTAAATGAAAGTGGTACTTTAAATGGTGTTCAAGATTTGCCAGCAGTCTGGGAGCGAGTGATTAATAGTGGTGGAGATTATTGATTAGTGTCACAAGGTTATATAGTATAGTAGTCAGTTTTTGTAAAATAATAATAATAAAAAAATATGACACTGGAAGTGGGATGACCTAATAGTTGGGAAAAGGCTAGGCTGAGATGATGTTCTTTTTATGCGTCATGTTTACCGCAAAGAAACGTATTTTCTTTCTTTCTTTTCACCGTTCGAATTTAGAAGTTATGCTTATAGACAGGGGCGTTCCTTTCATTAAAGCCGAAAAGCCCGGCTTTCAGTCAAACGTGAGCCTAACAATAAAAAATTAAAAAAAATAAAACTACACAAGTAAACTTGTAAATTAACCAACTCAATCATGTCGCAAGAATTGATAAGAATAATAAAAACTGCGCGCCCCGGCCGGCGGCCGCCTGCTATACGTTCGATGCAAGGTTGCCAGGTTTACATACTCGAAGAATAATATTTAAATCCCGCACAGTTTTCATCACGCGCACCGTTGCCAAACCTCTCCAATACCGCTATTGCGAGAACGCAACAATAAACATCGTCCCGTCTCGCTCGCACCAGCTGGCTTCTTATGAGGCTTCTGGACCGTTCACTATTTGTATACAAATTGTTCACGTTGTTGATTACATCAGTATGTACTTATTTTCCAAATTGTACTGATTTTTAAGCCTGGCTTCTTTCTGATTTTTTATGAATGGAACGTATAGCGAAGCGTGTGTGTGTAAATAGTATGAATGAGCGCGTCGCTGTGCAAAGCTCGATCTATGGAATGGAATGATACAATTTCAAATTAGTTCAAGTTCGTTTCGAGCGGTTACTGGTGCATTTTTTGCTTGGACATTTTCTGTGAAATGAAGTGTTGTGATTAGTTTTGCGGTGATTATCTTTGTTTTGAAGTGATTAAAAAGTTTCTTGACATTAAAATGAATTCGGAAACGCTTGCAAATGTGCCTTGTGATGGATTAAAGTATGTGCAATTTTTATTCGGAAAGGTAAATACTTTCAAGTTTTACAGACGAATATAATCTCATTACTTCACCTAAACCTACTTTTTGAGTACCTATTTCTCAGAAATCTAAATTACGTAATAGGCATTTTAGTCGAAAATTGCCTTCAGGGTGCCTTTCCGGAACTTTTAAAGATAGCTCATTTAATTGTGACCATTCCTGCGACAAGTTGTTTCGCGGAACGTGTTAAATAAGTATTCACACATATTTAATTAAGAAATAAGTACTCAAGAACAAGAACGGCTTTCCGAATTATCGGAAATTGCAATAGAAAAACAGCTGTTGGTAGAAATTAAAACGTTCACCAAATTTTGACGCCGACTGATTACGCCGTTTTGAGTTAGAATATATAATTTTTATATTTTGTAAAGGCCGCTTAATTAATTGTAAAAATTAAAGCAGGCGCCAGGATCATGTTCTCTAAATGAATTGACAAAAAACGGCTTTTATCAAAGCTACTGAAGGTAAAGTAAATCTGTCTAGTAATTTTTACCATGCCTTCCGTGTGCGTGTGTGTGGTGTTTGTCATCTGTCTGTGATAAAGAAACGAAAATTGAAGAGTTATGGCTGTTCACATTGTGAGTAATTATAAATATTATCAACATCGTAAACAATGTGTAGTTAGAAATCAATCAATAACTTGTACGCCATCTAGTGGCCAGATTGTAATATTTTGCCTATAGCGACTGTTGCGAGCGAGTGAAATATGAACTAACTCTGAGCTCTGTTGTGCCAATAATGTTAATAGATGGCTCTTATACGTCTTATCATATTTTACACGAAACTGATAATATGAAAATGAAAAAGTTGCGATTTTGTAAAGGATTACCAATACTTTGAGTATATAATTTATAATATAAGAAAAAAATGGTGCTATTAAAAAACATTTCATTTTAATTGCTAATAGCAAAAACTTACAATTATGAAATAAGAATATTAGTAAGAACTAAAACGAATCAGTCGGTAGGCACAACTTGTGACAGGCGATACGGTAGGTAGGTACTTAGTTTTTTTTTTTTTAAGTATGTTGGCTTGCCCTAAGTTTAACCACTAGGCACGCCACTGCTTATAGAACTGCTAAAGTACGAAAATCCAATTCGTTAGGCAAAATATTAAGTTTAGTAGCTGTAAGTTTTCCGAAAATTATAAAATAAATAGACCCAAAAACTCAGTTTATATTCCAAAAGTTCCTTATTCTCGTCTATTTCCTAGTCTTTGATTTGAAATACTTTATCTTCCTACTTCGCCACGAGTCTATAATTAACAGAATTGGGTTCTAACGCATCCTGCAGCCGCGGCCTAGTTTCACACATGTTTAAGATATCAAATCGGTCTCAATTGAGCACTGTTCCATTAGTGTTGTTGTGAGAAAAACGCATTGGACTTGTGAATAATTATTGGATGACTCGTTTTTATTGTTGCTTGAACTAGGTGTTGCCTGAGCCAGGGTGATAAATCGAGCGTAATCCAGCCTTTGTCCTTGTCCAGGCTACATGTGACAAATTTTGTTTAGTTGTTTCGATGTGAAAAGGTACTTAACAGATACACTGACAGAGTTTCTTTCGTATTCATAACTGTGGAAGTATGGTTCTGGTGTAATCTCCCATCGTCATCATTGTAGAGCAAGCTTCCAATATCCGGCTTAACTGTATGAGGTTCTAGACACCGATTAGGAGGAAAAATCGTTCTCGCCAGTATAGTACAGTAGCCATTAGCAGTAGTGTTACCACTTTTAAAATCTAGAAGTATCAGGCCGACTTGCTGAACGATTGTGTGTGTAATGGCCCATTTTATAAGCAAATCAGTAAGGCCTTTTTATAGACGATCTCCTGTACCAGTTTTTTTTTAGGTTTACTTTCTGCTTTAAAAATCTTCTTATTACTTAATTCACCCCTTTTTTAAAACGAATTAGCAATGCTAACACGCTTACTTAAATGCAATACTTAAATGCATGTAAAGACGCCATTAGAAAAAAACATATCCCCAAGAAACATGTAAATTGTAAGCAAAGGCACTAATGAATTCATTGCGTTGTTTAGCATACATTTCATTTTAGTACCAGTCACGTTTTTAGACGGAATGGCGTTTGGAAAAATTGTTTTAACAGTTTCCTTTATTCCTTCATCAGTAATTATCGATTTTAGGTCTTTAGAACAGGTGCTTCTGTTTTAAAATATGTACCTTTTTGGTTGTGTTGCTGACAATTTTGATTAGTCTAGATTAGTTATAACAAGTTGTACAGTTTCTAAGTTTTTTGTTGCCGAATCGGCCTGCTCTTGACCTCGTTCTCGCCTGATGGAAAGCGATGGATGAGGTCTAAGATTGAACGAGCATACCCGGAAGATCAAAACGGTAAATGAAAACATCGTGGCGAAACCGGCATGTCCTAGAACAAAAAAATCGAAGACATGTGACATCCACCAACCCGCACTGGGCCCGCGTGGTGGATTATAGACCATTCTCTCTCACAGAGAGTAGACCTGTGTCCTAGCTGTAGAAAAATTATAGGCTATAATGATGACCCATAAGATGCCTGTTCACCCTTGCTTTGAAGGCTGAGGGTTATAGAAAAAAAAAATCTCAAAGAATGTGCGCAATTTGGGTGGAGTAATGGCACTATTGAGCTGACGCTGTGTGAGCGTGCGTGTTCCATCGCCGCCCGTTCGATGTCCGCCACGCACAGGATGGATGGGAAGCAGCACATGAAGTAATTTTTGCTCCATTGGTGTAATTGCTGTATGGCGTCCCATTAGGAGTATAAATAAATAAATAAATAGGTGGTACTCAGAGGCTGGCAGAGTTCCATACTTTGGTCGTGCGCATAATAATAATTTTACTAGTTTACTTTTGGCAGTCTCGAAGCATACTGGGACATCACGCTCCATACCTATGTTAGCACTTTTCAAGTAGAGTACGTATCCTGAAAGCTGAGACACTGAATAAGAAACAGGCTAAGAAACTTCGAAGTCCTGGTATGGCAATCAAATCAAAAGTCATTTATTAAAACTAGGCTGAGATTCAGCACGTTTTGAACGTCAAAATTATATAAGGCAGTCCCCCAAAACCTTGCCCTTCTCCACTTAATCCACTGCACTTCTCCAGCTAATGTCATGAAGTGGCGTAACCAGTCTGACATCATCCGAATTCCATTCCTTATGCGCTAGCAATTATTCGTTTAGGCTTATCTGAAATGGTCAATTAGGAAATTTTGCCCATAAAAAGTCTCAAGGATCTTCAGGCCTCCTCATTTGGCAGCCCTAAATACTTCAACACGTTAAAACTTGCACACCGCAGAGTCTAGACAAGCCATGATGTCATCACATAATTGCTTGCACGCAGACAAATCGAGACCCTGTAGTCTTTACTCACACCACAAGCCACTCTCACTCTTAAAATAATAGTTGTAATGGCTAGTACGGTTTGTTGGGACCGCAGTAGGCGTTAGAAAGTTAAAACTGGCTAAAGATGCTTTCCGAGGAAGATCACGGGCATTATCTTGACGTAATGATGGATAAGTTGCGAGAGGTTCTATATTATTAGCCTGGGCTGTTCTTGTTTTGCCTAAAGGAGTATTTTGAATCTCATCAGCTGGCAAAGTAGAGCAATGATAAGTTCAGAGAATTTAAAACCGGCAGGATGTCTCCATGTTCTAGAAAAAGATCTCTCTCTCTCTAGCTGAATCATAAGTTAAACACGGCACAAATCTTGTTAGTCGTCGTTTTATTTGGTTCATCCTATTGCTAGTAAGCACGTGCCTTTTGCTGGAATCATTTAAAGAAAGAAAGAAAAAGTATTTATAGGGACTCGCACGGGAGTATTAAGCTAAACTAAACACACTCTTAAAAACATTAAAAAAAAAACAAGAATTAAAACGGAAAGTCCTGTACGAGTCCCAAAGGCGCCTATGTCAGCATTTTGTTTAGAACGGTCAGTACCTTCCTAACTTTAAAAAAAACCTGGAGCATTTTGATTCGGTCATTTGCGTGGTCTTCAGCATCAATAGTCTTACTCACAATGTCAAATATGTATTTTCCCTTTTGCTACAAAGAATAGCAAGCAGTTTTATCGGTCCTATTACGTATGCCAAGACCGTGGTAGGTTTAAAGACCTTACAATAGTCAATAAATATATCATCAATAGATCGCTACCTACACCTGGAATTGGCATTATTGCGCGAAATTGAATTCTGAGGCGTTCATGAGCACTTTGTTGGGTGTTATATTACTTTATTTCTGAACACAAAATAGCCTGGACTTTTGACAGTAGCTGATAGCAGTTATATATCGTCTTACCTCAATAATAACCAACCGATTTTTGCTTTTGCCAGATAGCATACGCTGTACAAAAATAACAACATAATTATGCAAAACATTGTCGAAGTTATCAAGACCTGTTTCGTATAAAAAAACAAGTTTATTTGGTAAGTGATAACCCTAGCAAAAGACCGCAACTCCAAAACAACTTTACGTCAAAATTATGTTTAACTCCGTACGCTATACGTAATTATGTGATATCACGAATTCGCCATCTTTTTAAAATTCGGCACGGTTTGCCGTAGCGGTATCGGGAATCAGGGGGATTACCATGAATTACGATGGCCAGTTCAACTGAAACTGTCCAGTTTAAGCGTTGATTTTGAACTGCTTAGAAATGGTTATAGTTTCCAACATTTGTGGCAACTGACATGGGCTCCTGTCCTGAATCTTGACCTTACTACTTAGATTCCTGGTTATGACGCCATTTAGAGGTCTTTGTTTCAAATTCAACTTCAGCCGGTCGGTTCTGGAAAAATCTCACCGTGATAACTAAGGTGAAGTGAGCTTAGAGTGAGCTGTGAGTCATACTGATGCTAGGGATTGACACTATTGACGACACTTCGCCCAAGTTTTCACGGTGAGATGGTTACAGAATCGCACGGCAGTTCTTTGTTTCAACTTTATGTGGACACATACAGTTGCATACTTAAAATTTTCCAAATAAAAAAAAGGAAAGATAAATACATTTATTTAGCACAGATTAAAAAGTGTGTGCCTTTTAGTCTGTGTTAAATACCTAAATGTATTTTTCTTTCCTTTTTTTTTCACCACATATTATACTAAAAAAAAAAAACAAAAATAAAAAGAAAACAAATAAAAAGTGGACAGTGCGTTATGAGAAATTAGCAGGAAAGTGTGCCTCGCGGTTGCGCCAGGCAAATAGGCCAAATAGGCCCAGTACGCAAGGCTTTTTTATCCTCAGAATTTTTGCGTAGGTCAGTTCTTACACAAACCGTGTTAGCAATACTGCATTGCAAAACATCCGCTAGGTCTTAAGCTAGCTAATCCATGTCTGCATACTCCACAAGACTGTAAAACAAAGAAAACAACTGTTTAACAAAGTAGGTGTTTAACTTTGAATAAATCGTCATTGTCTTTAAAGATGGGTGCCCCAAATTCTTGACACTCGGGCGCTATTGTTTTCAAGTGAAACACAGTGATTTACTTTGGCTATTCGAAAGTCTGTGACTTGATAATTAAATGCCACCAATCGGTCTTCTAGTTAAGATAACAGCTATTGGGTATTTAAGTGGGGAGGCTAATGTTACAAATTACGAGAGCAAAAGAAAAGGTCAAGTACTGGAGATCGACGAGCATGAATGAAGAGATGCGTAGATATGAAATAAGTTTTAAGATTTTATCCGGTTAGACTTGAAGCCGACCCCGAAGCAGTTAGCAAAAGTCAGTTTCATCCCCCATTTCACTCCACCTAGGGTTTTAATGAATGCCTACGTCACAAAAGCTATCCTCCAAATAGCTTGTTGTCGGTATAAAAGAGTAGACAGTAGTACTCAGTGAGCAGTGGTGGCCGAGTGGTAACGGCCCCGACTTACGAGATAGGTCGTAGGTTCGAACCCAGACAGGCGATTTACTTACTTTGTGTAAATTATTTCATCAAACTGGGAAGAAGAACATCGTAAGGAAACCGGTATGTCCTAGAACCAAAAAATCTAGGACATGTTACATTTACCAACCCGCACTCCCTCTTACAGAGAGGAGGCCTGTGTACACGGAGAGAAAAATCTTAGAAAAATCACTGTGCTGTCTCATAATCTGAGTGTATTTGAGTGGTAATGGAAAAATTACCATGCTAGCACAGTAAAAATTCTTATGCTGTACAGTAAAATTTATTGGACAAATAGTGAATTTTTCCCAATCTTATTCAGAAAATTTTCTGTAGATGTCACTTGTACTCACTTCACAGTGACGAGCACAGTAATTTTTCTAAGAATTTTCTCTCCGTGTACCAGCAGTGAGAACATTACGTGTAGGCTGATTGTGATCATGCACCTTAAAACATTAATAGGAGTATAAAAGGATCTTAGCAGGTGACTTTCTGTAGCACGACAACCTCATAGAACAACAACAACTGCAAGATGCAACTGCGAGATGCCATACCCAAAAAAAAGACGTTCTGTAGTATCTGCCTGATCGTTTATCTAATAGATACAACTTCGTTTGCGTAGAATTCGTAATTCCCGCCGTTTAAATCTTATTACCCGTTTTCCCGTAGGCACGAAGCATTTTCCCGCGGTAAAAAGTAGCCTATGTTCATCAGGGATAATGTCGGCTTCTAATGGTAGGAATTTTTCAAATCGGTCCAGCAGTTTCGGAGCCTATTCAATACAAACAAACAGTCAAATCTTTCCTCTTTATAATAAATAGTATTATTATTATTTATCTAATAAGACGTTGCATTTGGCAAGCGTTGTTACTCCATTACAGTGTAGTGTTACCTACACACCGATTGAAATATATTTTCAGCGCTAAAAATAGATTTCGAAGTAAAGAAATAACTGTTGTTTATATAGAGAAACATTCCGATGTCTTGGTGATTGATTACTCCAAGTTTTCTGGTGTATAAATGCTAGAATATTAGACTGGTTAAATACTAATCAAGCTAGACTGTGGCTTTAGTACACAATCCATCCATTCTCTCGTTTTCTTTACCCTTGTACGGCCGATTTCTATAATTTACGGTTTCTTGGTATGTGGAAATTGTCCATCCACGGACCGACCGCGGCAAGCGTAGCTTAACTTTCGATCTTCCCATGCGGCTGGTATCATTTAGCCACCAGCCCCTGAAATTCATTTGTATGAAATGAGGAAGAGCATTCGTAAATGGCGTAAGATTTTGACAGTTCAGTGACGTTCATTACGATATTTACGTTGTTGAGCAGACGAATCTTTCAAACCTATGAAGACAAAGACAAAGACATTTATTCGTTGGATATGGTAGGTACAAAGTTGGTTGGTATATATGGATAAGTTCAGGACACATCCGCCGCTAATAGCGGCATACGAATATTTACAATGTGAACCTAACGTACACGTGGATATAAAAACCTAACTATTCTACTTATACTCTAATAAACAATACAAAACACTTATAATATGGACATTGTACTCTAATATACTATATAAAATAAAAACACAACAATAATAACATTTCTATTATACAACTAAATAAATCTACCTTATTAAAAAATGTATATATTTATATTATTTACTTGTGTTCAAAAAATTCTTTTAGCGTGTAAAAATTATTTTGGAGAAGCCAATTTTTTAGATTTTTTTTGTAAAAATGAAGCGATGGATGATATGACGGTTTCGCTTGCTCTACTCTGAATCTGTGATATTCAGTAACATAGCAAATATTTTACAAAACTCTTGATTTCATCTCTCTGCTAATTAAAAAAATATTCTCAAAGTGAATATTTTGCAAAGAAGTGAATTTGAAACAATACGCTGCTATCTTTCATCTGACACACTTATGCGATTGTTCATTTTAATAATGACCAAATTAATTTCATTTTGTATTTTATCATTTACCCTTGATTTAAGCTAAGTAATTATGTCTAAACTTAGTAGTATTATAAACAGAAAAAAAAATGTTTTTTTTGTACGTTTGTTTGTTACGCTTTCACACTAAAACGGCTTAACGGATTTGGATGAAATTTGGCGTATGGGTAGAGCATGACCTGGATTAGGACATAGGATAGTTTTTAACTCGATATTTACATGGGATCGAGACTTATGCAGGTGAAACCGCGGGGTGCAGCTAGTAAATAATAAAAATGAAATCCTGCCGTGCGATTCTGTAACCATCTCACCGTGAAAGCTTGGGTGAAGTGAACGTGGAGTGAGCTGTCATTCGCTAGGGATTAACACTATTAAGTGCTCACTTCAGTTATGATTTCACGGTGAGATTTTTTACAGAATCGACCGGCTGTTCATTGGTAAGCGCATCACATGAGAACGGCTAGACCGATTCGGTCATTTTTTTTTTTGTTTTAAAATGTTCCTAATACTCCGAAATTGGTTAGGAACGAGTGACTCGTTCCAAACCGATTGGACGGAGAAGGCACAGAACAAAGAAAAGTGGAAAAATATTGGTGTGACCTGTGCTCAGCAATGGGACAACATATGCTAACTAAAAAAAAAAAACTGAATGAAAAGTTGAAAAGTTGAAGGTTTGAAGATTCCTGGAGAATTTTCAAATTTTAGAACACTGTACTGTTATTTGTATGAACTACTAGCTTCTGCCCGCGGCTTCGCTTGCGTGGTATGTCGACAAAAAGTAGCCTTTGTCCTTCCCCAGGGCTCAAAGTATCCCCATATCAAATTTCATCAAAATTGGTCCAGCCGTTTCGGAGTTGAGCCGGAACAAATAGACGACAGACAATTTTTTCTTTGTTTTTTTTTTTTTTTTTGTTAAATATATTTACATATGTATTAATTACTTGAAGCTGATATTTTGAAATTACAATTATTTGTATACAACGTGTAACGTTAAATGCGCAAAACCTGAAAATAGTTTGATCAGAATAACGAGCAGAATTTAGTTGAACCACTTTTTTATATTGGTCACATTTTTCAAAAAATCTTCATTAAAAACGTTGCCGTGTCTATTTATTAATAGGTCAAGCAAGCCAATGTCAGCGCGGCGCAGCGGCCCGGTGACGACTCCTCCCTCGATAAAGCGTCGTCGCAGACGCAAGAAACGATCAGAATGGCCAGTAAAACTAAAACAGCACATAAAACCTTTACAATTTTTTTAATGACTTATTTTCTCTCTGAAATAGGTCAAATGAATTAAAAATCAGTTGGGATGTCTGAGGTTTTGCGCATTTAACGTTACATGTTGTATAGATTGAAAGGACAGAACCAAGTCTGTCGGGTCAGCGAACGTCATTAGCCTATAACGTTCCAACGTCTGGGTTACAGGCCAGCAAGTTACCAATACATTCATTTAATGTATTCGCGCATTGTTGAGTCTATTGTTGGCTAGTCCAAATAATAATTGTAACAGTAAAATTTGGTTATCTTTGACGCTTCATCATTAAGGCTACGTACACGAAGTCAGCGGGCGCGGGGCGGCGGCGGCGCGGTGAGCGGCGCGGGGAGCAGCGCGGTGAGCGGCGCGGGGAGCAGCGCGTTTCAATGCATACATTTATATGGAACTGGCTTCGAAGGCAGCGGCGCGGGGAGCGGCGTACGAGCAATGCGAGTCTAGCGCAGCCCGCGCGGCTGCATTGACGTAGTGTTGTGCATTTTATTTTTTGCTTTTTAACGACCGACGTTTCAAAATGTTGTATCAAAAAGATGTTACCGTCGCTGTTTAGACATTTCGTTCGCGAATAAAGACACTAATTTCTCATAACACAACATTACGCCGCTCTAGCGCCGCGCGATCAGCCCGCTGGCTTCGAGACCGGCAGGGTGATGCGTAACACACTATCAGTAAGCAATGGGTTTCATTTTGACAGTTCAACAACATTCATTGCGTTACTTACGTTGTTGAGCAGACACATTTTTCCAACATATGGAGCAATGGATTAGCAAAATTATTCAAATTGAGAGTAATAGTGTTTTACGCAATTAGGGTGCTGGTCTGCGTTGCCGCGCCGCTCCTCGCGCCGCCGCTTCCGCCGCCTCGCGTCCGCTGAGTTCGTGTCCGTAGCCTAAAGATTTCAATTGCTTGCAGTAGTAACAATAGTTAGTATTGATCTGTATCACAAAGATCACTTTTTGTTGCGAATGTCTCGTCATAACAGATGACGTCACGAGAACACGCAACCAATAGCCTCTGCTGATATTTTTTTAGGGATCCGTAGTCAATGGGTGCCAACGAGATACTAACGCTACGACACGGACGGACGGACAGCGGAGCCTGAGGCGGTTATCACCCTGACACCGCTCCGATGTGCGCTGCTGTGGTTTTCTTAACTTTCATTCCGCTGTCCGGCCGTCCGTCTGTCACGGGGTTGTATATTTTGAACCGTAATAGGTAGACACTTGAAATTTTCGCATTGTGGCCGCTATAACAACAAATAATAAAAAAGGAAAATAAAAAAAAAACGTGTTTTTTTTACTGAAGTATATTATTTTTTTTAATATGTCTTTGTAGGGTTAAATATTGTACGGTGGTACGGAACCCTACGTGTGCGAGTCCGACTCGCACTTCACGGCCTCTTTTTTATAATTGCATCGCACGACCATTCTGAAACCGTTCTGTCAAGTTGCTGGCCGGATCGAATCATACGAGTTTTTCCCAGGCTGAATAAAGGGAGTTCCACGGTTAATTTTTTTTTTTTTCGTAATTCAAACGTTCGTGATTTCGAAAAATATGACAATGGCGGACTAAGGCGGGATTTTACATTATTTTCGTCAGTTACTTAAATAAAGTACTTAATAAACAATGCATGCAAAATGCACGTTTTTCCTGCTGAGAAAAAATAAAACTTGAATAAATTAAAGAAAGAAAGAAAGAAAGTTGTTGTCGCTGAAAAGTTGCGTTATTTTGCACAACACCTTGGTTAAGAACCAAAGTGTCTTGCAAAATGAAGTTCCACGTCCGCTGCCCCCCATCCAGCAGGACACGACGTCGCGGGGGGAGTGCTCCAGTGGGGGATCGTATAAGGCGCACAAGTATAAAATAAATAAGTTCCCGTGATTCCCAGTCCAAGTGTGGGAAGGGAACACGGGGGTGGTTTTTAGTCAGTAAGAGTCTGACAGACCCCTCCGCCCGCCAGGGCGGTGGGCAGGCATGAAGATTTACCACACCGCAACAAAAAAAAAAAAAATACAAAAAGGCACCTATCCCACCACCGGAGATTCAAGTAGAGCTAGTAACTAAAGGGGCGTGACGTCATTGTTGTTGTATTAATAAGTATAATGTACTTCCAAGTATAATGTAAGTACTTAGATTGTCATTGAGTTGACATAGGAACGGATATTAGAAGATTTCTTATACCATGTAACTACTTGAATCCTTGGAATCGAATCTACGAGACCCGCTCTTAGATTTTTTGACTCCATCACGACCTCTGTATCAAAACATTTATAGAAGAAATCTCAGAAAGGACAAAATCATACAAAGAGCAAATCACGAACCATACAAACATGCTAGCAGTAAACCTGATGAACATCCAAACAGTCCCTAGAAGACTAAAATTAAAGTTTCCTTAAACTTTATTTGAGAGGCTTTCCAAAGCTACGTCCGGTACGCGGTCGCCACTCCAGAACCTTTCAGCCCCATCGCCCATCTGTTCTGTGAGCAATGTGCCCTGTCCACTGCCACTTAAGATTGGCAATTCATCGGACTATCAACGAATAATAGCCATTTTAAATCACTTTAATTAAATAATGTCGGTCAATGTCTCACCATACTACTTAAGAGACAGAATCAGAACAATGCACAAAGATGTTATCATCTTACTGGGACACTTTCCATGTTCTTGATGCCGAATTCACTTTCGTTATGTCTCGCAATTTTTAATAGTAATGATAGACCGTAACATTACATTTACAATGAACAGTGAATAATGCAGAAGTATTGTTGTATATCAAAACGATGAACGATTAGCAGCATGTCCTAGAAACAAAAATTCGAAGACATGTGACATCTACCAACCTGCACTGGGCCCGCGTGGTGGATTACGGTCCACTCCCTCTCACCGAGAGGAGGCCTGTGTCCCAGCAGTGGGAATTATGCTATTGTTGTATGGTGAAATAAGATATTGTGATCAGAGGAAACCTGCCGGTCTTTTCTGTCAAAATCTCACCGTGAAAACGTAGGTGAAGTGAGCTGTCTTAACTTTGACTGTAGACCGCGCGGAGATGCGGTGTCAGTGTGTTTATACCCTGCGGTTTTTGTATACAAACCAATATTCTACAGTCAAAATTAAAAACCGCAGCACCGTACGCCGGAGTGGTGTCCAGTGCAGTGTACTTAACGCCTTAGTTTACCGAACCTATTTTTCTTTCTTCGTTCGGTGACCGATATTGTGTCAAAAAATTTTATTTTGAGGCTGAACTCACTGGTTTTCGTCTTTGTCTCCAAAAGTTACATAAACCAGCAATAAATTCCTTTTAAACAGTAGCTAGGAGACAACAAATATCAAAGAACCTCATTTATTACTAACAGCTTAACCAAACAGACAACTAGTAACACTGGTATTTTATAAATAAACACTTTGTTTCAATTAAGACTACTTTAACTTATCTGTGTAACTGTCAGTCTCTCAAAGAGTACACTTACTGACTATGAGACGAATCCTTTAAATTCAAAACCTTATGGTTATTAAGTTAGAGTTGGTATTACATTAGCAGGAACAGCTAGAATTTTGCAGATAATGACTCCGTTGTGCCTTCGTAGATAACGATAGTTCTCTGTATTTTGTTCACTGGAAAAAAACCTGTTACTTATTCAAGTACGAATATGTAGCGTTTTGTATGTATTAATATGTATTTGGTTTAATGTACCTACGTGAAAAAGTGGTGGTTCTACTTTTAGTTCATGCTACGAGTATGTTTTGATGATTTCCGTATTGTTCAGAGCTCGGAAAACGGTACAAAAACGTCACTGTGTGTTGATTAATATTCAAGACTAGCTTCTGACCGCGACTCGTCCGCGTAGAAGTCGTAAGACACTACTATACCTGCCGGTCGATTCTGTAAAAATCTCACCGTGAAATCATAAGTGAAGTGAGCACTTAATAATGTTAATCCCTAGCGAATGACAGCTCACTTCTCGCTGCGCCGACTCAAAATAAACTGGGATAAGGGTTTTTTTGGTCTTTCTCTTTGGTCTTCTTCTACTGTTATCAGTAGGAGAATACCAAAGAAACGATGGATGGACTGTGTGAAAAATGATATGGCTATAAAGCGGTTGTCTACCCAGATGACGACTAATATAGAAGTATGAAAGAATAAAACATGTTGCGACGACCCCACATAAATTGAGATAGGGGCAGGAGAGTGATGATGAAGGAAAAAAAAGAAGGGCAAGGAGGATGAAGATTTTGATCAACTAATCAAAATGGCCATTACCAGGTTTTCAGAAACCGTAGCTTCAAACCCAGAATATCCTAAAACAACGCTACTCGCAATAGTGACAACTAAAATAATCGTAATCTATAAATTCCTAAGCCAAACTAAATTCCGCAGGATTAGTGTTAAATCTGAATTCCTTGCTGTTTTATGTATACAGTGTGTCCGGACATGGACTAGCGATATTCTAAATACTTAAATATAAGCTATTTTAAAGTACTATTACACTATAGGCTTGGGTCCAATACACTTCCCCGCTATGTGGCAGCCATTTTGTTTTTTTTGTTGAAATATGCTCTATGCGAGTACAAAAAAAATCATATATCTCAAAGTTTTAGTCATACTGAGATAAAAATAAGCTTATTCGGAAGGCAATAATATTGTCTACCGTCTGCATTACAAAGCAATGTGTTCACAATTCCATAACTTTTGAAAAAAAATGTGAAAGTCGAAAAAAAAATCAAAAAATTATGCAATTCAACCAATAATGGTTAATTACTACAAAAACAACCCCGAGAACTTTTTTATTTTTTATACTAGATCGACAGTTTTTGAGCTACGCTACAATGCAACATAAAATTCACAACTGTATGTTAAATACTTTAAGAGTTATTGTTGTTTGAACATAGCGTATGCGCAAGCACAAAACGTCTTTGTTAACCGCCAGAGTGTCATTTATGGCATTCACTGTATTCCATCTGAGAGCAGGCGAGAAATACTGTTCGTTACTACCGTGAGTAAGCGAGATAGAACGTATTAGTCCACTACCTGAAACAAAATCAGTTTTAAGGACAAATTATTAGTTGGGTTAGTTTAGTTGTCCCTCGCCCTGCGTTGTGATCGCTATCGCTACTTTCACTTACCGTCCGTGCTGTTTACGTGCTGCGTTAGTGTTTTGTATTTAAAAGTGTGATAAAGTATGGCACAGCGTCAATATTCATCGCAACATATTGCTGACATACACTTTGTGTATGGCTTTTGCAATGGAAGTGCAAATTTGGCTGTACAAGAATATCGACGAAGGTACCCTAACAGGCCTACACCGAGTCGCCAAACTTTTATCGACGTGCATTCAAGATTAGCGGAAAGAGGTATTCAAAGAGCTGTTAATGAACGCAATCGCTTGGTATCGCCCGAAGATGAAGAAGAAGTGCTTAGACTAATAACCAATGATCCTAGACTAAGCGTTAGACGGATTTCAGTGCAACTTCGAATGTCTAAGTGGCATGTATGGAGAATTTTGAAAAGAGAAGGGTTACACCCTTATCATTTTCGACGGGTTCAAGACGTGATCGAACCAGATTTTGCTGCGAGATCTGTGTTTTGTTCGTGGATAAATAGAAATTTGAGACAGAACCGTAATTTTTTACAAAGAATACTGTGGACTGATGAAGCCAAATTTACAAGAGCTGGGATTACAAACCACAGAAACGACCATCTCTGGTGCTCCGCAAATCCAAGGGCGGTGCGCCCAAGCTCATTTCAACATGAATTCTCAGTAAATGTGTGGGCCGGCATAATCAACGATAGGCTGATAGGGCCATTGGAATTGCCACCTACATTAAACGGCGCTAGATTTTTAGAATTCTTACAGACACAGTTTGCGGACAGCCTCATGGACCTACCTCTATCATACCGTCGGCGTATGTGGTTCCAGCTCGATGGTGCACCCGCGCATTTTTCTCGAGCAGTGAGAGAATATTTAAATAATAATCTACAGCCGTGGATCGGTCGTGGTGGTGTAGTAGCGTGGCCGCCTCGCTCACCCGATTTGACACCCTTGGATTATTTTTTGTGGGGTCATATGAAACAAAAAGTATACGCTACAGTTCCAAATACCAGGGAAGAACTCGTCGCAAAAATTATGGCAGCCGCCGAAGAAATTAGATCCGATTTGGATTTAATTAGGCGCTCATCAACCCAGGTGGCACAGAGAGCCGTAGTGTGTCTACAAGCTGGAGGTGGCCACTTTGAGCAACTGCTTTAGATATTTTAATCTTCATTTAATATTGGAAAAAACATTAAATAAAATTCAATATGAATGTTATGTTTTTTTAATGATTTCCTGTTTAGGGTTCCGACAAAGGCCTTTTGTGCTTGCGCATACGCTATGTTCATACAACAATAACTCTTAAAGTATTAGACATACAGTTGTGAATTTTATGTTGTATTGTAGCTTAGCTCAAAAACTGTCGATCTAGTATAAAAAATAAAAAAGCTCTCGGGGTTGTTTTTGTAGTAATTAACAATTATTGGTTGAATTGCATAATTTTTTGTTTTTTTTTTCGACTTTCACATTTTTTTTCAAAAGTTATGGAATTGTGAACATATTGCTTTGTAGTGCAGACGGTAGACAATATTATTGCCTTTCGAATAAGCCTATTTTTATCTCAGTATGACTAAAACTTTGAGATATATGATTTTTTTTGTACTCGCATAGAGCATACTTCAACAAAAAAAACAAAATGGCTGCCACATAGCGGGGAAGTATATTGGACCTAAGCCTATAGTGTAATTGTACTTTAAAATAGCTTATATTTAAGTATTTAGAATATCGCTAGTCCATGTCCGGACACACTGTATATTACTCGTTTATCTAAGTTAT
Organism: Eremobia ochroleuca; assembly: GCA_949629135.1. Lineage (NCBI taxonomy): Eukaryota > Metazoa > Arthropoda > Insecta > Lepidoptera > Noctuidae > Eremobia > Eremobia ochroleuca. The sequence continues at coordinate 10,988,693 of OX451410.1, forward strand.
TTATGGCTTCAGTTTATGCGAAGCGTGATTGTCTATCAATAATTCCTTGGAAATTGTTTAATAATTTAGATTTCTTGTCTATTAGTTCATATTTCTGATAGAATGTAATGTCCTAGTTATATTAGGCTTGATGATTCAGCCCTAAATACTTCATCAGAGGGCCTAGACAAAGTGACATTCTGTCAGAGATGATGGAAAAAAATATTGGATCGACATTTAATAAGCTGGAAGGAAAATGTCGCGATGAAAGTTTTGAGTATAAGCTATAAGAGTAGGGGAAGACCAAAGAAACGTTGGATGTACTGTGTGAATGATATGGCTAGGCAGGACGTGACTACCGATATGACGACTAATTTAATAGAGAAGTATAAAATCAAACAAAAAAAAAGATAAAATCAGGAATGTAATTATCCGGAAAAAAAATTAGCAGCTCTTTGTGTTACTGTAGTTGCATGCGTACGAGTATATGAAACCGTTAGTGCGTCTGTTTTTAAAAAGGCTTTGTGTTTTTGTGTGTATATGTGTTTGAGTGTGTGAAAGAGTATGTCTTCTTTGAAGTCCCGATGTGTTCGACACGTAAGTACTTAAATTATTGATCAGAAAGTGATAATACTTAAATAAATTGTTTAATAATGAAATCTATTGAGAGTTTTCCATATAGGCCACTGCAGATCACAGCCGGCAGGCAAATATGGGTGTACTGTAGGTACACTTCTGCCTTACCCTTCAGAGATGATTGGCGTGTTGTTACGTTATGTGTAGCTTGAAATCCAAAGGCCCCCGATCAGATTGAGCCTTCCTTCTTAACCTAATAGAAAACTGGTCGGCAACTTTGATCACCTTGTAAGGTCAAAACGGCCATGTACACAATCTAAACACAAACAGCGATATATCTTAATTAATATTCTATACACATATACTTGCGTATGCTTCTTAGTCATCTGTTTATAAGACAGATGTGGACCGTGATAGTTTAGCAAACATTGAGGAAGTTTGACGAGAATTCCCCAGAGACAGTTTGACTACATGTGTGTTGTGTGTCATGTCTGGTCTTTATCCCTGAAGATACGCAGAAGTATTGTTGACAAGGACGAATGAGCTTGTTGATATGACTCAAGATCGCTTTGTCAGACATGACATTTTCATAATGTTAAATTGTGGAAATTTCTCAATTTTCTGACTGAAAGTATACACACTTATATTTTTGGCATATAGGTAGAAGCTCCAACTACTCTATGCTTATTTAAGTAGGAAGCGTTTAGGTAGCCCTCGAAATTCTAACTTACTTACGTTTTTTGCAATTGGCAGGTCTGTGTCCATGCTTTACAGAATTATGATCATTAGAGTCAGCATCATTAATACAGCAGTATTTGTTTAACCTTAGCTTGGGTGCTAGTGGAGATAGTCAGTGATTTATGAAATTTAAAAACAGTAGTGTCAGTACTAACCTATCGCCTTTATGTTCATTGTAAAATTGGAAATAAAGTTATAGGGAAATATATGTTTTAATAAATATATGATACCTAAATCACGTTGTTGCAAAAGTTCTGAAAAAAAAAACTGTTTTTTTATTTTTATTATAATGTTATTTCTTTCGACATTATTCAACTAATAGTCACCATCTAAGTCTACAAAAGCCCGTCGATTCTGGAAAAATCTTACCGTGATAACTAAGGTGAAGTGAGCTTAGAGTGAGCTGTGAGTCATGCTGATGCTAGGGATTGACACTATTGGCGACTCACTCCACGTTCACTTTATCGAAGTTTTCACGGTGAGATGGTTACGGAATAGCACGGCTGTACTCCAACGGTTTGGCAAGTCGCTAATCCATTTTTCCCAGAACTGCGAATCCTGTGAGTTAAAACTGTAACTACGTCCGATTTTAGTTGTTCGAATTTTCGGAATTCTTTCTCTCACTTAGAAAAGATTTCAGATGGCGGAATATGTGATAATCGGTAGGCGCCAAATATGGTGGGTGAGCCACGATATTCAATACCAGTTCTGTTAATTTAGAATGCGTCTCTTTAGCGGTATGAGGGCGAGGGTTGTCTTAAGGAATCTTTATCAACGAATTTTCTCAATGCTCCCCTACTTTTAGGAAACTTATCAAGTTCTGCCTTTAACCCGTGAGAAGGCGCGCTATGAGCAATTTGCTCACACAAAAATCTAATTCAAATATTTTTTGTCTTTCCCATGCCACACCAATTCAAGCACTTAAGTACCTTCCTAAATATTCACCCCCTCTCCCCTGACGCAATTCTCGATCCGCTCAGTGGCGTTGCGACCGCGCAGCAAGGCGTTTCTGGAGGCCGTGTACCAACGTGCGGCAATTTGCTCATCACGCGACCAGCAATTCCTTTGCACCGAACATGTAAAATACATGTGTTCAGTGTGTTTCGAGAGGCACATTAGTGTAGATTTAATGGATGAATAACACTTTTTAGTTTTTGTTATGGAACAGTTTTTATTGTGATTTTTATGAAACGTGCCAAAAAATTAATTAATACTAGGTTGTTTTGTTATTTGCGTTAGAAGTTGCTATTATGTTTAATAGTTTTGATTAAAATACTTGTTTTCTTACTTACTAAACCTTGTGTTATTTATTTAAATACATTATAAGCCAATAAATATAGAAACACTAAAAATATAAACATTTATGATAGTGTGAGCAATTTGCTCGCGCGCGCCTACTCGTGTAAGAAAATTAGGCGCGCCTTCTCACGGGTTAAGATTCACAGTTCGACAATAACAGTCTACTGTTGGACTTAAACGTCTCCAACGCTCACTACTAAGATCTCTTTTATATTTTTGTTTAACCCAATCTGCCCAATCGAGTAACACGCTAACAGTAGTAAGGGCTTTCATTTTGACAGTTGAACAACATTCATTGCATTATTTACGTTGTCGAGCAGACAAATTATGAAGCAATGGATTAACAATATCTTTCAAAATGATTCAGATTGGAAGAATTAGGGTGCTCTTTCCGGAGCTTTAAAATTCTCGTAACATTTTGCCCTATATTTTCCATCATAATTATCAGTGACCGACACAAAATTCCATTAAAGTAAGTAAAACAGGTTAAAATTTAAATTGTGTCAGTGTTATAAATCTTATACGATCGACCTAACAGTTTCCTAGAACATCTCTGCTGGTATGCTAACATAAACAATCGCTTGTAATCGTTCAGGAGTCGATTCGCAGAATAGATTTGCAGCGCAATCGAATTTTAATCGATACCTGATATGTTTGGACTTTGAGTGTGGAGATTTGGCTGTCAGCGGGTGTCTGTTTATGGGCAGACGACGTTTATGGTCAAGTGGCAGGTTAATTTTAAAAGGAAAGTGTCTCCTTATATAGTTTGACTTGTTTGAATGATTATGTTTCTGTTCGGGAAGTTTAGAACAATAATTTAATGTTTTTATACAGCGTGTAACGGAAGGGGGGTATCAACCCTGAAGGAGGTGAATGTGCTCATGAAACTCAACAACTTTCCCCAAAGAACATAGGTCGAAATATGAAAAAAAAATTTGGCCCTCCCTTACAAAACTGACTACCAGCTGATTGATTTACTATGGGAGGGCCAAATTTTTTTTTCATATTTCGACCTATGTTCTTTGGGGAAAGTTGTTGAGTTTCATGAGCACATTCACCTCCTTCAGGGTTGATACCCCCTTTCCGTTACACGTTGTATACAAATAAGAGCTTCCAGAATGTTCTAGTGTATACCATAAGCTTTGTTAGTAATAGTAACAAGGCTTATGGTGTCCACTAGCCCATTCCCTGTTCTATGTTGGGGTCAACTTCCAGTCTAACCGGATGCAACTGAATACTTTACATTGAGGGACTGCCTATCTGTTCTCCACAACCCAGCGCGGCAATTGCGTCAGACACTATCAGTAGCAATGGCTGTCATTTTGACAGTTCAACAACATTTATTGCGTTATTTACATTGTTGAGCAGACGAATATACAAAGCAATGGATTACGAGTAGCAATATCCTTCAAAATGATTCAGATTAAGATGATGATGTTGTGTTACGCAATTAGGGTGCAGTTCCTGGGTAACACGATACCCCTTGGTAAGATTGGTTGTCATATTTTTTGGGCAAATAGGGTATTTATCCAAAGGCATTATGCGAGTCTAGACAAAATTCTATTCTGAGAAAAAGCCAAGTGCCATCACATGCTACTCTATCGCTAAACTTAGCGTTATTAACACTCATCTGCCTAGCCTTTTCCCAACTATCTTGGGGTTGGCTTCCAGTTTAACCGGATGCAGCTGAATATCAGTATTTTACGTGGAGCGACTGCCTATCTGACCTCCACAACCCAGTTACTGGGTAACCCCTTTATAAGATTGATTGTCAGACTTTCGGGTTTCTGACGACCCGTAACAACTGTCAAAGATCCACGAATGACAGCCGGGACCAACGGCTTGACGTGCTTTCCGAGGCACGGAGGGGTCTCGGTATGTAAAGATGTTCACCCATCTACAGACCAACCGCGGCAAGCGTAGCTTAACCTGATCGATCGACCTGTGCGACTGTTATTATTTAGCCACGGGCCCGTTATTAACGCTATCATCTCCAAATTGTACGAAAAAGAAAACAACAAAAAGCCTAAGTACATACAATTTCAAGTACCTCACACGCACGCATGTAATGGCTCGATCGTATCAATATTACAACGCAAAGCATGTATAATGTATAAATTGACTAAATTGACTATATTGTGATCGTCAGAACTTTCTAATGCACGTGACGAGGGTATGGGTTAAGTTAGTAGATTGATGACAAGGGGTCATCCATCTCTTAACATTACCAATACCTGCCGGTCGATTCTGGAAAAATCTCACCATGATAACTAAGGTGAAGTGAGCTTAGAGTGAGCTATGAGTCATGCTGATGCTAGGGATTGACACTATTGACGACTCGCGTGGCCCAAGTTTTCACGGTGAGATGGTTACAGAATCGCACGGCTCTCCTGTCTTTATTCTACTACATATTTGCTTGTAGATTAGTTCGCCCACCTCTTCAGCGACCCTTCAATGCTCAGGATCGTCCACTTATACCTGTCCAAGCTAAGCAAGAAAAGTTTAGCGTTGGCTGTTTTCTGCAGCCTCCTTTATTTTGGTCCCTAGAGTTCTGTAACTAAACATTAACTATGAAATGTATGTAGCATGTAGGTTCAACTGCAATCAAACCAGCTGTCCTGAAACTCAACCTTACATGGCTGGTGACGTCTCTCTGGCCGGTGGCAAATGGCTAGAAATCATTCGTGATAGTTTACCTAACGTCTGAAATAACTGCACACGTTCTTTAAAATAGATTCTTCTCCATTTTTAGCTTAATGGTTTCCCGAGGTTTAAATAGTTTTAAATCCCTAAATGGGTCTGCCAGCACATTTATGCCAACAAGATAACGTCGTGATAATCTCGTCACTTATACCACCCGCCATCTTTGAATACAATGACTCAGCGATATTAAGACCATTGTTCAACTGACGAACTCGATCTACCTTCATCAAATTATATTATTGTCTTCTCTTTATTTCTGCTTTAAATAATACTTTTAGTTCCAATAAGCTTCAGCTTTCGCTGTAGCATAATCAGCCTACAATGTCCCCACTGCTGGGACAAATGCCTCCTCTCGGTGAGAGGGAGTAGGTCGTAATCCACCACGTGGGCCCAGTGCGGGTTGGTAGATGTCGTATGTCTTTGAGCTTTCGCTGTGCCTGTATGTATTGGCGACTGTACAAATCATCATCATCATTTCAGCAGAAAGACGCCACTGCTAGACATAAGTCTTCCCCAAGCACCGTATCTTCTGTGCTTCCCGCATCCAGCGGATTTCTGCGGCCTTCACAAGATTATCAGCCTGTGAAGGTCGAATTTTCGACTGTCCAAATGATTTCATTGATTTCTTTTCAATCAATAATATGGTAAGTATAGAGCTGAACAAAAGAAAATCCAAAGTTGCTTCACTGGCCATAGTTAACCACATGACAGCAATTTGTCGCTACCCGACTAAAACAGCGAATTATAGGAAGCTACAACTCACAAAATTTTAGTAATCTTTATAAATAAGGAAAACAAAATCACAAAAATATCGTTAGCATTTGTTTTTACTACTCCGATGTTATCACAAGATAAAGATAAGGAGATCTTCATGAATAACAAAACTATCTACTGAAATGATTTGCATGCAGAGTTAGCCGACTTACCACCGCTACTGTACCTCTCAAGGTCGTTAAACAATGACATGTCATGTCATGTTTGTAGAGCGTCTGCAGTGATGTTGTTATTTCGTTCATAGTTTAAACGTTATTTAGGCTAGTGTCAGTATCGAGATAATTTTCCCACTAAACATTAAACTGCCTTTAGTCATGATTCTGAAAAAATCTTCTACAAGTTATGTTGCCGAAATCCGTCGCTTTTATTCTTTCGAAGCTATAGTGTATGTTCTTTACGCCGAATCTTTTATGTGGAAGGATATGTCATTTAACTTCTGCAATGTGGAATTTCTGTATAAAACTTTGTCGCTTCTAGTTGATGCCGTTGATGATAAGGTCGATGGATTTATTCTGCATGTTTACTAATAACTTCTTTTATTTAGAAAATAACATCTTCTCCCGTCATTGTATCATCCCTTTCTTTATCTGCTGCTGTATATATAATTTTGTGCTTTTAAAGACCTACCTGTTACCTACAATACACGGTCTCGCCTCCAAATGTTGTCATTATTCTACCGATTACTTGGGAATATAAAAAAGTTGACTAAGTGTGAAAGTAGGCATCGTCCTACGAAATCTTACAAACATCTCTATCATCAAAACGTGTAGTAACTTCATGAATCTTCCATCATAAATCCCTTATCTCAACACTGACGTAGGATTACTGTAAAACGGATAAGATCATTTGAACCACTGATAAAGTTGACATACTATGTGTTTTACCTAGATTCATGTTCCGTAATGTTTACAGATTCAATGACCTAGTGGGGAAGCACATATTGTGGTCGTAAATTAAGAATTGTTGGTGGATTAGTGTGGGCTACTGGGTGGTCTGTTTGGAGTCCGATAGGAATTTTAGAGATGAAAGCAGCTGGGTTGTTTGTTAATTTAAATTAGCGTATCGTGATTAATATACTATAGTTGGGCGCAGTTCCTTTGTTAGATTTTAATGTATTATATTCGGTTTTTCGTCTTTTATTTCAGTCTCAGCAAGTTGATCTTAACTGTCGCCTTTAAGTCTTTTAGTATAATTTTCATCTAAGAGCTTCATATTTTATGCTCCACTAATTATCAGTTTTATCTGAGAAAGTACTTCTCTGAAAGATTTATTTCATTATTCCTTATCATTGAGTCCTAAGATTGAATTATGCTTAGAGTTGGCTTCTTACTCATCCTACATACATATATTATCTCTTTCCGTTTGATTCAATATTGTTTTACCTTGACCTGCCATGCGATTCTGTAACCATCTCACCGTGAAAACTTGGGTGAAGTGAGCGAGTTAGTCGTCAATCCCTAGCATCAGCATGACTCACAGCTCACTCTAAGCTCACTTCACCTTAGTTATCACGGTGAGATGGTTACAGAATCGACGGCTGTTGCATGTTCCAGCTGAACCGAGCAAATTCTCATACGTATATCTAGTTAGCAGCCACAAAAGCGCCAGGATAATCCTCATTAGGTACATTCTTCCCAATTCTATGGACGCGGCGTCAACACCCTGATGACGCGGATGTGCCAATAAAACGAGTTACTACTTCTTGTGTGTTCTGAGGAAACTTCCTTCATTATCATCCTTGTTATTCTTTAGAGGCTATTCAGCCTGTTACAATCAGTTCTAGTAATATCCACAAGTAGAGTCCATCTGAAATCATAAAACAAATGAGTAAAGAAATTATTATCTTGTCCCTACTGTATCTATGACCACACCTTGGCATAATATGCACAATGAATTGTACATACATATGTCAGACAGCATCTGTCTGACTTCATATACTTCGGTTATTAAACTCATCTAGGATTCTCATCGGAAAGTTTCAGATCTAATTGTCTACTAACTATTCGCCTGACTCTTAACTGTTAACGTTGTCCAGAACGACAAATGTTATTTTTGGTTCACTACGTAGGAAGCTCAAACGTTGAATAATACTGGTCTAAGTATATTTAAATCTAACAAGGTTGTGAACTCATCCGCAAGCCTCAGACTCCAGCCATTAAAGCCAGCAAACCCATTACAACGATTCCACGAGGCTCCCCATTAAATGACTTTGTATCTCCGTAACGCCTAATTACTTTCTTTCACAGTTGTTTTATGAGTTCTAAATGATTTTACGAGGCCTATGGCCCGCTGTTTGAATAACCGGGATTACTGGCGATTTGGGATACCCGTTTAATGCTAGACTTCCGAAGCATTAATTCGCAAGGCGATTAATTAGGTCGCATATAATTTTGCTTAAATCTCCCGATTGGTCACGGAAAATTGACTTCCCATGACTTCCATGAGTAAATTTCAGGCCTGTCCTTTGTCATGTCGAGAAGAAACCGGCATGTCCTAGAACCAGAAATTCGAAGACGTGTGACATCCACCAACCCGCACTGGGCCGGCGTGGTAGATTACAGCCCACTCCCTCTCGAAGAGAGGAGGCTTGTGTCACAGCAGTGGAAACATTACAGGCTGATTATGCTTGGTGATATAATTTACGTTTTTCATAAGATATCGTGTTCAGAACTGGTGTCCAGAAGTCCAGATGTATGTACCGGGGAAATAGCAAATTAAACCAACTACATATTTCAAATATGACATTAAAGAGTTATTTTAAGGCATCCAATGCTTATTGCAAAAGTATTGCTTAGTTTCATAACTTGTCATGCTTGCATAGCAAGGCTGATGAAATGCCAATACGATGACTTAAAAATACTTAAATAGCACCAGCTGTGCTGGTGCCGCTGCTCCAGGTGCTGAGACCCGCAAATACTAAATTACCTTATGGGTAACTACAGTTTTGAGACGTTTGAAGTTGAAACGCTCGGGTCATGGGGCCCGAGAGCGCGTCTCCCTTTTGACTTGACCAGAGGGCTGACTCGTTCTTTGGCCTAAGAATCAAAATTTCCATTCAACGTGGTAGAGCTGCCAGTCGGTCGTACTTCGATTTGGACGTACTTCGTTCTTTCGTACTTCGACGTCTAAGTCACAAAAGCAAAAGTCACACGACGTCATAAGCAAAAGGAATTTTTGTATTTATTTGTATGTTTAGTTAGTTAGACACTATTTAATTTCAAAATCACATTACATAAAGCTGCTTTTGTTTTATTTAAAAGTTCCGCTTGAATACACTTTATGGATCTATCATCGGAAACTATTGCAAAAACAGATCGAGTATTTCTTATATGCCGATCTTGGAATTAATTAACCTGGTCTTGATTTTTTAAATATCGTTGAGGAAAATGTGTTTTTGTATCAGAAATCTAAGAAGGCGTTTTTTACAAGGCTATCATCATTTTTCCTTATCTTCGTGTTTACTGTTTATAAGCCTTTTTCTTCTCAAATTGTATTTTAAAGTTTCGTTTTTTTTTTATTCGTATCAACCGTAACAGTCTCGTTCGTCACTACAATTTCCACATATATTACTAACTATATTTAGATTTAAAGGATTCCTTGCAGTTTCTTGCCCGTTCTTCTCCACAGGAACCTACTACGTTTTGGAATAGGCAACTAGCTTCGCCTTTCGGACTGACAAATCAAAACTGCCTGTAAATTGTTTAATTAAAATGCTTTGAGTTAAGAGTTTTTCTGTTGTCCCCCATCTTAGGATTTGAATGTATGTCTGGAGCCTTATTGGCAATTTTCTCAGTAACCACAAAAATGCAAAAAAAATCTTATTCATCGCCAATATCTACTTGAAACTTGCGCATAATTATAAAAAGACGTCTTTACACATTTGTTTATCTTTTTTCTTTCGTAACTTCCAACCGGCTCTCTCGATATGGACCGTTGGATGTGGGTTCAATCCGTGTACACTTCACTTCATGTTTTATCGTGTAGTTTTGTTAATATTTCTGAATCTGCGTAGGTGGATCGGTTTGATCTGATTTGTGGCAATTTTGTTATGGGTATAGATTTGTGTGGTGTGTGGTTTTACTTTTAATGTGGCTCTAATTTTTTGTGAGTTTCGAAACTTCAAAAACCAAAGGGAATTAATCGCTTTGGCGGTCATAAACCATCTTTCGTGTAGCTATGAAATAAAAAGAAAGTTCCCCTTAAAATAAACAAAACTTTAGTTTCGTTCATCTCTGTGAAAATAATATTTTCTTAATAAGTTACTTTAGAACTAGAATTCTGAGAAGTGAAACTAGGAACCTTAATCGTTTCCGCCTTTTGCTAATATCTCCGGAAATGAAACTATTAATAAATCTAGCGTACGAAAATGATTGGCAATTATAATACCCGGATCTCTGAACTGCAATATAACGCCATTTAAGATCACAATCCTCAATACACGACCGACTACCCACTTTATAATGACGTGTATCATTCAAGTATGTGCATGAGTTTCGTAAGCTTGTTTGTCTACATCAACTTCTCCATCAACCGTACACCATTATGATATGTTTGTAGGGTTGGCACTTGTAGCCCTACCAGCAAGATTTTTTGACAATCTCTTATTTCATTCACAGTAACTTTCGTTACTTCGTAGACTTTCTGTCTATTTTTTACGCATTGCTGAACACTCAAGAGATTGAAATACTTGCCTCTTTTAAGGCATTGATGATGACGCGAGTGTCTAGTTTTGCTAAAAGCCATAATTGTTTACCCTGCACAACTTTTTGGCACAAGTATTCATGTATCTAAATACTGGATCAGAGTACACTTACATTTCATACAAATGCCATTACATTGCTTAATTGTATAGATTTTCATCATCGTCTCAGCCAAAAGTCCTCCATCGTCTGCTGGATATTGGCTTTCCGGTATCGCAAATTCCTGTGACCTTCACCGGTCGTCGGTTCATCTTGTGAGGGACTTACCCACGCTACGTCCTCCAGTAATCCTATCTTACTTGAGAGTCGAGTCACACTAACAAGTTTAAAAAAAAATTGCCGAATGGGCCTGCTCTTGACCTCAATCATGCCTGATGGAAAGCTACGGATGAGGACTATGACAGAACGAACGCGCCCAGAAGATGCCTGTTCACTCTTGCTGGCAGACGGGTTAAATGTGGAAGGGAACACAGACGCTGGCAGAGACATCCACACTATTCTGCCTGCCAACCCTACTCTCAGCGCCTTCGCAAAACATTCACATAAACGTTACGTTACTTACGTCTGTTACACAACATTGACCCACAAAATGGCCGCCGTGACGTCACCGCCATGGTAATTAATTTAGCGATAGATCATAGAGAATTGACCTTAATTTGAATATATGTTGGTGGCGAGCTGCGTCTGCGCTGGGTGTGAGGAAGGTTAAGTGTATGTTGTGATTGCGGGCTTGATTTTGTTTTGGATGCCATTGAAAGATTTCTAGGTAAAAAAATTAATTAATTGGTAGGTATAGGGGTGTTATTCATAATAATTGTACGTAACGGATATGAAAAAGATATGAAAATAAATTTAATGTAACAGAAAAGATAACAGATAGGAATTGTAAGGACTAGTACATAATACGTATAAAAATAAATATTAGTTTTATTTAATGGTTCTTTTGGCCATTTGTTTTATCCAGGAGGTTAATAAAATCTTTTGTTTTGATTGACTTATAATATTGCTTTATTAAGTACGATTATTTTCGGAAAGTAATTTTGAGGAATCACATAATAATAATTAATATCCCAGTTTAGGACTATAAGGTGACATTTTATCAATGTCAACAGTGTAGGAACATAACATCCTCTTTGTAACATAAAAGTATTTAACGACATCGTCGTGATTTTGTAATCTTATTAAATATTACGTAAAAAGTAATGCACACCAACTAAATCTGTATTCTAAACCACGTTATTTTGAATTGCTTAACCATAGTTGGAGGGGTAAAAGTACTCATGAGTATGAACAATTTTTGCTATGAGACCAAACCAGAAGTCGCGAAAAAAAACTCAGCTATTCAGTACATTTATGTCCGCATAATTAACGCGATAAAATGTAAGTAATAACTGTTTTTTTTCGTTATTTGAACTTGGCTAAGTTATTCAAACTAACGGGATTTAATAAAAAGATTTAATAAATAAAAAGATGATGATGATTTTTTTTTAACGTTTAACTAAACGTTAAAAAAAAATCATCATCATCTTTGAAAAACACTAAAATGACGTATTTACACAGCACTGCAGACTTATGATTACCAATTGAAACGAATATTGTAAATATGTCGTTGGCTTACTTAATAAATAAATAAAAAACTAAAAAATTCGATATTTGGCGCAATCTACAATAAAAACAATTAGTGTTCTTAATTTGCTAATCAGTCATAAAAGTTATACATTGGTGCCAATTCCGTTGTTCACAAACTAAACTAAATTTAAGTTTATTTTAGTTTGTGAACAACGGAATTGGCACCATGATGTCACTAAAACTTCGTGACACGACCATACTGTAAACTGTGTTTGTTTCAGTTGCCGCCAAATTTCACGTCTTTTAGCTTTATCAGTCTCTGATAACTCAGATATCTTTATATAGTCTCTTCTTTTTTTCTCAGCATCTTTTTTCTTTTGTTCATTCCATTTAGTAGGATTATTTTGCTTTAACCCTTAAATGCATAATGTTGCCATATGGCAACAAAGTACGTCATTTAATTTTTTTAAGAATGTGATAGCTGTGAGTTTCTGAACGCACCTCTTTTTGTCAAAACAATATATTTACTCTATGAATATTAATATTATTATATAATTATAATATTTTTATTTTTATTTTTATAGATAAATACCTATACAATAGCATTTTTTTGCAATACGATATAATAAATCATGCATTTAAGGGTTAAACGTTCTCTATATCTTTTTTGTCGTTCTGCTGATGTCAACGGCATTTTATCTAAAACAAAAGTAAACATTACTGTGTAGTTTCATTATAAATACTTTTATTTATCAATCCCGCTCTGCATAAAAATCTGTCAAAAAATTTAAAATTATTTTATGATAATATAAGGATAAGGTATTAATAAATCAACTCTAAGAATTCCGTGAGGATGTTTGACGTCCGTGAAAAATGCGATGTTAATTACTTATTCACGGAAAAAAACCTAAATTAAATATATTGTTAAACTATTACGCGCACCATACTCAGGTCTAGCGTTGAAAATGCTTCACGAAAAAATAAATTGTGGTTTTTTTCCGTTTTTTTCGCATGTTACATAGAAAAATCAGCAGCAAGAATCCTTCGGAAAGAAACGGGATTCTACCGAATTTTTCGCTTGATATTTGAAAATTTGTAAAAACAAGTTTCATTGAAATGTTTATTAATGAATTGATAAAACTATTTATGCGACTGACAGCTAGAATACTAGATGCAAACCACCCCGGGCGCGCGTGCCTAGCGCACTGATATTTTTTTTTATTCTGCCCTCGATTTTATTCAGTACGTATTATTATGGAAAGAGTTAAAGCATAGAATATCCAAAGTTAATTAAATATGGGGTGGAAGGGGACACCGACGCGAAAACGGCTGCCACTTATTCAGTTCATCATTCTGAGCCCCCCTGTATAGAAATTTTAAATTAGTTATTTAAAAAAAACAGCAGTTTCATATATTTTGACCGTGTAGGTGCACTTTTGTAGGAAACAGCTGTTTTTTTTTAAATAGCCGATTTAAAATTTCTATACCGGGGGCTCAGAGAAATATCATATCAGAATGATGTAGGTACTGAATATGTGGTAACCGTTTTTGCGTCGGCGTCCCTTCCATCCCGTATATTAAGTACGTATTAGTAAAAAAAAAACATGAAAAGTTTCAGTTCTTTTCAGTTTCTTTCATAATTTTTCGTTTTCCCAGTTTTATTAAAAAAAAAAAAAAAACTTTCGAATGAAGCATTGTAAAAAACAACGGAATTGGAAAGAAACGGGACTTTTTCCTGCTTTTTCAACGCTACTCAGGCCTGTGCTGGCGGCCGCGGTGCGCGCGTCTTTTGCGTGTCACCCGCGCGGTACCTCACCCAACAATCGGCAATCGTGGTTGTGCATAATCCGTCACGCGGGAAGATAATCTTGTAACACATCCCCAAATAAAATAGAGCATTCAATATTATTAAAAGTGACAGGGGGACATTAATAAGAGTGAAAAACAATGTGAATGTTTAGAACAATTGCTTTTTAAAATGTTTCTTCGTTATTATTTATTTAATATAACAACTCCTTAAATTTCTTAGAGTTATATTTATAACACCTTATATGACGCAGCTTTACCTTTTCATATCTGTTATGTTACAGAAAAATGTAACAGAGAAATATCATATATGAACAATTAGCACGTGTCTAACCTACAAAATACTTTGTACAGCCGTGCTCAATTAGTTTTATCAAATGACTTCTACATACTTCACTTCTGCAACCACAATTCTTTTCTCGTAATAATATAAAACCTGGAAATTACTTACCGTATTCAGATGGACCACGAAAACAAATATCACAAATAAATGTCGAATTATAGCGTGACGGACAAAATTGATCGCACTGACTGAAAGAACAAAATTGCGGAATCCACAGTCACGCCATCTGTTAACAGTGTTTGTTGTGTAATGTTGCCAGTAGATAATTTTATTTCCAAGTTGGAAATAATGTTGTAAAACACTGTGACCGAGATGAAAAACAGAGATGAGTAAAATATTGGACTTATATTTAAATATGTAAATTATGTATTCATTACTATTTGTTTTATTTATTCTAAAGAATAATCTATTTTAATGGATACAAACAAACTAAAAAAGTACTAAGTCTTATACTAACACAATTCGATCTTTTTAAATATAATTTTAATGTTGCTTTAAGTAAAAATGGACATGATTTTCTTTATGAAATTTCTGTGGACACAATTTTAAAATTTGAAATATTTGAATATCTCGCTTTCGCTTACATACAAAGTCTTATGAATTGCTGTTCTAGATACTTGTAGAATTAGGGTAAATAAAATTGAGCTAATAATGAATTGGAATTTAAAAAATAATCGATCTGGACGCGGAGAGGGAAGCAAATGTACAATTTTCGTGAATAACACCCATAGATGCAATAGAATAATGATGATAATGAAAGATTTCTACACGGAGAGGAAAACCTTATAAAAATTACTGTGCTGTCTCATAATCTGAGTGGTACCTAATGGAAAAATTACTGTGCTAGCAGAGTAAAAATTCTTATGCTGTACAGTTAAAGTTATTGGACAAATAGTGAATTTCTCCCAATCTCACTTAGAAAATTTTGCGTAGATGTCACTTGCACTCACTTTACAGTGACGAGCACAGTAATTTTTCTAAGAATTTTCTCTCCGTGTAGGTAGTCGACAGTATTTAGATGACTTGTGTCGGATCTTTGAGAACGTCAGCTCCTTTAAAAGGTTTCAGCGGTCCAGAACATGTAGTTTTTTTTTAAACAGATTTGGTTCAAAACTTGATTTGGTATAACGATCAAAGAGTACAGCAATCAGATCCAATCGGATGGCATAGTTCGGTATTTGAAATAACTCGTATTTTTACGGTGACATTTTTCCAGAATAAATCGGCAGGTACGGTCACTTGAATGAAGTTCGAAGTGAACTGTACAGAATATCACTTTTATTAACAGAGTCCTACAAATATTATAAAGTAAATGTGAAATTATGTATGTTTGGATTTTTGTTACTCAATCACGCAAAAACGGCTTAAAGGATTTGGATCAAATTGGGCATACGGGTAGTTTATACCTGTATTCACATATAGGATACTTTTTATACCGGTAGTATGTTCCCGTGCCATAATTTGCGACACCCACGTGGTTGAAGCCGCTTGCAAAAGCTAGTTTAAAATAACTTGTACTAGTGACCGTACCGCAGCGACTTGTATAAAAAAAGAGAAACTAATTCTCATTGATATAGAACAGCTAAACCCGCACCCTAATTGCGTAACACTATTACTCTCAATTTGAATCATTTTGAAACATATTGCTAATCCATTGCTCCGTATGTTCGAAAAGTATGTCTGCTCAACAACGTAAATAACGCAATGAATGTTGTTGAACTGTCAAAATGAAACCCATTGCTACTGATAGTGTGTTACGCAATTACCGTGCAGATTGAACTACGACCTTGCCACAAACGAAAACAAAATTAACCTTTACCAGACAATAGTCAGCTAAATAACACCTTTCAAAGCTAACCCGACCAGTCAGTTCAATATTAACAAGACCATTAGCACAATACTTGAGATAAATAAGAACAGACAGATGAACTCCATTTATTACGTGATTGACTGTTCAAGATCAGCACATGCTTCTGAATGTTGCGAAAATATTAAACAATTCTTGAGTTCGTTGATGTAATTTAAAGTAGATGGTTGATCTAATGTCAAGGTATTGTCTGATCCTTCTTAACTTGCAGTAGGGAAGTTATGTGTGTCCGAGAATAGAATTTACGAGGAGGTGTTAAGTGGTGTCGTGCGACTACGTTTTCCTTTAGTTGCTTGAGTATTTGTGACAAGATGACTGTACCGAAAAGAAGAAGAGTAATAGTAGCAGAATTCATCTTCAATTTACTGCGAATATGCGCTCAAAAACCGAACTGTTGCCCATCATCTTCATTCATTCATCGTTTCAGGCGAGAAACATCAACTGCTGGTCAAAGGTCTTTCCGAGGATTGCCACAGCATGAATTTCCCAATGATAGCAAGGAATTTCCCCATGAACACCATTAAAGGCTCGTCCAGACAGGCGCGACGCGACGGCGCGACGCGATTCTGCGATATATCCGTAGAACAATTTCTATGGAAACGCGCGCGACAATTCACACAGGGGCGACCTGTCGCGCCGCAACATGGTTGCGCCGCGACTCCAATAGGAACATTTTGTATGGCGACGCGGCGATATTGTGGCGATGCTCACGCAGCGGCCGCGACGCCATACAAAATGTTCCTTTTGTACGGCGACGCGGCGATATCGCGGTAGCGGTCGCGATTCGCGTCGCTCTAGTGTGAAAAGTGTTGCGGCGTGATAATATCGCAGAATCGCCCCGCGCCACGTCGCGCGACAAGTCGCGCCAGTCTGCACGAGCCTTAAATCCCAACATCCGTAAACATAGTTGCGTAGTTGTGGTGTGGCGAAAGAGCAAATGTTGACAATGTCGTTAGTATTATCCTTGTAAAAGAAAAAACTTATCACCACTATAGAAACAGGCTTTGTCGATGGAATAATAGACAAAATGACAGATTGTAGAAAGACTTCTACCGTTTTAAGCATGACTGTGAAGAGAAGAAATGTTTCTTTTCTTCAGTTGACAAATGTCTACGACCAATTTTTCTCTACTTTTGATACTTGGGGGTAGAAAGATTTCTTCTCAACAAGGATCAAATAGAATATCACATTAGACTTAGACAAGAATCTATATTGATTTTAGAATTTACTATAGAAATAATAAATGTCTTTTATCTTCATAGAAACGCGAGTCTACGGGTCGCCCCGTGCTCGGGCAGAAGAAACGCCGAGTTGGATAGAAAGAAATTCGTATATCCTTGGTAGACTAGAGATAGAATTGGTCATGCTACGCGAGCCGTAAGTACTACAAATAATCCATTCATGTAAATGATTTCATTGTTTATTGCATCTCCTTTTGGTCATAGGTCTGTTCTAAATAGGGTCATAGCGTATGGTCATAACTCGGTCATAGCGGTTGCTAACATCCGCGTAAACTGTCACTCAAATAAGTAACTATCAATCACTAGCGGAAGTTAGTTCCATAATGAATAATCATCGACCTGGCTAAGAATTATCTACACTAATATTATAAAGAGGAAAGATTTGATTGTTTGTTTGTATTGAATAGGCTCCGAAACCACTGGACCGATTTGAAAAATTGTTTTACCATTAGAAGCCGACATTATCCCTGATGAACATAGGCTACTTTTTACCGCGGGAAAATGCTTCCTTCCTACGGGAAAACGGGTAATAGGATTTAAACGGTGGGAATTCCGAATTCTACGCAAACGAAGTTGCGGGCGGATGCTACAGATGACAAAACATCTAGATATCTTTATTAAATGTAAGTTTAATATGAATATAATATAATGATGGTGAAAACCACATCAAAATCCATATCGTAATTCAGAAGAACATTGTAGTTACATAGAAAGACATGAAAAGCGACTTTAATTTTTACGGTGGCATATTAAAACGTTGGCTTCTTTTTCGACGCTTCCACATGTATGAAAAAGAGAGTGCAGTACTTACCTATAGAAAGGGAAGAGCCAGAAGAACTTATCGTGTGGATACGTCGAAGTAAGCCGCCGAAATAAATTACGTTGCATTTAGGCAGTCGCTCCATGTAAAATACTGGTATTCAGCTGCATCCGGAAGCCGACCCCAACATAGTTGGGAAAAGGCTAGGCAGATGATGATGATTCGGTTTCAAATGAGTATTCGCAATGTATCAACTAAAGAATGAACAATGAAAGTAGTCAAAGAATCAATTTTGAGCGGCCAGAATTACTCTCTGTTCTCTTCTCCGAATACATTCAAAACATGAAATTAGTCAATGACACGGAAGCCCGGTTTCATCGTTTACAAAAACATTGCAGTAACGTTGGAACCAATATTTGGCTCGTTTCTCCATATTACCATGTAGTCACTTAGCAATTTAAATGGTGTTGTTTTATGTGCAAACATAGTATTGTCCTCGTGTCATGCGCTTGTCACGTTGGTATTGCCTTCAACGGTGGTGGGCGAGGCATCAGATGTAGCGGATTCTGTTTGGTTTCATCTGGTATAAGTTTTGGGTCACTATGTACGTATAAGGCGGTAAAGAAACTGGATTTCAATGAAATAATGGTGGCAGGTGAAGAGCCGTTTGGAGCAATTCTTTTAAACTTGTTGTAATTTAGTTCAGTCTTATAAAACTCATTGAAAATCATAGTAAGTACTCGTAAGGGCTTTAAAAATAATTTATTCGAACAGGCAATCCAGATTGTGGTGGACAAACCTGTGGTAGGGCTGAACAAGCCTAAACCTGCGTTAACACTGCAATTATACCCATAGAGCAGGAGTCACCAAATGGCGGCTCGCCGACCTATTTTGTACCTATTTACTAAAACTGAATTAAAAGTATTAAAATAAAATTGTTTAATAATGCCCATTAAACGGACCGACAAAGTACCTCATTGGTGATCCTTGCTATAGAGTAACGATATTTTATAAGAGCTATGCTACAATTTTAATGTACAGACGCCAGCACATTAAGCTACTACAATCTGTCAGATTTCTTTAATAGATTTTCAACTTTATCTCTAAAGCATAAGGTTCAAAGTTGATTGGGAAAATCTGATACTTTCGGGTAGCTTGATGTGCTGGCGTCTGTACAATAAATAATTTTTTACCTATTTTCTCGTATCTATCTGCTCGGGAAGCTGATAATATTTCGCGAGGGCTTCCTTTCTAAAGGGAGTTCGAGAAACACCTTGAAGGTTTTCGTTCCCGGTGCGTAAAGTTCCAAAAGAATGCAAGAAAAAGATCTAAGATGAAAAAATAATATTATTATGTACTCGTATCTATCTGCTCGGGAAGTAAAATTTTGCGAGGGCTTCCTTTCTAAAGGGAGTTTAAGAAAAACCGTGAAGATTTTCGTTCCTGGGACGTAAAGTTTCCAAAGAATTACACAATGCAAGAAATAGGATCTAACATGAAAAACTCTACGCGAAGAGCAGATAAAAAGAAAGTCCTTTCCCACCCGCTTTCCGCTCCATACTTGCACCTTCACAAACTACGTGACCAGCCTGTCAATCCTCCTTGGTACTTTGAACCACGTTTGTCTGCGTTATGACCTAAAATGGATGGTTTTGCTAGTCCTTGCAATGTTAAACATACCACGTTTTCGGTACTTGTTGATTCTGTGAGCATAATCGCCATATTGTTATGTCTAGGCGATGAATTACGTCACTTTGGAATTCTTAAAGTGATGCGTGATGTAATTGTTGGTTGAGAGACCTTTGGTTGGACCTCTTTGTTGTTTGTTACAATATCAATGAAATGCTTTAAGCCTTTATGAAATAAAACCGCAATAATAGAGAACTTAAATCTAAACTAATATTACAACGTGTAACGTTAAATGCGCAAAACCTCTTAAGGGGTCATTGTACTCATCATTATGAACAACTTTTACTATGGGACCAAACCGGAAATCGCGAAAAAAAAATCAGCTGTTCCCTACATTTTGACGAGTTATGCGAACATAAATGTAGGGAACAGCTGATTTTTTTTTCGCGATTTCAGGTTTGGTCCCATAGTAAAAGTTGTTCATAATGATGAGTACAATGACCCCGTAAGAGGTTTTGCGCATTTAACGTTACAAGTTGTATAAACAGGAAAGATTTGATTGTTTGTTTGTATTGAATAGGCTCCGAAACTACTGGACCGATTTGAAAAATTGTTTTACCATTAGAAGCCGACATTATCCCTGATGAACATAGGCTACTTTTTACCGCGGGAAAATGCTTCATTCCTACGGGAAAACGGGTAATAGGATTTAAACCGCGGGAATTCCGAATTCTACGCAAACGAAGTTGCGGGCGGATGCTAGTAACTTATACATATATTATTATGTTCATCTGCAAAACCCTCTGTGTCTGTCTCAGGTCTAAATGGCTCCTTAGTGCTGTCCACTTATCTCTGTTATTGTTTCAGTTTTGGAGGCTAATGCAATAGTCGCCGTTTATTTTTAATTGCATTCATACATTGCCATTTTACTTTATATTATTTTTTTCTGTAACAATATTGCGAAAGTTTAAATTTTAATTTGAACTGTAATTTTATTTCATTTTAAATTTGGTTCGATGTAATATGGCTTTTACCTGAATTTCTAACTTTTTCAATAATGTTAACGCTAAACTTTTGGTAAAATAGTTCCAGCTTTCCTTTTGCGACATAGGAGAATTGTCCAGTTCTTTTAATCAAGAACTTGAATGAAAATCTTATCGATTATTACTGATATAATCAACAATGAACACTTATCGATTTCCCTTTCGTGACATGAGATTACAAAGGCTCTCTGAATGAAAACAGTAGACACTAGTTGTCATAGAGTAGATAGGTACAGAGGGCGCGCGTTTCCATAGAAATTGTTCTACGGATATATATGGCAGAATCGCGTCGCGCCTGTCTGTACGAGCCTTAATACGTACACACGATAAAACATTTCTTAGAAACATTAACAGTGATGCGGAAAATATTGTAATGCAAAAGTGTGTGCGCAGACACAGGTGCAATCTCTCTTCCCTCACTCTCATAGTCCGATGGGACGGCAATCCGACACGACCGGAGAGCGATCAGGCGCAGGACCAACGGCTTAACGTGCTTTCTGAGGTACGGGGGTATCACACCGCCAACATCCAATTTCCGGGCTGTTCCTGAGAAATTAGTAATGGAAACACCCAATAAAACTTTCTCCGACCTTGGGAATCGCACCCAGGACGCTCAGCAGTCGCGCTTGAGATCAAAACACCAACGGGGTAGTATAATAGAATCAATGTGAAATTAAAGAGAGATCTGTTCCAAGTAGACAGTGTTTGGATAGGATTGTCTTTAACTGTTTGTGAGTAGGTAGATAGTGGCGCCGATTCTCTTCTTCACAAACTAAACTAAATTTAAGTTTAGTACATCTTTTTCTTTCTGTTTCATTAAGAAAAGGACGGAAGATACATATTAGTTTAGGCCTGTCAAATTAGTCGGCGCCTGACGTAAATTGACGTATTTTTAGTAGCCAATTTTTTTTATCACGTCTTAACTTGTCTATGGTGTATCTTAATTTGACAGGACTAAACTAATATTTATCTTCTGTCCTTTTCTTAATGAAATAGAAAGAAAAGATGCACTGAACTTTTTAGTTTAGTTTGTGAACAAGCGAATCGGCGCCAATTTTGATCAAGCTAAAAGTGTGCCTTCTTCAATTCGTATAGTCTGTGATATCACAAGCAATACGTATAAGTAAGTTAATTAACTCCTATCAACTTCATAATTGGTGTTTCATAAGCTCTTCTATGAAACTATGAGTACAACGAAGTATGAAGTTGATAAAAATAGGTCGGACTGTGTAAACATGGTGAAATTAGTTAGCGACTGTGCAAGAGTGTGTTTGTATTGTTTGCGCTATTTTGGCTACGCTGAAAGGATCTTCAAAGTTATTGTTTAGTACTTCTTGGTTTACTGTACTTTGCATTTCCTTTTTTTTTTTTTGTTTATTTCATCTACATTGTCTCATTATATGAAGGACTAGCTCTACTCGCGGCTTCGCGCGCTTTGATGTCAGAAATTATCTCACGAAAACGCGCTACCGGGACAAATAGCATATTATGTCCTTTCCCAAAATGGCATATATCTACTTGCCAAAATCCGTTCAGTGTTTTAGGCGTGAAAAGGGAACATGCTGACAGAGTTTCTTTAGAATTTATTATATTCATGCATAATAAGCCTTTTACGTTCCCACTGCTGGGACACAGGCCTCCTCTCTGTGAGAGGGAGTGGGCAGTAATCCACCACGCGGGCTCAGTGCGGATTGACATGGATTTATAATATGAGTACGGATTAAATATTAACGAAGTCGAGCTTGTGTGGTCCAGAACATGTAGGAAGGCATTTGCCAAAACTGGTACCAATAACTTATTTAAACAACATTAAGCCACTGACCTTCGCGTGCCTACTGCCTAGTTAATTAAGTTTAAAAGGTAAATTTTTTGATGTTATCAAGAAGTCGTGACGTCTCTTTTAGGTTATTTATCGTCATGTTTGATTTCTTGGTATTATGTGTTCTATATTATATTTATAACCACAGGATTCACACTTTTGGTTTACAGCTGAGAATTCTTCTCAAACTCAAAGCATTTGTTTCAAATAAACCAATTACAGGCACTTTTGAATTGTAAAAGCGTCAGTCAGTCAGAAAGATGAAGCTAGTTCCCATTCCAAAGCGTAGTAGGTACCTATGGAGAAGAACGGGCAAGAAACTCCACGGACACACTTTAAATCACAGTATGGTTACAAAAAGTAGTGTAAGTTCTCGTAGTGTGAGTAACACAGTTCCTTTCAAGGAGTAAATATACGTACCTAAGCTATCCATCGAGTCTCTTCATCTTCCGTGTTCTTTAACTCTGAACTCTCTTCCTCTTGCGAAACTTTTAAGTTTAGCGTCCTGGGTCACCCAATACTACTCCTTTCTAAGCCTCATTTTGCTGAGAAACTTTAGCTAGAGCCATCTTAATCTCAACAATTGCCTTTAAGCCGTCATTCTCAAACTACAGATTTCACATTCCTCCGATTACATTATTGGTCTCTAACACTTGAGGAAATATATCAACTTTTCATCCATCCATTTTCATCGCACTTTACCAACAACCTCAGTTATGAAGTAAGATAATGCTTTAACTTTCCATTCGGTACCAACGGCTCGAAACTTGACATCTGACCTGTTGGCTCACGCAGCAAAAATATGTCATTACTGAATCTAATAGTTTCGTTAGCCAATCATCCGTCGATATTTGGATATTGCACTGTGATCACCGTTATGTATATGAATGACTATTAAAGTTTTGAGTGAGAATCAATTTAATGTCTATGTTTGGAAGAATATAATTATCGTTATTGTAGGCTAAACGCGTGATGGCTTAAAATATTTGCTCATCACCAAGTTACGTAGGCCGATCAATGGTATGCTGTACCAACTGAATGTCATTAGAGATAGTTCTTTCAATATGCTGTATTACTCCTGCACCCTTAGCGTGGTTACTTCTATCCTTACTGTACGAATAATGGACATATGGATCTCTTTCTATACAAAGTGACCTTATCTTCATTTTTGTTGATATCTTCCTACAATCTGTCATTTTGTCTTTCGTTGCTTCCATTTCGACCACCGGAGAACCGGTGCTAATCGTGCTGCAATCCTGTTTACCGATATCGTGCTGGTAAAACCATGGGTTTGGCTGTTTGATCAATTACGAGGCAAGATAAAAATCATATCGCCCCATGAAAATTCCCTTGTACAAAAGGTAGTATGCCGAAAGCCACAAATTCATAATCATCATCGTTTGATCGTTTGGCGATGATGTCGTATAAAAATTCTCGTCATCGACAATACCATCTACACACACTACCAATTTAAGTACCTACCCAATCTGATGCTCGGAAACTGCTATAAAAATCGGATCACAAAATATAATCATGGTTATTTCAATTAAAACATTCGGCTTGACCCCTAGCGAGGCCGCGCTATCGCATGTGTAAACATGACGTGTATTTTAGATCGGTGTGACGCAACGGACTAGTATGTGCAGGCGTCACACGACGATGAGATTTATTTTAAAAGCTGTCCGATTGTAGTTGATCAAAACCAGTGACAGATAAAATTTTTCGTACGTGCAAATACGTATCGGTAATATGGACAACTGTCAAATCGTGTTGTCATTTATTTTTAGTTCAGGCCCCGAACTATTCGGATGTGAAGTAGAACATGACCGTAATTTCGGCCGAAACTATGGATTTCGTGCTTAGGGAGTAGACCCCCAGATCCTGCCATACGAGTATTAACGGCGGGATCCTATGGAGGTTGTGTTTTTCTCAAATATTTATTTTGTATATTGAGATTTTTAAATGAAGGGCGTTGAACGCATGTAGCGAAAAGAGTGATGAATATGAATGTAGATGGATGGAGAGGGACAGGAAGGCCAAAGAAAAGATGGACGGACGGTGTGAGGAATGATATGAAAGAGAAAGGAGTAAATGATGCCATGACGTCTAACAGGGAAGAATGGAAGAAGAAAACGTGTTGCACCGACTCCAAATAAAATGGGGCAAGGGCAGGAAGAAGAAGTTGATAAGTTGTTATGTTCTTCAGTCGTAACGTTACAAAGAATCAAGCCATAAAAGGCGTAACCACCATAAATTAATAAAGGTTATAAAACTTGATAACTAACACAGTGGATTCATACTTTTAAATCACCCACGCGCTTAATTGCGATTCAATTATGAATAAAACATTAAAGTTTGACCTTGCACTGGCCGTTAAATATGCCAAAAAGGGTGTCTGAGGTTATTGTTAGGCGTTATGTTGCCATGGAAGCCATAATATGAATGCACCTGCCTTCCTTTAGCACCTGATAAAATGTTTGATCATATTACTTTATATTTTTTGAAATATAAACCGATCGGTTGCTCAATATGGCTTCAAGATATGAGGGAATCCGGAAAAAAAATACGTGACTGTGGTTTCGAACCCTCAAATTAAACCTAAATAATTTGTAGGCCAAAGTACTTAACAAATGTGTATCTCTGTTACCTAAGCATCGGCACATGAAAATTTAATCAACAGAGTCCAAGCTTCATACAAAGTGCGCACATATTTAATTTAGCTAGTGTCCCTATAAACATGGTAACTAAATAAGGATTGTGTAAAAGATCGCTAGAATAGCGATGGGGATGGAGATGACGGCGAATAAAGATTGCGAAAGAAATCAAAATCAATAATCATTTATTGAAACTAGGCTAAGAATCAGCACTTTTCGAACGTCAAAATTACGAAAGACAGTCCCCCAAAACACCCGCCCTTCACCACTTCCTAGTGCTTTCGCTGGGGAGAAGTGGCGCAGCAATGAAGATGAAACCAGCGAGGTAATTGCGTAACACACTAACAGTGGCTCGCATATCGACAGTTAAACAACATACATTGCATTATTACGTTGTTGAGCAGACAATTTTTTCGAACATATGAAGCAATGGATTAGGATGATGAATGGATAGCCATATCCTTCAAAATTATTCAAATTGTGATTGAAAATGTGTAACGCAATTAATTAATATGAGCTCCGCCGAGCTCATGAAAACTGGGATAGAGCAGACGGTGATGATATCGAATAAATGGCATACACACTTTCCATTCTCCCTAAGTAACAGTTGTAGGCGATAATGATTATACAACGTGTAACGTTAAATGCGCAAAACCTCTGACACCCCAACTGATTTTTAATTCAATTGACCTATTTTAGAGAGAAAAAAATCATTAAAAAAATTGTAAAGGTTATTTATATGTGCTGTATTAGTTTTAGTGGCAATTCTGATCGTTTCAATTGATTCTGCTCATTATTCTCATAAACTATTTTCAGGTTTTGCGCATTTAATGTTACACGTTGTATTGTGGGCATTTGTGTGTACATAATTAGGAGTTTATATGGCTGAGTCTCTGATGAATTATCTACTCATGCGGTAACATTTACCCGCTAATAACCTCACTCAAGTTATACAACACAAAGTTTTACCTAATTACCTAGAAAGTGCTTCACGAACAGACCGAAGCGTATTATCCATCTATTATATCTGTCAAAATGGCCTAATCATCTTGTTATAGCTGCCGGATATTGTTCTGTAACCAATTTAATTTTATGCATCAGTAGAAAATGGTGTCTAGTCTAGCATAAAACATCTTTCTGGCTTACTATGGTTGCATTTACTTTGTACAGACGCCAGCACATCACGCTACCCGAAACCTCCAAATTTCCCCAGTCAACTTTGAACCTTATACTTTAGGGATAAAGTTGTAAATCTATTAAAGAAATTTGACAGATTGTAGTAACTTGATGTGCTGGTGTCTGTACACTGCCAAAATGGCTTATCCGAAAGTAGTCGGGTAATAAAGCATTATCGGCCTATAATCTTCCCACTACTGGGACACAAGATTCCTCTCTGTGAGTGGAAGTTGGCTGTAATCCTATATGCGGGGCCAGTGCGTGTTGGTGGATGTCACATTTCTTCGCGATGTTTCTTTCACCGTTTTGAGAAATTAAATGCACAAAGTAAAGTGCCTGCCTAAATTCAAACTCACGACCTGAACTCGTACACCGGGTCAATACTACTTGGTTACTACTGCTCGCACGCAGTCGGGTAATATAAATCCTAAATTCACTAGCAGACAACGCACAGCCTATAACCGCTGGGTCTGAAAGTTTTAAATTTTGCACAAGAGTTCCTTACATACAATATGGTGACACGGACATCAACGCACAACCATGGATTCAGTACATGATCCACCAATTCGTTGCTATTTATCGTCGCTTATTAAAAAAAAAAAAACTGTTCCATACATTTTGACCGCGTGGGTAATTAGGCATTGCACTTTTGTAGGAAACAGCAGATTTTTTCATATAACTGACTTGAAATTTCAATGCAGAGATGTCCAGAATCGTGTACTGAATCTGCGTCGATGCCCTACCATCCTGTATAATGAGAGAGATGTATGGAAGGATTTTTGCTAATTCATCCCCTAATGGGGTTAAAAAGGAATTTTACATGGAGCGACTGCCTATTTGACCTCCACAACCCAATTACTAGGTAATACGATACCCCTTTGTGAGACTGGTTGTCAGACTTTCAGGCTTCTGCCGACCCATAACGACTGTCAAAGATCCACGAATGACAGCCGGGATCAACGGCTTAACGTGCTTTCCGAGGCACCGAGAGGTCTTGATATGTAAAGATGGTCACCCATCCACGGATCAACCGTGGTAAGCGTAGCTTAACCTGATCAATCGACGCGAGTGGCTGTTATTACCTAGCCACAAGCCTCTATCTACTTTTTCTACACAATTCGGAGGCTTTTTCTGAGAGACTTTTTGTAGACCATTCCGAGGAAAACAAAAACTACTGAAAACCTAAGTGTGAACTTACCTTACAGACACGGCTTAGGCAAAAAACGTGTTAGTAAACTAACAAAACGCAACCCCCAAGCAAAGTACATAAGATGTGTGATAACGACGACAAGCATCTTACTAATTAAGACCGCCATAATATACCTACGCTTTCTATCGGTGGGCTAATTTTAACCCGTAGATGCGCCCGCGCCGATGAAATGTAGGAAGTTGGCATCTGAGGCAGTGCCAGATAATGCGTGACGAAATGCCGGGAACAAGGAAACGCTTTAAGAATTCTTGAAGGATTGTAAATTGTTGATTTTGGGAGATGAAAAGGAATATAGAGCTTGATTTCCGGAATTTTATTGATGTTAAGTGTTTAGCGTCTCGTTTTAGTAACGTGCATTGTTATGTCTGTGTTTTTACCAGATTAGATGTGCTTAATGGTAATCGTACCCTTTCCAAGTGTTAGTATAAATACTTACATCCTGCGGATATGACTTGAAACAAAATCAAATAAAACGTTATTTATTCAAGCTTTTAATACGAGTACTTATACTACAGTATGTTTGGCTAAACGAGGGATAAACTTTAAGGTGGTGGTAGTACTCATGGAAATGTACAACTTTTACAACGGGATCATCTCCGAAATATGAAAAAAAAAAAATCTGCTGTTCCCTACATTTTGTCGTGTTATGCGAACATAAAATGTATGGAGCAGTGGTTTTATTTCTCGATTTAGATTTCAGTCTCATAGTGAAAGTTGGTTCATTTTCATGAGTACTAAACTACCTTAAAGTATGTCCCTCGTTTAACCTAACACACTGTATAATGGGTGTAAAAAGACACTTAACGAAGCCGAGAGTCACTCGTACTCAACGTCAATCTAATTTTTTTTTTTGTACTGGACCATACCTGGAAACGTTCTGGTTACAGAGATATTTCCTAGCAAAAAATTCACATACCACTGTTAGGCAAAGACCTCCCCTACTCTCCTTCCATGTCTCTGTCCTGAGCTGCCATGGACCAATCTATATAAAAGGAGTCCAGCGCATCTCGCCATCTCCGTCTGGGTCTGCCGCGATTTCGTATGCCATTAAACGGGACCTACTCGGTCATAAGTTTAACCCATAGATCGTCTAACATGGCTTCATTATCGAATTAAAATACCACTTGACCTTCATCTACACTAATATTATAAAGAGGAAAGATTTGATTGTTTGTTTGTATTGAATAGGCTCCGAAACTACTGGACCGATTTGAAAAATTGTTTTACCATAGAAGCCGACATTATCCCTGATGAACATAGGCTACTTTTTATCGCGGAAAAATGCTTCATTCCTACGGGAAAACGGGTAATAGGACAACGGGTAGTATGAATTATCCTTCCGTACTTATCTTTTTCACATAACTTCTAAACGGCTGAACCGATTGGGATGAAATTTTATTTGAGTATTTCCTGGATTATTTTAAAAATACAATTGGACCCGGTAGGTAGCGCTGCTGTCGGTATGTCAACTACTAAACGGCTTGACCGATTGGGTTGAAATTTTGTATGTGTATTTCCATAGTTTCACAGACACGAATGTACTTAAGCCTATCTAATCTATCTTTCTATACTTACATATATAAATAAACCAATTACATTAACCACATTATTTAAGCAAGATATTTTTAAACGGCGGTAATTCCGAATTCTACGCAAACGAAGTTGCGGGCGGATGCTAGTACTAGATAACTTGACAAACAACTGATATAGATCACATAAAGACTTCAATATCAACAAAAACAGGAAGCTATAATGAGTAATTCACGTAATGTGTCTAAAGAATTAGCTCTAAAGGTCAGTATAGTAGACCAGTTGTAACAGGTTGATAGCCAGCGCCCACCTACGCATCCCAATGACCTGCCGTGCGATTCTGTAACCTCACCGCGAAAACTTGGGTGAAGTGAGCGTAGAGTGAGTCGTCAATAGTGTCAATCCCTAGCATCAGCATGAATCACAGCTCACTCTAAGCTCACTTCACCTTAGTTATCACGGTAAGATTTTTCCAGAATCGAGCGGCTGTATCCTGCTCTAGCATACGGACGAAAAACTTCAAACTTGCATGGAATGACATGTGATAGCATATTCTCGATTACTAAGAAAACCATATTTATTAAACTCGGTAAAATAAGAATTGGACACAAACCTGTTCCAAATAGACGGTCAATAATAATCGCTTAAAGAACTCATTATCAAGGATTATTCAATCGACAAAACTGGCTTTGACACTTCGTGAACCAGAGAAAGACCAATGACATGAAAAAAAAAAAACATACCTAAAACAGTGAACGTCATCGGATAGCACTTTAAAGTGTTCTGCACCTAATTATCGATACATCGCGTCTTCAAGATCCAAATGAGAATTCCATCGGGGCAATTCGAGTCTTCGAAACTGCCAGACACCAGTTGCATATAGTTCCATTCATGCCCTAAACAGCCGTTAGATCTAGAGTAGGTCATCTGCATCCAACGGCTTCTCTAGCCTCAGTATCTCTACGACACGCCGTACATATGCAATTTAGGACATTCAGCGATAACCGGGACGAAGTCATAAAACATGATACTTTATTGAATCAGCATGTGTACTGATAACACAACTGTATAGTGTGCAGGCACGTTCAAATTCCAAAATCCAACTCTGAAACAGCTATCTGTAATTTTTTTTTTAAATATATAAGCCTTTGTTCACCCGCTGCAAGGCAGAAGCCTCCATTCCCTTTACCCCCTTTTCCCGGCCTACTGCAATTGCCGGCCAATCTTTTAAAAATCCCGACAGCTCTTTCTGGGACTGCCGCGTAATCGTCATCTACTTCTTCTAAATTCATGTCAGTGATTAGAGACCAACAGCTCATGCTCACAAAAGATTGGCTAATCAGCAAAGATGGCTGTGGAGCTGACTGCCCATGATGCGCCAGACACACTTGTTTAGGTCACGTCGGCTGAAGCCATTTGACAATGACTCATTGGGTAGTAAAGAGATTAGCCAGTCCGCAAGGTTGGTAGCAGAACTGACTGCTCAGGTGGAATGGACAACTAGCTTCAATTTTCTGACTAACTGATCAAATCTTTGGCATTTAAAAATTCGTGTGAATGGTTTAATTGAAATAAATGTTTTGAGTTGAAGTTTGGTACTCTTTTAATGAACGCCACAGTTACCATCTCCTGCAAATAAATATTTATATTACTGCCGTGCGATTCTGTAACCATCTCACCGTGAAAGCTTGGGTGAAGTGAGCGTGGAGTGAGCTGTCATTCGCTAGGGATTAACACTATTAAGTGCTCTCTTCACTTATGATTTCACGGTGAGATTTTTACAGAATCGACCGGCTGATGTTCGTTATTAGCCTGCACACAACTCTTGCGCCGCGTGTGTACCTACCCACTAGTCACGAGACCTAATTGATGGTGCATCGACCTTACGCCTTTGTATACTACATGCGTTCGAATGACTAGCTGACCTGTTCGGATTATGATGTCATCATCTACCAGGTGTAGTCTCTCAGATGACTTGTTGCTTAGCTATTCGAGGTTATTTTCGGTCATTAGTGTAGCCTAGTATTCATGTAGGAATTTGAGGAGTTGATTACCACATTTATTTTTTTGGACCCAGCACCCCAATTGCGAAGGAAAACATTGTGAGGAAAACGGCATGTCCTAGAACCAAAACATCGAAGACATGTTATATCTACCAACCAACATCTATCCCACAACACGTTACCGCACCCACCTGGTGGATTACAGCCAGCTCCCTCTCACAGAGAGGAGTCCTGTGCCCCTATAGGGTTTCGTGGAAAGAGTATTTAAATAAGCAGTACTGAATTACAGCTATATGCAGCTCCACTTTCCTTAATGAAAAATACCGTGACCGACGCAGAAAGCACCTGCAGCTAATTAACATAATTTATAACCATATCCTCTTTCCAACTAGTCCATATTACAGTTACATAACTGTCTTATACTACGAACAAAACTTCCTGCCTCCTTATACGATAAGCCAACGCACGCGCCGAATTTTAATTCAAATATCCCTTTACAGATGATCCGATTGGTGGTACCAGCGATGCAATTGGCGGGTACGTCACCGTGATGACGCGAGCTTCGCTGTGATTGGCGGAGCGTGTGCTTGCTGTCCGCTGATTGGCGGAAAATGTCCGGATTGCAGGCGAGGACCGAGGAGCCTATCAATGGGGTCGACGTTAGGGAGCAGGGCAGCGCTTTGAGGTCAGTTTTTACTTTCGTTTTGTATAATAAGTTGGAATTAACGGGGGTTCGAAGGAATACACTATAAATTAAATCCGTGCAAGTCAATAAATCATCAAGTCGGACGGGACACTCTGAATTTATTAATTTAGAGACCTTTAAAAGAGAAATCGGTAAACCAAGGCGGAGATAGCAGGACGAGCTTGACTTCTACCGAAAGGTCTGGCAGAAAACAGAACTGTGTGAAAAAGGGAGAGGGAGGTCTTTCCCCTCTGGTGGGTAATAGATGCTAGGTAGATTAGATTAAAAGAGAAAATGCTTGAAATGTTTTTCTATAAATGATAAATGATAAATGATTTATTTTCTGTAAGTAGGTTTGTACAAACACTTTTACATGTCAATCATATTTTTTTTAAACTAGATGAGGTCGGCGTTTCCTATCTGACTACTCTGAGAAGAAAGGCCGAAACAAACTCAGAGGTCACAGTCTCTTTTAAAGTCCAGACATAATCTTGGTCAGATAATGTGAAGACCATGTAGATTAGTGTCTAAAATGGTCTTTTGAGTAAAGAACCACACAGATTGAGCGGACCTGTCCAGTCAGTGCACGCATTTGTCAAAAATCGTGCAGCTCAACTCAGAACTTGAGGAGCCTTACGATTCGACGAACAATACCAATGAAAGGACATTTGGGTAGGCCGCATAAATGACTCAAACTGCCAGATCATGATTAAAACTAACTAAGAAGGAAAACCGAAAAAAAGAAATGACCCACATAGTCTTCACACTCACAGTAATAATAATAAAAATAAGATACTTTACTAAGTAAATATCCATGTCATTGTTTATATAAAATTCATCAATGTCAATGTGTATATAAAAATCCGGATATAATCTTTGAGGACCATGTAGATTGGTGTCTGAAGTGGTCTATAAAAATCAAATAGCATTTTCTTAGGAGTCTTCAATATTTCTACCATCCTGCACTGGGCCCGCGTGATGTATGACGGATGGAAAATAAAAGCCAGAGTCCCAGCAGCGGGAACATTATCATCATCATCTACCTAGCTTTTTCCCAACTATGTTGGGGTCAGCTTCCAGTCTAACCGGATGCAGCTGAACACCAGTATTTTACATGGAGTCACTGCCTATCTGAACTCCACAACCCAGTCACTGGGTAATACGATACCCCTAGGTAAAACTGGCTGTCAGACTTTGGGGCTAATGACGACCCGTAACGACTGTCAAATATCCACGAATAACAGCCGGGACCAACGGCTTAACGTGCTCCGTCCGTCTGTCACCAGGCTGTAACTCATGAACCGTGATAGTTAGACAGTTGAAATTTTCACAGATGATGTATTTCTGTCTGTAAATCAGGAATGAAATTATCCGGAAAAGAACCGGAGTAACCGACATAGCTTGCAGAGTAAGCAAACTGAAGTGGCAGTGGGCTGGCCATGTCTGTCGAAGGGCCGATGGCCGGTGGAGCAGACGAGTCCTGGAGTGGAGACCGCGTATCGGCAAGCGTAGTGTGGGACGCCCCCCAGCTAGATGGACGGACGACCTAAAGAAGGTGGCTGGGGTGGACTGGATGCGGAAGGCGGAGGACAGGGTGTTGTGGCGCAGTCTGGGAGAGGCCTATGTCCAGCAGTGGACTGCGATAGGCTGAGTTGATTGATTGATTGATGTATTTCTGTTGCCGCTATAACAACAAATACCAAAAAACAGAATAAAATAAATATTTAAGGGGGCTCCCATACAACAGACATGGTTTTTTATAGATATTTAACCACGGAATTTGATACGGAACCCTTCGCGTGCGAATCCGACTCGCGCTTGGCCGGTTTTTTTTTCTTCTTTTTAGGTCGTGTAAAAATGCATGGATAATAGCTAGTATTTCCAAACTGAACCTGTGCTAACGCATCTACCCAACTAACGCATCAACCCAACTTCCTGCAATAAAACAACAAACATGATTTATTCTAACCGCAATAGTTTGTAAGAAAACATTTTATTTTCTATTATCTAGATTAGATAATTCGATTACATAAAAACGACTCTATTTTAAACCCTATCACATTACTATAAGTATTGGTTTGGTGTGGCAGATTACACGGCAATCTTGCGCCGTATGGGGGGTAGTCACTAGAGCGAAAAATTACTGACTACCCACACGAATATGTTATTGTGGTTTGAAGTACATTTATGTATCAGTGATTGTAGGATAAAGTGATATAACGGTACTTACCTAGTCCGCTGGATGCGTTTGGTTTTGCTTTCTTTGTGCGGAATTTGTTGAGTGTAGACCAGAAGGTCAATGCTCGAAGCTAAAAATGTTCAAAATCTTGTCCCAAACTCATCTCAACGACAATCAATGTCAAAAATGTAGGAAAAATAGAGGTGTTTTTGACTGATTGAGACAGATCAGAAGGCTAATTCTCGTAATTAAAAACGTTCAAAATCTAGTAGCAATCGAATCTCGGTGACGTGATGCGACAGCTCAGCGATTCGTCAACAACTATCACCCCTCCCGCACCGCGCAGCTACCTTTTTTTATTTTTTGTTTCGGGGTGGAAAATCCTCATGGATGTCCGCCGCCCTGGACCGC